>SKCR01046132.1:0-188179 GCA_019454045.1 Zanthoxylum bungeanum | reverse complement strand
AACTAAGCAGATCGAAGAATGAAGTAGGGATGGTTTTTAGAAAATTTTGAAAGCTTGAATCAAGCCCTCTTAGCTAAATAGGGATGGAAATTACTGCACTGTCCAAATTTATCCGTAGCTTCAGTATGAAAAGCTAGATATTTAAGAAAAATCTATCAATGAGTTCTAATTTGGGAAAAAATCCATCATTTATATGGAGAAGTATTCTCTGGTGTAGGAAGTTGCTATTGTGCTCCCAGCCTAGTACTATAATTCAACTTCTTCATAATCTTGGCTATCTTAGGATCTACCAATTCCTCAAAGATGGTTGCAACTGGAGATATTGTAAATGGTTGGACCTCCAAGGTGGCTATAACATTGATTGCCTCAACCCCAATAATGATAATCTCCCCTCCGTGCGAGAACTTAATAATTTGGTACAACATTGATGAGACCCTACGAGCTTGTGGAACCATAACCTTCCCAAAAGCACGAAGAATAAAATTGGGATATTTAACATAATGAACTCCACTTCATCCTTAATCGGGTCTACTTTGACCATGATGGTGAAAATGGCCTCTACTATTCGTTTACTATCATCACAGACCTTGATCGTCATGTTAGATGGAATGGGCTCTTTGGTCTGGATACCAATCCTCGGTAATATCTTTAACGAATAAACATTAATGGAAGATCCATCGTCTACCATTACACACAAGGTCTTTTTACCCTTTACTTCAACTATGAACAGCGGATGATTGTGGTTTTGCCTGTCCATTGGGAGCTCCTCTTCGAAAAAAGTGATAGTTTCATTCTTCTCCTCATGAATAGATTTGAGGACGGCTGTGGGGTTCGCGCATGTGGGTACTATAAATTTTCCAATGGCCTCAACCATGGTCCTCACGTGTTATTGACAGGAGCACAACAGCCATCATATGCTAATCTATGCTCGAGTCTTCTTTAATAGTTGGAGCACTACATTATCTTCTCTCTCTTTTCCTTCACCCGTCTCTTTCTCTTTTCCTTCTCTCCATTTACTACTCCTTTTGCTTTCTTAGTAGTGTTGTCATAGAATCATCCACTTCTGGTCATTCCCCCCACTTCTTCTTCATCATTACTTGAGAAATGCTCCCAAAAGCCATTGGATTCTCCAGCATCACTATCATTATTGTCCCATACTCCCATGACATGGGGCTGCTGGCAAAATGATTGTAGGATATATTCTTCTGGGAGGCCTAAACTGGATCATATATATGGATAGGGGTACGATGTGGTGATTTGGTAGAAGGTTCCGGGTGGTATTGGGTTGGTTTTTTTTGGGACAAGAATTCTACGAGTGTCTATAAGGTCTTGGATTTCATCTCTAAGTCAGACATAGTTGTCGGTATCTTGCCCCTTGGAAGTGACAATATTGATCTAGGTTGACGTGGCGAGGGATAGGGTTTGGTAGCGATTTAGGTTCTAGAGGTGTCAGCAGGGCCCGCCTCTTTAGTTTCTCGAGCACCCTTGATAGAGGTCTTCCAAGATTGGAAATTCTTATATTCCTTATAGCGGTAATTTCAGCCGAACTAGCCTTGGTGCCAGAAGGCGCTCCCATAGTCTTCTTATTACTATAGAACTTTCTATTCTCTGCTTCCTCATTTTCTATATCTATAACATTTTCCTTCAATTATCGAAAATCGGATATCATAGAAGTCATCATCCTCAGCTTGTTATAAATCGAAGGCTTGGTACATTTGATAATCATCTTGATTTGGTCATTTTCTGAAGGAAGTGTCTACATCTTCGAGAGCTGGCTTCTCTATAGTAAATGTACTATTTGAAGCTTTCTTCTTGCTTTTCATTAGTGTTCTCCAAGTCACAAAGTCATACGTCAATCTCCATGACATCCCAAACATCTTCTGTACTTATATGTTCGGGATGTCATTAGAGGGAGCGCCCGCCGCTTGAGGTGTTGGTTGAATTGCCATTAGGTTGGTAAGGACATTGAGCACAATCTGCAGCTATTATGCCATCTTATTCATGGTGGTTTCCAACTGATCCATACGGGAAATGTCTTTGTTGGCCATTTCTGCAATGCTTGATTTCTTGACTAGTCTTCTATTCTCCCAAACTCAATACTCCACAAATCATAAGAGGTTAGCATGATGCATGAGATACATGATATGAATGTATGCATTGGATGCTTGGAATGTAAGGATTGTTCACTTGATAGCATACATCCTTCCAACATTATCTCTCATCCACATGTGGTAAGTTCAATATCTTCCCTAGGCCTAGCTAATGTCATACACCAATATGAGGTACATAAGCTCATTCTCTCTTATGTTAAAAGGTTAACCTTGGCTACCTCGGTTCTTTTCGCATGTTAGAGGACAAAGGCCATCCATTTACAATGTGACTAAACCTAATTTGGGAATCATGCCTTTGTCCTAAATCGATGAATTGGATCCTTGTTAATCATGGTTATTTTGGGATGGGCTTGAAAGCATTTAAGTATGCTCAAATGGGCCCGAAGCAAGGCGTGCCCTTTCTTTGGATGAAAGCTAAGTATAGGCATCGAACTCATGCTTTTGACACTTTTGGGATCATAATTAATCGCTCAATGTCCAATAGGGTTTGCATACAATGTGGTCCATGAACATTTCAAAGCACTTAGCCCAATTATCATGGAACACAAACTTGTCCCAGGTGAAAAGGCCAACAAGGTTTTTATTTCATAGTAAGAGGGTTGGATCACCTCAAATGGTTAGGGCCTATACACAAGCATTAGGTAGGCTCAATCTTAAGGAAAAATAACTATGGGCTTCTATGTGGGCTTAATGGAGTAAGACTTAGGCTCTCATTGGCAAAGAGCTGTCCATAACTAGGTCTCACCACTCAAGGGTTCGAACGACCAATAAACGTGAATTTTTTATACCTTGAGGGTATGTGCCAACGAATGATGGGTATCATCATGCAGTGATCCATACCCTTGAGTGAAAGCAATTTCTCAATGCATGACTCCACCGGGGCTTAGAGGGTATGTAAAATAATAAAAGACATGGTTAACCTCAGTCTCACCATAAAAAACAACAAGGCATCTTTTCGAGGCTTATTCTCTATCCCCAGTAGAGTCGCCATCTGTAGGAGCGAAGCATGATTTCCCGTTATGCCTATGATGTCGAAAACAATGACGCTGTTGAGCTCGCAGCTCCTGGAGAGAACGATTAGACCACAAGGGACTAATCAGAGAATTAAGGAGTTGCCACCTAGTATGAGACACTAGGAATGATTTAAGGCTACACTATACCTCTCACAAGGTCGACCTTAAGCCTGTTTCAGTTCGGAACGGTCTATTATTTATGTGGGTATAGTATTAAGGTTTGAAGATAGATATTACCATGCCTTTTAATGCAAATATCATGTAAAATAATCAAAAAGCACAAAAAAGCACAAACATGAAAATAAAAGCAATGGGTAATGTACATAAGGTAGTAAAACTGATAATAAAAATAATGAAATTAGTTATAGCTGGCCGGACATGGGCATGTCTGTAATATCCCATTATCTTTTTTCTCTCCAAACCTAACTATTCCCCAAAATCACATCATCACTACCTAATGTGTTTCCTTGTCTCCTAAAACAAATAATTATCAACAACCATCTACCCCACCCCTAATTCAATCAATATGCAACCATTCACCCACTCATTACCTATTTAAATCACGACATCTTCTTGACTTATTTTCTATTTTATGTGAGTGTTTTATGTAAGACTAAAGGAAATGGACTTTTAGCGAGATTTGAGAGAAAATTCCAAAGAGCTTCTAGTGAGAGAAAAGAAAATAGTAGAGAGTGAAAATGTGTTCATAGAGAGAAAGTGCCTTATTCGATGTCGTCTGTTTTCGATGAGTGACCACATCTGGAGAATCCTCTTGATGAGACTATCCAACAGCACCGGTCCGTCACCGAGACTCTACAAGATAAGCTCGTACACATGCTTACATGCCATCTTGTCTCCATTGCCATGCGTCGCCATGTTTGATCCTCACCTCCTGGACCAAAATCTTCCCCTCGTCGAGATACGCAATGTGGACTGTTCATTTTCCCAAATCTAACCTTCAGTTGTTGACAAACGAGCCAAAAACATAATTATTATCATTTGATTGTTCATCGGTAACCTCCGTGCATTAGCAATCACCATCATTGTGATCCTTTTGATGTAGAATGACTATTGGTTCATTTATTGTGAAATTTGGTGGTCGTTGGAGCTTGGTATATATTAGCATGATCAGAAATGCAAATATGTAAATTCTGATTTTTAGGGGTTCATAGATAATATTTGAGAGTTTTAAGACTATAACCATATTAGAAAATTTTTAGGGTTAAATTTGAAATTTAGAAATCTTAGGGGTAAAATCATAATTTTAGAAAAATTACGGGACCTAGTTGTAATTTTCTACTTTTCAGATCTTAACGAGGATATAGACATATAGAGGACTTTTGTGTGGATTGAGGCAAGTACAATGCATGATGATTCCCTTAACATAATTATTTGTTAATTGATGTTTGCCATGAAAGTCTATATAAATACATATTATAGTATAAATATAGTTATATATATATATATATATATATATATATATATATATATATATATATATATATATATATATATATATATTGATTTATTGAAAGCATGATCGTGATTGTTGAGATGAGATTGATGGAATGAATATGAGATTTGATTGTATTGAATAATGTGTGTTGTTATGTTATGCTACCGAGTTTTGTATAATAGTGGTTGAAGATGAGATGATTGTGTTTTAATTCCCACTTACACATTTATGCGTGATGATATGGTGGGAAACCTTGGGAGTTGTGATAAGGTACTCTCATATCAATTTCAATCCACTATTATATTAAACCCGGAATAACAACCATGTCTGATGGATGTTTGTATTGTTGTGAGAATAGCTGCTTGAGATAGTACTTATTATAGTATATGTTATTTTTAAATATTATTACATTTATATATACATACATATCTATATTTTATCGGTTAGGTCATTTTGAGAGTATGAGTGCTTTACTCACTAAGTAATTTAAGGCCACCCTTTTTTTCTCAAACATCTCAGGTAGTTTGCTAGCACAGCAGTAACAGTACTAGGATTTGATCCATGTGCCACAGTCACTCTTCATGTTAGTCTAGATATTTAGGATATTATTTCATATTTTTAAGACTTGGGATTTAAACTGTAATATTGGGAATTTTTCAGATATTTGCTAAATTATAATTTAAGAAATATTATTTTCTTTGCAAATATTTTTAAATTACATGACATGTAGAGTGCTCAAGCTAAAAAGGTCAGCGAACCCTTTTCTAGGGTTGAGCCCGCTCAAGGGAGGGGTCGTGACTGATTTGGTATTAGAGCCTAAGGTTTTAGATTGTGTAAACACATTGCATTAGATATAGATATTAGAATAATAGTTTTATGTTTGTAGGAAAATATCTAGACGTGGCTGTGGTATTGGCTTTCAATGTGGGAAAATGAGAGTTTGACGATATGTGAGAATGTAAGGTATTGGAATTGAGAGACCTCACATTCAGCCTGTAGATCCTGAACCAGATATAGCTTCATCTAGTGTTCCACCGATTATCCTGAACCAGATATAACTTCACCAGAAAACCTATACCTACAGTAGTTCCGAAAACTACCCCAACCACTATTCCTACACCTGTACCTGACTCTATTCATGTGACTATACCTAATATAACCCATGCAGCTCATTCTTCAGTTCCCTTTATAGCCACACATTTGGAAGATGTGTTGGGGAGGTTTATCGATGTAGTTTCATAGATGGTTACAAGAGGGCCAACGACCAATGTACCTTCAAACAACAGTGGTAACACGAGCAAGTTAGACCAGTTTCTCAATTTGAAGCCTCCTCAGTTTCATTATGTGACTAATCCCCTCGCTGTAGAGAATGAGAAGGATGAAATCGAGCACATATTAAGCGTGTTAGACTTGACCGATCAAGAGAATGTTAAATTTGTTATATTTTATGATGAGAGGTGAAATTGAGACCTGGTGGAAGAACACTGAGACTGTACTAAAGGATAGATTGAGATCAAAATATTATTAGAGAGTTGATGGACTTAGAAAACCTCAGTACTTCACGTGAGATATGTTCGAGGAAACCTTCAATAAGAAGTACTTCCCTTATGCATATCAGAGTGAGCAGCATCATCAGTTCGAGCATATGGTTCAAAGACCATCAAAGACAGTGATGAAGTATGATAGGTGAATGATTTCCTTATCTCAATATTATCCAAAGTTAATATGATGAGAGGAAGAGAAATGCGAGAAATTCCAAGCTAGACAAAGCTAAGAAATTGGAATGAAGATCTCGATTTTAGTGAAGCTGCCATACACCATACTGATTGACTGGGTTATAATTGCAGAGACCGATATAAAAATCAAGAGAAATATTAGAGAAATTTTTCAGGAAACTATAAAGAGAATGCGAGATTAAATCTCTGAGTGGAGATAGGTTAAATCCAATAGCATACTATATTTCCTGCAACAGAGTCATAATAGGATACCATCTTGAGGCACACATAGTGCACCTTTTAGAGGACAGTTTCGTATAAGTCTGACTGAGTAAGGTTATAGTAAAGGCACAATATCATATGTTGATCAGAGTGCTATGAGTGTAGAATCTCGACCTACTGACCATGTTGGCGCTTTAACTATGGCCAGAAGGTTCATATCAGCATATACTGCAACAGAGGAAAGAAGTCTTTCGAATGTCAGTAGTTTGGGAATTTGGCTGGAGAATGCCCACTAGTGATAAATCTCGAGGAACTGAGCTTGTAGCGGGTAGAACAGTGACATCAAGATGGGGTATAGGGATAGATTCCATGGGTAGCCATTGATGATGCTCGAGTTTCACACATAACAGAGGCAAAAGGACTTCAAATGGAGCATATAGTGATATATGACAGACATCACAGTCTCATAGTGCATCTGATGCTTATTGGGGGTGAATCTTCACCATGAAATAGCATGAGGTACATGGTGGTGGTGATATTGTATCTAGATAAGTTCGTCGTATTGTATGTTGATGATATCCTTGTGTATTCCCCTTCTTGCATTGATCATAAACAACACATTCGATTGGTATTATAGTCTTTGAGGAGAAAGCAATTATATGTCAAGTTCTCCAAAATATGAATTTTATTGGATAGAGGCTGCAATGAATGAGAGTATTAATTTCAGACTTAGTTAAGAGGACATATTACTTTTTGGTGACAGAATGATGGTACCACCTACAGAATTGCTTAAGCAAAAGATCTTAGATGAGGCTCACGATGCTCCATATAATAGGCATCTTGGGAGCATCAAGATGTATCCAAGTCTGAAGAAGACATATTGGTGACTGGGAATGAAGAGAGAGATTTTAGAACTTGTATCTCGATGTTTGGTTTGTCAGCAGGTTAAAGCATAACATTAGCATACAGCCAGATTACACCAACCTCTACCAATACTTGAGTGGTTGTGGGAAAACATTGAGATTAGTGGAGGAGCCTGTTTCAGTTCTCACTTACATATTTATGTGAGATAATATGATAAGAAATCTTAGGATTTGTGATGAGGTAATCTCTCTTTGGTTTCAATCAACTATTATACCAAACACGGATTAGCGACCATGTTTGATGGATGTTTGTATTGTTGTGAGAATGGTTCCTTGAGATAATGCTTATTATAGTATATATTATTTTTAAATATTATTACATATATATATACACATACATATTCATATTTTATAGGTGAGGCATGTTGATAATATGAGTGTTTTACTTACTGGGTTTTTTAAGCTCACCCCATTTTCCCAAACATCATAGGTAGTTTGCCAGCACAGCAGTAGTAGTACCAAGATTTGATCCACATGTCACAGTCACTCTTCAAGTTGATTCAAATATTTAGTATATTATTTCATGTTTTTAAGACTTGTGTTGTAAACTTTAATATTGTAGATTTTTTAGAGATTTGTTAAATTATAATTTAGGAAGTATTATTTTCTTTGTAAATATATTTGAATTGTGTGACATATAGAATGCTCGAGGTAAAGAGGTCCGCGAACCTCTTTCTAGGGTTGGGCATACTATAGGGAGGTGGTCGTGACAATGTCTAGTCATATATGTATTCTAACATGTATGTCCAGCCAAACTTACTGGGAAATTGACGGATGTGCAGTGTAATTCAGAATTATAAAGAGTATGTAATAATGAGAAAAATATAAAGAACAAGAACAAGTAATAAATAATGTAATAAAAATAATAATAAAAATAATAAAAATAATAATAAAAATAATAATAATAATAATAATAATAATAATTTGTACAAAAGGTGTTGAGCACCTTTATTTGCACAAGAGGTGCTTGTATGGATCTCTCTTGAGATTTTGTGAAATGAGCTCTTGTGTATATTTTTCTTTTATTAATAAAATTATGAGTGTTTTTATTTATATCTTGTTCTGTTAATCTGCATCATGTTGGGGTAAAGAGTGAAGTTAGTGGTATAAGAATAGATGATTTTTATTTATATTATATTTTATAAATTGTGATTATTTCCTAGAAAAATTCGTACTTTTCCAATTTATATAGGACTCTTGACTAGCTGAGACAGTCTCTAATTGGCACATAAACTACTTGAATCTAATAAATATGATAGAGTTGACTATTAAAAATTAGGATTAGTTATAGATAACATGATTCTACATCTTTTGACATATTTAGTACATTAACATGACTAATTATCGACATGACAGATTACATGTGTTGGCATAATTAATACATGATAATCATGAAATAAATTGATCGTGAAATAATTATAATTTATATTTTATAAAAAGTAAAAAATATTTTATATTTGAAATATCAATAGTTGATTCTCTAACCCCTAGTATTTTATTTTATTATTTTTATTTTATTAGTTGAATTATTATTTTATCTTATTAAATTTATTTCATGTGGATCGACCCCGGACTTACCGGGTTATTTTATTACTTTCACACTCTTATACTTGGGAGTAAAGAACTGCTTTTTGAGTGTGTCAACTATCTTGAAGTAGCAGTTGAAACTGACTCAAGAGCGACTGGAGATGCAGAATGAAGAGATGAGGAGGCAGAAGAAGGAGCACGATCGGGAAATAACGACTTGTGAGTGCTTGTGGAGAGATCGCTTGCTCAAAGCAATGTTGTAGGATCGACCTTCATTGTTCCTTCAGGCCTGACAGATGCAACACCTACCTCAACCGATCATCGTCATGATTTTAATGTAATATAAATTTTATTAAATATATATAATAATTATTTTAATTTCATTTTTTAAAAATAAAAAATAAAATATTATTAAAAATATATATAATTACTCAATAATTACATATATATTTTAATAATATTTTATTTTTTAAAAAATTTTAAAACTTTTTTGTGTCACCAAATCAGCGGCGCTAAATGTATTACTTTAGCGTCGACAAGGCAAATTTCAACATTAAATATATTAAACATTTAGCGACGTCATATATTTTCATTATTAAAAGGTAATGGGATTTAGCGTCGTCTATTCTTATTGACGTTGACTTGTACAATTTTGCGTCGTCTATTATGGGATTTGGCGACGACAAAATGAGCGACGCAAAAATATTTAGCGTCATCGGATGATTTGCGACGCTAAAACCTTTCCTCGACTAAATTTTAGCTAGCATCCTTTTTCTCTGTCGCTTTTTTCGACACTAAAAAATTTAGCGTCGACTTTTACCTTATTTAGGGCAATGTTAAAAAACTGAATTCTTGTAGTGAAATATTCAAATTAATCTTTATTGATGCAATCTCGACCGTTAAATATGGTTAAGTGACAACAGAAAAAGTAAAGAGAAGTTGTTTGATTGATGGATTGTAAAAACTATTAATCTAGTTTACGTAAATAACAATATTAATGAGATCCTTTTTTTATAAATAGACATATTTGTGGGGTGTGACTACACAAAAAGTGGGGCAAATATCATCACCAAATGACATATACCAACTTAATAACTTAGAAAAACGTAAGAAAAAATATCTAAACTATAGACTTGTAGTAAATCACACAAAATTAGCCAGCAACTAAAGATGCTGGAAATGCTACTACATCACCCTTTTACATTTCTAATTGAACTAATTAAGGCTTTCGAGCTAGCAAATTTCAACCTTAATTTAGTGACTTACAAGAAATCTAGGGAGACCTACTTTGTGACCATACTTTTGCACATCCTCCTGAACTTGCTGTCTAAATTCTCTAAAGCTAAACTTCCTGTAATTAGAAGGCTCTGAGTTTTGAATAACAGTGTCATATGAAGGGCATAAGAAATATGCAATCGAAAACCTCTCCATTGACTGATTTGTAACAACCCGGTGTTTCACACTCTTATACACATCATTGCTCCAAGCCTGCAATATTATTTTACCAATCACAAATTATTACATCCATGTTATAATATCAGCCCATTGAGGTTCTTTTTTTTTAAAATTTTATCTTCGTCCGGATGTTAATAAGATGTGGACGTCTGTATAAGAACAATCCTGGTTGATGTAATGTAAATGTTAAGCAATAGTAACAAAAAAACTACCTGGAATAAGTCTCCAATGTTGATAATGAGAGCTTCTGGATTTGGTTTGACTGCAAACCATTTGCCATCTTTGACTAACTGCAACCCTCCAACCTGATCTTGATGCAATATTGTGAGGAAATCACTATCTGTGTGTGGCATTAGCCCGTGTATTGCTAAGGGGATAGGACATGGCGGGTATCGGTTCATTCTAAGGTAGCATGTACTTGGCAAGCAATTTTCTTGGAAGAAAGTTGACTTGTGACCCAATTTCTCTGCCAGGATTGCAGCTAATTTTTGGGAAAGATCCGCGACTGTTGTAGCAAACTGTTCCATTGTTGAACTGTACATGCACACACAAGGAAAGTCACTTGAGAGTTTTTAAAAAATCACAACTAATTAAGAGTGACTTTAAAACAAATTTATATGATAAACTTTTCGGAATGAGACGATTAAAATTTAATTACATATAAATTATTATCCAATAAGTACAGATCATAATCTAATAATAAAAAACTTGGTGTAAAACACCGTTGCAAACATATTATATATAGCTGTAAATCCTATATGGGTAGGGAAATATCAGAAACTGTCCGATATTTTAGGATCAATAATCAGCAAGATACGGGACCCATTAGAATAGAGGCCACATCAAGGTCTCCTAAGCTGTCGGACTGAGTGTAGCCTGACTTCCAGCTCATGGGTTTGTATTATTCACTTGAGAGAGAGCACTAACCATGCATGCAAAAGTTTCTTACATGATTTGGTAAGTTTGCAGAACCAGCAAGGCAAAAACAGTTTCCTTCTCTCCGTAATCGGAAAGCCAATTTGAAAAGAAACTTCCACAAATTAAATGAAACATCGCACATGCTACCATGACTCGATGACCCTAGAGACTTGTACTGTATTTTTATCACAAGAAGGTGTGGTTCCTAACATTCAAACGTGAAACAAAACTAGCCATGTCATTGATGTGGTCAGCAGGTTGGTTACATTCCCATATTCTTCTGTTTATGGTTTTGAATCATAGATACACACAGACTCTTGAATTTGAATCCAATGCTAAGTTAGGTTCCGTTGAGTTTTTTATAATATTCTATCCGAAGTGCATTTATAACCATAGATAATTAAGATTTAATTTTTTATAATTTTTTATCTAATAACTACTAATCACAATTTGTAAAAAATTAGTATAATATCGAGCTCAAAGTCAAATCCAAGTCTTTAACCATTTCCCTATATCCTATGATTAATACTTTCTATTTTGGTTTTTAGGCTATGCTTAATATCGCTACTAGGTAAATTAAGCCAAAGCTCTATAAAAAAGTTTGGTAAATATTTTTTTCTATGGTTTTCAACAATACTATATGCGTTCTCTGAATATAATTTTTTTTTCCTTTTATGTATTTAATTATTTTGGATACAAAAATACAAAATTTATGTACTCAAGGAGTATTGAGGGAATACAAATATCATTATATTATTTCATAAAAATCTTTCTAGCTATTTTCAATATCTTTTTTTTTCTTTGATTCCGAACACAAGAAGATCAATTTTAATCTCTATCTAATTTATCCCTATATAAGATTTATATATATAATTAAGATCGTGACTTCATGTATCAAATATTTGCATATCAAAACATAAAATCTTTTTTTAGGAGAGTGGGCGTGAGAAAGAAATTTTCATTTACAATCTCCTATTATTTTTTATTTTATAGTAACTTAGATTTAAAATTCATATCATCACAGTACCACAACAATACTAGAAGGAGACTTGATATTAAAAACTTTTAATCACATGCTCAATGTGTACTGGTGCTACACTTGCAAAAGAAGCAACAAATTTTATATTCAGGCTTATACTTTTTCTTTTTAAATATAAATTATTAGGGCTCAATTGACTAACATCACAATTCACATGCTCACATGCGCTAATAGTGGTTTATAATTGGGGTTTTGACTATTTCTACTAACTAATACTAACAGTCTACAGCAAATCAACAAACATGTTTCATTGAAAGTTAAATTTTTCATCTTAAAATGTCTCGCCACTCTTTAATAGAAAAGGCTCATAAACTCACCTAATATATTAAAAAAAAAAAAAAAAAAAAGGGTCAAATTAAGAATCCCATATTGACTGTAAGATATAAATGGAAGAAAAGATATGAATTTCTATTCGGTGCTGATAAGTTTTGAATTTATTTATTTTTAATAAATTATGATATTTAGTTATTAAATAATAATTTAAATATAACTGTATATAAAAAATTCAACTCAAGATCCAAATTCTTGAAAAAATACCTGAGATTAGTGAAACCAGCAACAGAAGTAGAAGCAGAAGCAGATATATCGGTCATAGGAATGTGAAAAGCTTCGGACCAAGATAACTGGTTGAGACAAGTAGCAGTTGGTGTTCCCCAACGGTAACTACCGGCTGGGAAATTCAAGAACTTGTCTTCTTGGCTCTTCTTATCAAAAGGCTCCTTGAAAACTTTCACTTGTTCTTGTCTCATCTTCTCCAAAACAACTTTTGAAATCCCATGATTGATTGCTTGAAAGAAACCCCATTCCTGAGAAGCCCTAGCTATCTGTCTCTTGCACTCTTCTCTTTCCGACTCTTCGACGTCATAATTAAGTCGACTAAGGTCAATCAACGGAAGCTCACATTCATCAACTATGACAACAAGCTCATTGATTTCATTGTGATTAGCATAGTTATTGTTTGAGGTTTCTTCGATGAGGGACTTGTAAGCTTGGTGAAATGGTGGGTCCGAGTCCATTTTTAGCGGCGGCTGACAGAAGAAGAAGAAGAAGGAGATGATGATGATGATGATGAGAGGAGAATGTTAAATTCTAAACATTGTGGGAAAGATAGAGACAGAGAGTGAAAGGATTGAGACGATGGCACCTAAGTGTGATGGGACCTTAAATCGAAAAATAAATTGATATAATTATTTGCTGGGCTCATTCGATTAATGAAGGAAAAAAGTGCACTTTTAATTATGCAAATAATAGAGAGACAAATAGGCAACTAAACGGGAACAAAAACATAATTAAAATAACTTCGTTTTATTTGTGCTTTTTATCATATATTTGTCTCTCCATATCGGCCCGTTCTTTTTCACATTTTTGTTTTTGTTTTTTAAATAGAAAAAATATGACATGCACAGCTTTAAAAACCCAATAGGTGATCGAACTAGTAATTCAAAAGATTTAATGGGTCACTGGTTCAACTAGTTATACCGTCTCTAAGAAATTAGCAAAATCGGCTTACATAATAAATAATTTTATTTAATTAAAAATTATAAAAAATTGAACTAGTCCGGTCTATTGCCAGTTTTGGCCGGCTTTTACCGATTTTCACCGATTTATTTCCAGACAGATATTTTATCTTTGACCGAACATAATTCACGGTTGATTCCCGATCCGACCAATCCGGTCCGATTTTTAATATATGGCAGCCTATATATATATATATATATATATATATAATTTTCTATGTTTACAAATCCTTATTGGTCCAAAATAACCTAATCATTTTGTTTCCATACAAACCATATCCTAAAAGTTATACGTGAAACTAACCTAATAATTCTCTAACGTAGACATCCTCATTCAATTTATTGGAGGCCCATCTATACGAGTAGAGTTGAAATTCCAAACATCTTAATTCTATACTTGTTATTGAATAAAATATTTGCTCATCAAGGGCGGGTCAATCATATTTAGGTCTTAAGCAGTTGTTTTAATTATGCCTTATTAAATTTAAGCTAATATTTATATTGTTTTTTTATAAAAAAAATATTTTATTTAAAATTGAGACATTTATAGATTTTTTTAATGAGAATACTAACCTAATAATCTTAACTTCTTGATTGTTACATTAAATAAAGAGTTGAAATTAATTCTAACATTAATAATTGAGGTTTTTTTTTTATAGATATTTTATTTGTTTATATATTAAAAAAAATTACTAATAGTTAGAGAATTTGTGATTTTAATATTCAACATCAATTGATTAGTGTAATGTGTATAATAGAGAATTTCGTAATTAGTTTAGGTTAATACTTTTTAGGGATTTTAATAGTTGATTTAGGAAATGAAAATTATAGATTAAAAATCAATACATAATTAACTATAAATTAAGAATATTTATTTTTAAATATAAAATAATATTTTATCATAAATATGGCGTCTTCTTACCAAATGGAGCCGTAGACAATTGTCTAAATTACCCAAGGGAAAAGCTGCTTCTAATGCCCATCCCACAACTTTCATGGGGTATAAAAATAACTTAGACGAGTTCTAGGAATTAAATGTTGTCTAGAACAAGGCAGTTTTGGCATCTAACATCTGAAGCTGGATTTATAATTTTATATGATGTCCAGCTATGTATTAAAATATATGGCTCCTTGGAGTTGTCTCAAGAGATGGGATTTGGTTGAATGAGAGATATGAATTAGACTCTAGGTTTTTATTTTAATTTGGGTTTTGTTTTTTGACTTCATGGAAGGAAAATACAAGATTATAGTCATGTCATTACTTTTGCAGTAAAACAAGACCTTTTTTTTTTTTTTTTTTTTTTTGAAATCGTTGGAAACTCCGCCACCAAACCACTCATTCTGAGCCGCGGCGCAGTTAAAACCCATGGCTGCCCCAGACTCTTACAAGAAGTTGCACCCTCTGGATTCGAACCCAGAATCTCAAGGTGAGATTCTGGATCTTTCACCACCAAGCCACACCCCTTGGGGGCCAGTGAAACAAGACGACAAAACTGATTCAATAAGCTTAAATATATCAGGTAAATTAAACCAGTCCCAATGAGAAAATAACAGCTTACAATTAACTATTTATTCATGTTTATTCAAGTGCCTTATCATGTTTAATCACTTTGACTTTTATTTCATCCATGTTCGATTTATCCCCGTTAATCAATTTATCATTCTCCAATATATAATAAAATAATATATATATATATCATAGATTAAGTTTGGTGTACAGTATTATACTGAGAATATAAAATAATTTATAAGCTTTGTGTAATTTATAAAATAATATAAATTAAACCAGCCCCAATGAAAGATTTGTGTAGTTACTTGCATGACAATGCACGGGAATGTATACGTCTACTAGTAGTTATCAGTCACGAAAGAATCTGTTTTTAATATCAATTTATGAAACAATTGTTGAAAGAAAACAAAAACATGAGAACAAATTGAAGATTATGATATGCACATATACAATAACTTGCGTTTAAAGAGACTCTCTCAAACTCCAATAAGGAATCAAGTTTCAAGGACGAATTAGATAGAAACATAAAGCTAAAATGCATTTAGAAAAGCATTAATGATAATTAAAATGATACTCACAAGGGAATGATGAGTTGATAGCCAGAGCTAAGAGAAAACAGAAAGTAAAATGTGATATTCCAACAAGACTGATTGGGCAGATATTTTATAGGGGTTTGTGAAGGGATCAAGATTTAGTGATGAGGCGAGTTTGTATATCAATTATTAGGTTAGATCTAATGTGGGCTCTATGGTAGGTTCTAATTATCTCTTGATGGTTGATCAAGTGCTCATTACATTAGCATCGATCGGATCCCAAATCATTATGAAGTGTTTGGTTTGCACAAAAACCTTCTATGCTCTATCATAGTAGGGGTGTGCATTAATCGGTTTTAACCGATTAACCGAACCGTTCCGACCCATTTTTTCATAACGGTTCGGTTATTGTGATTAAATCGATTTTTGCGGTTAAAATTTTTAACTTTTTCGGTTATTCGGTTCGATTACGGTTATGAGATTCGTAAAACTAAAAAATTATTAAATTATTGGCTATTGAGAAATCAAAAATTTCATAATATTGGGTTAAATATTAAATTTGATGAATATGATTATATATTTATGTTAAATTGCTTTGTTGAATGTTGAGTTGATGAATTTATATTTGTTGGACTGGTTAATAACCGAATTAACCAAAACCGACCGAAATATAATGGTTAAATTGGTTAATGGTTATGTATCATAATATGGTTAAATCGGTTACACATTTACTTAACCAAAAAATTTCGGTTCGCGTGGTTAAAAAATCAAGGATTAACCGACCGAACCGACCGATGCACACCCCTAGCTCTATCTGCCACAATCACACATACTCTCTCTATATCTATCTATCTTTGGAGAAAATCTACAATACAATGAAGGTACCAAGTCATCCGTGTAACAATCCAATAATTTATTACCACGCATGCTAAAATATTAAAAAACAACTAAAAATATGAATATTACTCATACATGTCATTTACTAATTTGTTGATAATACAACGTCACCCGTAACTCCGTTGAACCAAATAATTACTCCTATCTTTGTATTCAATATATGAAGTTTGAGAAACAACGCACATGAAGATTACTACGAGACCAAACTTTAAAACCAAACCTAAAGTCCACGTTGGCACAGACGTGGCAGCATCTAAAAACACATGCATGTCAAAATATTTTTCACGTTCATGAGAATTGAGGGAGCAAGCATGTGCAGTGCTTGGATTCAAAAGACATGAAGATCGATACTGCAGGATTCATGCCACAATTCCTTCGAACAAGATGCTACTTGAAATATCTACAGAATTGCATTATAGGGTATTTTAATATAGCAAAAGTTCTCACTTTTCCTGGACAATATAAATTCTCTGCTTCTGAGAAAAACAACAAACGTTTCAATTAGGCAACGTGCCCTGCTTTCTGTGGTCACATATCTTAGACCATGTGAAAATAAAGAGCAAAATTTTGCAACAGTTCGCCCCCGCAGAGTATTAAACTTGATTAAAAAAATTTCATGAGAGAGATTTGTAGCTGCCCCACTGCGTATAATGTGAATTAAAATCCACTGTTGAATTTTGTGCGAATATTGGATAAATAGTTAGGAAATAAATAGGATTCATGTGGAGTCCATATTAGATAAATTTGATCTCGACACTGAATCTTATTCCGTATTATATTACCTATTATTGGTAGTTACTAATTCATCTGCAAATATTGTTTTTTCAATGTTTCTGTTTCTAATGATTAAGAAATTATTAGGAGGCAAAAAATCTGCAATCCATAAAACTGCTATTGAAACATACAATTACCTGCAACATTATGGGTAATGCGCTGGTTCCTGCACCGAAATAAATTAATGATCGAAAGTGGCCCTTGTACATACATTTAGAAGAGTATTTTCAAAGAAAAGGCTCACCAATTAATGCATGGCTTTTCTCCATGATCTCATAGAAAGTCTTTATAAAATATATTTTATAACTCAACCAAAATGCTAACTTAAAAGTTTATGATTGTCAAAGCTTTATATTAATTAGTTTAGAAACCCAGTTGATGTGAGATGTTTCCTTAACATTATCTCTCACGTGCATATTAGTTTTTTGTCTGATATGATTATGTAGCTTGAGCTCACTTATTCATGAAATTGACTTTGATACCATATTGAAATAAATGAGTCTAGCTCAACATAAGAACTTGGTATATACTTATATTTTAAGTTCATTCACTTTTCTCAATCAATAAGGGAGATTTTATCTATTAGTCTCCATCACGTGTAGGTCATTCTTTTATTAAACTTAGTATATATAGTGTTTTGTCTTGAGGGGATCTCATTAGGGATGGTAACGGGTCGGGTATGATATATGGATGCCAATATTCGTACCTGACCCATTCAATCAATGGGTATAAAAATTTTACTAGTATCTGACCCTAATGTACCGAGTCCCAACGAGCCTTTATGCGAGTCTCCATTCATATAAGGATTTTACCTCAATTTGAACGAAGGTGTCAATACCTACACTCACTTGTCCAATAAAAGGGTATAAAAAATAATCCCCTTACCCTCCTCAAATATATTGGGCCCCTCGGGCTCCCATATTCACATGGATTTTTATCATCCCTAGATCTCAAGTTGGTTGACAATTAATAACTATGTATATAAGTTTAAGACAATAATCAATTCAATTTAATTCTTTAAAAATCGTGTTTAGTTTAATGGTCAAGTATTAACTTACTATCACGGGTTCTCATCCTAGAAACAGCTTCTCTATAAAATAACAAGAGTAAGACTCTAGTTCATACTTGTAGCGAAAGATTTATTTGGGTTTGATTAAACGTTGGTTAAATTTCCCATTATTTTTAACTAAAATAACAAACACACACATCATGAAAGGTTGGCAAAAAAGAAAACACTTTAGGGTTTCATCTATTGAAAAGATACTCATATACGAGGCAGCAGCGCTCTCATGGCTATGTTTTGCCAGCGTGAATCGGCTATCTTTATTCTTATCTTGAACCTGAATGCAAAAAATTTATTGCAGAAGGCATGTGATGTGATGCATCTCTACAGAAGCATCACTTTTTCGCTGTAATGGGCCTAAGTTCGAGTTGTAAACGTACGTACCTTACGTCTTACAACTGACCGATGTACTATCACTCTCTCCTTCTCTCTCTCTCTCTCTCTCTCTCTCTCTGTCTCTGTCTCTCTGTTACTACAAACCACAAGCTTTTTAAGTCATGATAAGCCCTAATCAATCAATCGATCGATCGTTTAAAGGGCCAAGTACAATTTACATGAATCATGCTTTGATGAATCTACATATATAATTCACACACCCTTATGTGATCATCATGTGATGTGTTCTTATCATGCCACGTGAACGGTCCGTAATGTCATCAATCGATGGACGTAAAAATAAGGCATAGAGTGTGGTCAGTTCTACAAAAAGTGAGTGGTGGCATATGGGCTTTTCAGGTCATGTCGTTGTTGAGAACCTTGTTATGTTGCTTTCATATCTCAATCATTCTGAGGCCCAAAATTCGGGATTTATATTTTACTAATTGAATATGAATCGTCAAAGTTTTGACACGTTGCATTTGGTCGTCGGGGTGAGTTAGCCCCATGCCCATCTGCTGGACTCATGTGAATCATTGAGGCATCTGCTTATTCATATTCATATAATTATTAATGCTATAAAGTTTTTTAGATTTGTTCTTAACATACTAGTTAGCTGATCTTTAATTTGACCTGAAGTTGGTTGGAAGGGCACATTCCCACCTGATGGTTGTCAGAGAAATAATACATTTGGAAGCCTATAAAAATGGATTGAAGTCTCAGATTCAATGGTTAATAATTTTCGCATTTCACTAATTGTAAAAGTAAGAACTAGGGATAGAGAAAGAAAGTTGATCAGCTACCTGACCACTTAAGAGAATTATACCCGGCTTGTGTAAGACTCGAGGTGTTTAATCATCGAGTTCATTTTCCCATTTGTAGCTCAGGTCGGTCTTGACACCAAACAATAATAAAATATCGTCATTTCTCCCGTGGATGTAGGTAGGAGCCACTCTCCGCCGAACCACGTAAACTCTGTGATTTATCTGTCTTGCTAAGTTTTCTTTGGTTCCCTACTAACCAAATAAATTCATTGCTGAGAGAAGTTTGTACGAGGGGTTTATTTCCCATATTGCATTTGGAATGAAAAAATCGTCAACAGTTGGTGCCGTTTGTGAAGATTAGTCAAAAAAATGATACAACACACTAAGATAATGCCAGAGTATGGAAATCATATAGCTTTGGAGGCCTCAATGGCGGAGTGGATGGAAATGATGGAGGAGAACCTACATGTGGAAAAGGAGAAAGCCAATGAGGATAGGGAGGCAACTCAAACCTTTATGAAGACAATGATGGAGAAGGTAGAGAAGTTAGAGAAGAAATCACGAAAGCAGGCTTATGCGGGGCCTAGTTGTAGGAAGGAATAAATTTCTAATGGGAAAAGACTAGTGGATCGAGAAAAAGAGTGAGAGATCGGAAGGAGAAAATCACAAAGAGTAAGATCAGTGGTCATAGCCAGCGAAGCACTAGTAAAAGAGGTTCGGGGAGATGTGACGATGGATAAACACCTGAATCATCCAATAATAGCCTCTTCTTTGGGTAGAGTGACCTGGGGTGTTATGAGAATCAATGGAATAAAGCCCCACGTGGAAGGAGATACCACGTCAGGAGAGGAGATTATAAGGAAGCCTTTAGCAGAAGGCATAAGGATATCAATAGTCATTTGAGGGACTGGTTGCAACATGAGATAAGAAGATGAGAGATAAGCATACGAGGAGGTGCTCGAGATGATCAAGATACTGAGATAGCCTTTTCGTTCAGAAAGGAGGTGTTAGAGCTAGAGTTCTCGATGAGGTTATCCATGCCTACAATTAACATCTTTAAGGGTAATACAGACCCTAAGTCCCATGTTGAAAAGTTCATTTTGTTAATGGAGCTTCAAGGCATGGTCGGGGGGAAGCAATATGCATGGTATTCCTATTGAAATTAGGAGTACCGACCAGCTTGTGGTTCAGAAACTAACACCAGGAAGTATCAGGCTATCAGCAGCTTATCCCAGCTGAGGAGATCCTTTGTGCGCCATTTCAAAGGAGTATACGCACCAAGAAAGACAGTCAGATCGTTAAGAACCATGAAGCAGCGGGATTATGAGCCGCTGAAGAATTTTATAGATATTTACCACAATTTGATATTGAATGTGGGGGTGTATGAGTCCCCAAAATCATTGGAGAGTTTTAAAGAAGCTCTAAGGGTTGGGAGATTGTGGCCCCACCTTAGGATTTAGAACAAGCAAGAAGGCTTTGTTGTTGGAGGAAAAATAGAAAATAGCCCGAGGAGGTACAGCTTGGGAAAAGAAAGAATCGAGGTTAGACATTCATCGTGACGGTGGTGGTGGATAGAGGGGATCAGGCCTGAAAATACAGAACTTCAAGCCCATGGCTCGGAGTAACACTATACCCGATAGGAGACCTCCAATCCAAGTTGCACATGTTGCGGGGGCAAGGCTTACACGACCCTCAACAAACCATTATCTCAGATAGCTCGGGAGATACAAGACAAATGGTTGTTGACAGAGCCCAATCTGAGAAGATTCCCGGCAGAAAAGAAGGACACTGAAGTCTATTATGCGCAGCACAGTACAATGGGACATGCCACCGAGACTGCAGAGACCTGCTGAAGTAGGTTGAGGATTTGGTTAGGAATGATTACCTTAAGGAATGACTATCGCTTGGAGCTAGGCAGCGCAGGTATGAGAGGTCATTAAGATGAGTGTCTATCGCTTGGAGCAGCAGGATGGTATCCGGCTCAAGAAGCCTTGGAACGCAAAAGTTCTATAAATAAGATAAACGGTAGATCCCTGAAATACAAGTAGTATTTTCTTATTTTTAATTAGTTACTCGTACCTTTACATATTTTTTGTTTATTTGAATGGGAAAGACTTGCTTGGTATTTTCTAGAAATGCTCATAATCGGTGCCAGCAAAAGGCACAAGAAGATGTATGGAAAACGCGCATCCCTATGGCACACCAATCACCGATGACATTATTAAAAGCCCTGGGCTGGAACGCTAGTTCCTGATAGTTTGCACCTTTGAAGATAGTGAAGGCATGTGTGGAGTTTGGCACCTCGGCTATTCATATCACGCTCGGTGAGAGGGTCGGTGTGGCGCTTGGTGCCTCAAGATAACCATAGCATGTGTGGTTTTGAATACATCTTTGAGGTATTATGGTAGCCTCGGGTTTGCATAACATGGGGAGGGATAATTACCCTATGACGTTTTCCGCCCATGAGTGTTGAAGGTGAATAGCATGAGAATGACCCGTGAGCCTCTGTGGCATTCGTAGCCTTGGGATTTACCTAGCATGGGGAGAGGAATGCCCCCATGGCGCTGGCCATCCCTTATCAGATCTATTCTACACCGAAATTGACTACAATTATTGGAAGATGAAGATGTTGAATTACCTCATTATTGTTGATGTGCAATCCTTCAAAGTGATCACAAGAGGTACTAGAATGCCTATGAAAAAAGATAGTAATGGTATGAAGTTTCATAAACCGTAATTTGAATAGACCTATGCAGATTACATAGAAGCCTCCATAAATGCGAAAGCTCTCATTTATCTACTTTTTGCAGTTGATATGAGCCAAATCAACAAACTTTCAAAATTTGAAAATGCATATGAATTGTGGAAGTCATTGGAGATTTTCAATGAGGGCACTAGTCAAGTTAAAGAATCAAAGATCTACTAGTTTATATGTGACTTGGATAACTTCAAGATGGAAGCCAGTGAAAAGGTTGATATGATGATTTCAAGATTCTTCATGATTATAAATCAACTAAGTACTTTAGGAAAAAACATTAGTACAAGTGATCAAGTGAAGAAAATATTAGGTTTCTTCCTAAGAAATTTAGAATTTATACCTCATCCATCAATGAAAGAGGTAATCTTAGACAGGTTGAACTTTTTTAGTTTCGCCCATACTAAAAAATTTCTAGAAGTATAATTTTTTTCTGAAGGTGGTAATCTTAGACAGGTTGAACTTAATGAAGTACAACCTGAAACCAATGAACCATTGGAGGAACCTGAAGTTCAAATAGATGAAAAACCTTCAACACACACACTATGTAGGTCACAAAGGGTGTCTAGACCTACTGAACGCTTGTATTTGATACAAGAAAAGAGTCTAGATGTCCTCTTAATCGAAGAGACTGACCCTTACACCTATAGAGAAGCGACATTGGACATCGACTCCGTGAAATGGCAAGAGGCCATGAGATCAGAGTTAGACTCTATGCATCAAAATCAAGTTTGGGACTTGGTTCCGCTTCCTGAAGGAATTGTTCCTATCGGTAGTAAATGAGTTTACAATAGGAAGCGTGGGCCTGATGGAAAGGTTGAAATCTTTAAGCCCAGACTGGTAGCTAAAGGTTACACGCAGCGACTTGGTGTCAACTACGATGAAACATTTTCGCCAGATGCGATGCTGAAGTCTATAAGGATTTTGTTGTCTATTGTTGCTCACGCTTCCTATTGTAAACTCATTTACTACCGATAGGAACAATTCCTTCAGGAAGCGGAACCAAGTCCCAAACTTGATGGAAAGGTTGAAATCTTTAAGCCCAGACTGGTAGCTAAAGGTTACACGCAGCGACTTGGTGTCAACTACGATGAAACATTTTCGCCAAATGCGATGCTGAAGTCTATAAGGATTTTATTGTCTATTGTTGCTTACCATGATTACGAGATTTGGCAAATGGATGTCAAAACGACTTTTCTAAATGGGTTTCTTGACGAAGAAATTTATATGGAACAACATGAGGGTTTTGTATATCCAGTGAAACCTCAGGCATGGTTTGTAAGCTTAAGAAGTCCATTTATGGACTTAAACAAGCTTCGCGAAGTTGGAATCTTTGATTCGACGAGATTATTAGATTGTCTGGTTTTCTCAAGAATACGGAAGAATCATGTGTGTACTAGAAGGCCAGTGAGAGTATGATATTATTTTTGGTTCTCTATGTTGATGACATCATAATCATTGGGAATGATATAGGAATGATGCAGGGCGTCAAAGCTTACCTCTGTAAGAATTTCTCCATGAAATACCTGGCTGATGCTTCTTATATCTTGGGTATAAAACTCTATAGGGATAGAGAAATGAAGCTTATTGGGTTATCTCAATCAACGTACATAGATAAGATCTTAGAACAGTACAATTTTGCTAACTGTAAGACAGCAAATATACCGTTCAGACATGACATTCATCTTTCGAAGAAGATGTGTCCGCAAATAGTAGATGAGAAGATTAGAATGTCTAATCAGCCTTATGCTTCATGTTTGGGTAGCATTATGTATGCCATGTTATGTACGAGGCCTGATATTAGCTACGCGGTTAGTGTGACCAGTAGATATCAGTCCAATCCAGGAAATGACCATCAGATTCCTGTTAAACATACCCTGAAATATCTTGAAGGTACTAAGGATAAGTTTATCATATATGGAGGAAATGAACTGCATGTTAATGGGTATACAGATTCTGATTTCTAATCGGATTCTGATGATAGAAAGTCTACTTCAGGATTTGTATTTACCCTTAATGGAGGTGCAGTTTATTGGAAAAGTTCCAAACATGGGTCTACAACTGATTCCACCACAAAGGCGGAATATGTTGCTGCTTCTGAAGCTGAAAAAGAAGCTGTTTGGGTTAAGACGTTTATCACAGAATTGGGAGTTGTCCCAAGTATCGAGAATCTGATTCTGTTTGGGCAGCCGACACCCGGTTGACTCAAAAGTCACCTGGTAACGCCGTTTTTGACCGTTTTCGCTTATTTCAACTCGGAAACACTTTCCGAAAATTGTTCCAACTCCCAAAACACATCCATTACATTCATAAAACATCAAATACATCACAAAATTTCCAGTTTTAACAGATCTGATCAGGAACTGAAATTAGTGAATTTTTCATGCTTTAAATCCATAATTTCAAGATTAATCCAATTAATCTCTACACCAATTCAAAGTCACCACACATGAATAACTCTAGAAAAATTATAGGCATAATAAGAGTGGCTATCACACTCTAGAATGGCAACAAGGTTGTCCAACAACAAATTGAACTCAAATTACTATAATCTAGTTCAATATACATTCACACATGCTTCAAACTTCCTAATCCATCAACAAACATCAAAGACCCAAAATTTATAAAAGGAAGAAACCCTAGATTCATACTAGAAAATCAAGAAACATGAAACAAGCTTTCAAAAAACTTAAGGAGATTGAAGATTACCTTTAATCTCTCATTTTCCCAAAGCTTTCCTTGATTTTATCTTCCTTTTCTTCATGATTTCAACAAACCATATTTTAGGTATTTTCTTGCTTGATGTTCGGCCATGGAAGTGGTTAAAAGGATGAAGAAAATAAATCATTTAAAATAAACCCTCATGACCGACTTTAACACTAGTAGGGGCATTTTTGTCATTTTCAATTTCAATCAAATTAAACTCAATTAAACTTTATACTAACCAATCAAAATTGGACAAATAAAGTGTAATTAAAACATGCCATGTTGACCAATAATAATTGGACAAATTCTATAACATTTATGGAAAAAGTTTATTAATTAATAATTCAAATATTTAACAATTAAATATCCAAATAATTAATTAATGTAATTATTATTATTATATATGTATTTTTATTTATAATAAATAACAAATACATATATTTATGGCATGTGTCAAAATCTCATTTGATGAATAATTAATGTGTATCTAATCGTATTATGTATCAAACATAAATACACAGTAATTATTATCGGACAAAAACCTCTAATGCATGTGTTATCGTTTAACTGATTAAACGATCCGAATTAACTCACTTAATCCGGTGAATCCAATTTCTTGTCCATAATTCACCCACTCATGGAATATGACGACCACGGATAATCTCGCTAAACTATGCAAGTCAAGGTCATTGCATACATATAATCTCTCTGTCATAAGCTATCCGTATTATACCTGGGATATAGATGAAAATGTCAAATCTGTTCGGTATAATATAGTCAACTTTCAATTTACGATCTCTAAATAATACTCGGAACTGATTTCCGATGTTAGACCACGGCCATGGATTTACTAGATCGTAAACACGTGATGATGCCTATGTTGGACAATTATGACCCATATCATCACTATTTGTAAAGAATATTGTATTTTTGTACAAATTATCTATGTGACAAAAGGAAATTACTATTTTATCATTATTATAATTAGATTACTTGGATATATATATTAATGATAAAGATCCATATGGTTAAATAAGATTAATAATATATGAGACGGTATTAATCCACCAACGGTTTAATCATTAAATTTCCCTAGTCGAAGTATTATCGAGACTGGACATTAATAATGCAGAATAGACTAGTATTACACTTGTGCAAGTTATGGAAACTTAACGACATAGTTCTCATATATTTAGGTATTGGATACTTATGCAAATGTAATAAGAGGTTCTGTTAACCGTTGGACCGTGAACAATTCACTCTGGATAGACCCAATCGGAATCTCATTGGTAGTATGACTATGCGTCTATGGGAATCAGAATCAGGGTAGGTGTATGTGATCTTTAACCTGAGACTTACGTCGCTATTACTTGCGACAATCAGTTTACTTTAGTATTGGTCGTCTGGAGCTTTAACAGGTTTTGAGTACGCCTGTATTGGGTTTACTGAGAATCATAGTGTATTGGATGTGATGTCAAGATGAGAGTATCACTTCAGTCATATAGAGATGAAGGTCACACATGATACGAAACTAGTACTCTTAAAACTGCAGCTATCGGGATAGTATGACTAGGTCATGACTTCCCGATTACAGAGATTAGTTACTCAGGATCTGATATATGCTTCGTACGGGGCAGACACATAGTCAGTCCTAGGCCTAGCATGTGACATCCGATACTGGATCATATTACGTATTACATAATATTAGTATTACTAAGCCTGATACAAATGATATTTTTCGGCGAATATTTCTAGAGAATTGGGTAGGCACTGTGTTTTGCTAGAAGCCAACCATGTCTTGTAAATCGGTGAGAACATGGTACGGGGTTCGCACGTGTTCGGATAGTCGAATAACCATATTTACTGCCAATATATCCAGGAATCTCTTGGGTCACTTCCCAAAGATTCACCAATGACATTTGACTCAGATAGAATTAATCTGGGATTAATTATGGGAGAGAAAATTAATCAGGGATTAATTGCGGCAAAAATTAATCTGGGATTAACTTCGTATAGAAGAGAGAAATCGCTTAATTTAGAATTAATCGATAAAATAATTTTAATAGTTAAATTGGATTTTTCTATTTAATTTATTTATTTGTGATAAAATAATATATCAGATATATTAATTGAAATCAGATTTCAATAAGAAATTAAAATTGGATTTTAATTCGGGCGAACAAATTAATTTAGAATTAATTCGAAAGAGACTATCGTAATAATTTTATGAGACATAATTATTTAATTAAATTGGATTTAATTACGGTGCGACAACAAATTCGTTTAATCGGAATTAAACGAACCCGATAAAATTATCTGTGACTTTGCGTGTGTTTTTTGTTTTGGGAACACAAAATATCTTTGACTTTGGTGGGCCCAAGTTAAGTTGTGTGTTGAGGAAGCCAACTCAAATTTTGAATTTAAAATGTGGTAGGACCACATGACTTACATTAAAGGTCAATTGTTGATGTAAGTAGTTGGCTTAATTAATGCATTTAACACAACCAAAATTCTTGAAAAAAACTCTCTCTTCTTCTCCACCTTGGCCGAATTCTTCTCTCCATGGTAGTGAAATTTTGCTTCAAAATTTCAACATAACTAGCACTTGGAGGAGTCTAATGAGGTGATAGGGAAACTCACCCAAGGAATAAACAACATAACAACAAGCTTGGAGCTTAATCCAAAGAGGAAATTTCAAAATTTCTCCATTTAACAATGTTAGTGATTCCGCCATTTTTCTTATTATTTCACACATATAATCACGTTTAGGATCTTGTGGCATGTCTTAGAGACTAACAATGGTATTAGAGCCTTGCTAAATATGATTTTGAAAACTATGGTTCATAAACTTTAATTAGGAATTTTTACTTGGAGCATGAAAATTCAAAATTGAGTTGTTTGTTGATGTTAGATGATGATAACTTGGAGTTGTGCATTATTGGATTGTTGAAAAATTGATTGGATTAAATTTCCCTAATTTCCCTTAGTTGGCCGAAACTTACCCTAGTGTAACTCATAATGATTTCTAAATTTTGACACTTGGATGTGTTAATGGCATGATATATATGTTGAATGTTGATTTAATTGGATTAGAATCAAATTGGATATTAATTTCTTGTCATTGTCGTGAGTTAACATGCTTGTTGGAGACTTGATTTTGCTTCAATTTGTGTTGGACATGAATTGGAATGATAAGCATGATTAATTAGATTAATTAATATTTTGAAAATGTTAGATTAATTAATTAGTTATGTTAATTACACTTAAAATGGATTAATGTAATATTTGGAATATTGTATTAATGTAAATTAGTCCCTAAAATACTAAATGGGCTAATTTTGTTATATTTGGATTAATGGGCTTAGTTGGGCCAAGTTTGGTTGTAGACAATTGGGTTGGATCCAATTGGGCCTAAACTATTTCCATAAAGATCCAAAATATGACTTTTGGGCCTTTAATAATCTAATTGGGCCTAATGGGCTAAAATTAATTTATGGCATATGGTGATTCCTAAATGGGCCAAGGCATTATGAGCTTGATCCATAATGGACAAAAGTCCATGCCTAAAGAATTAATTAAAGCCCATTGGACCTAATAGAATTGGCATTGGATGATAAATGGGCCTTTGAGACAATTTGGATTGGATTTGGAATCCAAGTCTAAAAGTGCATTATTATAATAGAATAGGTGTAATTGTTTAATTCGGAATTAAACTTGAATTAGTATTGAATACAAATTAAATTGGATTTAATATTGTAGTTGATATAATTCAAGAATACTTACTTTGAGTATTTATTCTTAAACGAGTTGGACTCGCGCAAATCAAATCGTTGTATGAACATTGGATGGTCATTAATTGAAGAATTAATTAATTGGATTATATTGATTGACAACATGCTATGTGTAAATGCTTGGATGTATTTGTTTGAATAATGTATATCGGATGGATATTAGATGGGTTGGGATAATTTTGGAAATTATTGTATTTATTTGAAATTGGACCTGCGTGTCCAGCCTATCACCTCTTATTCTCATTGTATTTCTCTTCTCACCAATTCCCCTCAATGTAAATGAGGATTCTTATAGTGTTATGTAATTGGGTAAATAGAAGAATGTAAAGTGCTAGCGGGAGAGAAGAAAAGAAAAGAGAGAGATTTGTTATAGAAACAAAATGTATATGAATTTTCATCCGTATATCATTGTTATATTTATCGTGCCTTATTGTGTTTTTAGAATACATGTTTAAGAGTGTATGATGAGACCTAATCAAAGATAATAAGTTGGTTGCCAATTTACGAAAACGCCCTTGCATCTAATATTAAGCGTTTCCTTTCTTATTGAGTGGTTCTCTCTCAAGATCCAAGATTGGATTTGATTTGTTGGCCAAAGTCAAGATCATTGTCTATTGCGGATGTGTTTGAACCATGAAAGCTTTGTTAATATCGCATGTCTTAGGCAGTTGTGACTTGTTGGCCAAAGTCAAGGTCACTCTTGTTCATCGACGTGGATTACGAAGCTTTCCCACTGTCAATGGGTCGCGCTTAACTGGAATCATTAAGCTTGTTGAGCCAAAGCCAATGCTTAGTTGATTCAGAGGAAACATGTTAGGAAATATATTAGATATATATTTCAGACTTGGATGTCCACCTACCAGATCTAGGAATTGGATGAGATCCAATTGATCTTAGAGATCTACCTAGTTAAATTTTATACAACTTGTTGGCCAAAGTCAAGGTTGTTTATTATTTAACGGGATCCTAGCCCATTAGGAAACTACGTTTCCTGAGTACTCAGCGGAGGGTTAGAGGCTCACCGAAAATTAGTGGGAGGCTAGTATTAAATTTGTAATTTCGTTTAATACTCGCTAATATGCGCACTCTATTATTATTATTTCTCGTTATTATATATATTAGTTGAACTAATATTATTCATTTATTGTTTTCTTTGAACAGTTAGACTGTACTCAACACTACTCCATTTGTAGTTGGTTGTATAGTTGGGCTATAGTAACCATTGCATTTAAGTGTACCCAGAATATTTGATTGGATAGTTGGGCTATAGCAATCAAAATGGCTGGAAAGATAAGCGTTATGGACATAATCATGGGTGAGAATGTCTTTAACGGCGTAAATTTTCCAGACTGTGAAATGAACCTCAGGATAGACCTGGGAGCTGAGAAGTTTCTTTATGTGATAGAGAGACCTCTTGGGCCTGAGCCCGGACTTGAGCGACTAGTAGAGCATGAGCTTTGGAAGACTCACCGTGATGATAACTTTACTGCTCAATCTGTTATGCTTGCTGCAATGACTCCTCAGTTTCGTCGTCAGAACAAGGGATTGGATCCTTATGCGATGATGTTGAAGTTGAAGGATCTTCATAGATCTAATCTTAGATATCAGAAGTATGAGTTGCAGAAGAAGCTCTTTCGCTCTCGTATGTCAGAGGGTACATTTGTCGAACACTACGTGTCGCAGATGATTGCTGACATCGAACAGCTGGGTCAGTTGGGCATTACCTTCGAGGCCGAGACTTCCATAGATTTGATCTTACAGTCTCTGCCCGACTGCTAGGGCGGATTCATCATGAACTATAATATGATGAACCAAGAGAAAACTCTTGGAGAGTTAATGGCTATGCTGAAAAAGGTAGAGTCAGCTTCTGAAAGGCAAGAAGCGCGAGGCGCATCTTACTTCGACATCCAAGAAGGCCAAGGCTTGGCCGAAGACTTCTGGGGGTGTGAAGAAGAAGAAGAATGGCAAGGCTCAATCATCACAGTCTTTTGGGAAGACAAAGGACAAATCCCAAGACGTTTGCCTACACTATGGCAAACGGGGTCACTGGAAGCATGACTGCCGTAAGTTCAAGGCGGACTTGAAGGAAGCGAAGGCATGCAAGGCTCCGGCTTCAGGTATGTTTGTTATTAAAATAAACATGTCTACTACTAGTTTTAAAAATTGGATTTTTGATACTGGATGTGGTACTCACATATGTACTGATGTGCATGATCTGCAGATTAGCAGGAGACTGGCTTCATGGGAGATCGACATGCGAGTCGGAAATGGGACGAGAGTCGATGTTTTGGCCGTTGGCACCTATGTTTTGAATCTGCCCTCAGGGCATGTACTTACATTTGGCAACTGTTATTTTATACCTAGTTTTACTAGGAATATTATCTGTGTATCTAGTTTAACCCGATGCGGGTATACTTTTGTATTCAGAAACACTAGGTGTTTTGTTTATAAAGATGATATTTTGATATGTACATCATATGTGAATAATGGTCTTTATATTTTGAATATAAACGAATCTCAAACATATAACATGACAAATAAAAAGCTCAAATTGAGTAAAACATATGAGACTTATTTGTGGCATTGTCGTCTGAGACACATTAAGAAAACTCGTATATCCATACTTTCGAAGAATGGATACTTGGACGGATTTGATCTTAATTCATATGATGTCTGCGAATCTTGTTTGTTAGGTAAAATGCCTAAAACACATTTTAGTGGAAAAGGTGTACGTGCCACCGAGCTGTTAGCCCTCGTTCATAGTGACGTATGCGGGCCCATGTCTAGCGAGGCTAGAGGTGGATATGAATACTTCGTAACCTTTACGGATGATGCATCACGTTATGGTTATGTGTATCCTATGAAACACAAGTTAGAAACTTTTGAGAAATTCAAAGAGTTTCGACACGAAGTAGAAAAACTGACTAGCAAAAGTATTAAAATATTGCGGTCGGACTGTGGTGGAGAATACTTAAGCAATGAGTTTCAAGATTACTTGAAAGAATATGGTATTCTTTCACAGTGGACTCCTCCCAGAACACCTCAATTGAACGGTGTGTCCAAATGGAGAAATCGAACTTTGTTGGACATGGTAAGGTCAATGATGAGTCGCACAGATCTACCGATTTCCTTCTGGGGATACGAATTAAACAGTGCAATACTTATTTTGAATAAAGTTTCGTCAAAGTTTGTTGAACAGACTCCATATGAGATATGGACAAGAAAGAAACTGGGTTTCTTATTCCTGAAGATTTGGGGATGCTGGGCATATGTTAAACGTTTGGATAATACCAAACTAGAACCTAAATTGGATAAGTGTTTATTTGTAGGTTATCCTAAGGAAACGAAATGATATTATTTCTACAACCCCAAGCGAACAAAATATTTATTGCTCTTCATGCGGTTTTCCTACATAATGAATTCATGAATACAGTGGTAAGCGGGAGAAAAGTAGAACTCGATGAAAATCGGAGTGATACTGCTTCTGGCACCAACCCCATCGTGGAACATGAACAGTCTATCAGAGATTAGACTGTTCCACAATCTTCTGATACACAAGAACCGTATAAGTCGGAGAGACTCAGAAAAAAACCTGAGAGGTATGGGTTTCTGATCTCACCTCATGTAGACATTAATCTTATTGAGGAAGATGAACCGGCTATGTATGAGGAAGCGATACAAGGTATCGACTCCACTTTATAGCAAGAAGCCATGAAGTCCGAAATGGATTCCATGTATACCAACAAAGTTTTGACACTGGTTGATGTACCAGAAGGCATTAAGTCTATTGGTTGTAAATGGATCTTCAAAAAGAAGAGAGACATGGTAGGGAATATACAAACGTACAAAGCTAGGCTTGTAGCTAAAGGATATCGTCAACGACATGGTGTCGATTACGACGAAACTTTTTCACCCGTTGCCATGATTAAATCCATTCGGATAATGCTTGCTATTGCTGCATATTTCGATTATGAAATATGGCAGATGGATATCAAAATTCTTTCCTTAACGGAAACCTTTTGGTGGATGTTTATATGCAACAACTTGATGGTTTTGTCGTACCAAGACATGCAAACAAGGTTTACAAGTTGAACCAATCCATTTATGGATTAAAGCAAGCATCGCGTTCTTGGAACCATCGTTTTGATGAGATCATAAAAGAATATGGTTTCATTCAAAACGAAGATGATTCTTGTGTATATAAGAAGGTTAGTGGGAGCGCACTGACATTCATTATCCTATACGTTGATGATGTATTTCTTCTTGGAAATGACATTCCCATGCTACAATCGGTGAAAGCTTGGCTTTCATTAAAATTCTCCATGAAAGATCTAGGAGAGACAGGAATAAGGATCTACCGGGATAGATCTAGAAAGCTGGTGGCACTCTCCCAGAGCTCGTACATTGACAAAGTGTTGAAGAGATTCACATGGATCAGTCCAAGATGGGGCTGCTTCCGATGTCACATGGTGTCTCTCTTTCGAATGATATGTATCCTAAAACTCAAGATAAGAGAGATGCAATGATTCGGATCCCGTATGCTTTAGCAGTCGGATCGATCATGTACGCCATGATATGTACGCGACCTGATGTCTCATATACTTTGAGCATGTGCAGTCGCTATCAGGCTGATCCAGGTGATGGTCACTGGATTGCTGTAAAGAACATCCTTAAGTATCTTAGATGAACTAAAGATGCTTTCTTAGTCTATGGGGAAGGAGAACTTGAGGTGACTGGGTTCGCGGATGCATGTTTCCAAACCGACAAAGACGACTATAAGTCACAGTCAGGGTATATATTTTGTTTATACAACGGAGCAGTGAGCTGGAAATCTTCCAAGCAAGAGACTGTTGCCGATTCAACAACAGAAGCGGAATATATTGCTACAGCTGAGGCAGCAAAAGAAGCAATTTGGATCCATAAATTCCTAATTGGATTAGGAGTGGTTCCGTTAGCAGCTGAACCCGTACCTTTGTATTGTGACAATAATAGAGCTATCGCACAGGCTAAGGAACCATTGTCTCATCAACGATCCAGACATGTACTTCGACGATTTCATCTGATTCGTGAGATCATACATCATGACGATGTGAAGATTAAGAAGATCGCATCAGATGATAACATTGTAGATCCGCTGATGAATGCTATATCTCAGCAAAAGTTTGAGCGACATGTACATAGTTCAGGTGTTAGATAGTTGAGTGATTGGCTATAGGCCAAGTGGGAGATTGTTGGACAATTATGACCCATAGCATCACTATTTGTAAAGAACATTGTGTTTTTGTACAAATTATCTATGTGACAAAAGGAAATTGCTAATTTATCATTATTGTAATTAGATTACTTGGATATATATTAATGATAAAAGTTCATATGGTTAAATCGGATTAATAAGATATGAGACACTATTAATCCATGAACGGTTTAATCATTAAATATCCCTAGTCGAAGTATTATCGAGACTGGACATTAATAATGCGGAATAGACTTGTATTACACTTGTGCGGGTTATGGAAGTTTAACGACATAGTTCTCATATATTTAGGTATTGGATACTTATGCAAGTGTAATAAGAGGTTATGTTAGCCGTTGGACCGGGAACAGTTCGCTCTGGATAGACCCACTCGGAATCCCATTGGTAGTATGACTATGTGTCTATGGGAATCCGAATCAAGGTAGGTGTATGTGATCTTTAACCTGAGACTTACGTCGCTATTACTTGCGATAATCAGTTTACTTTAGTATTGGTCGTCCGGAGCTTTAACAGGTTCTATGTACGCCTGTATTGGGTTTACTAAGAATCGTAGTGTATTGGATGTGATGTCAAGATGAGAGTATCACTTCAGTCATATGGACATGATGGTCACACATGATACAGAACTAGAACTCTTGAAGCTGCAGCTATCGGGAGAGTATGACTAGGTCATGACTTCCCGATTACAGAGATTAGTTACTGAGGATCTGATATATGCTTCGTACGGGGCAGACACAAAGCCAGCCCTAGGCCTAGCATGTGACATCTGATACTGGAGCGTATTACGTATTACGTATTACATAATATTAGTATTACTACGCCTGATACATATGATATTCCTCGGTGAATATTTCTAGAGAATTGGGTAGGCACGGTGCTTTGTTAGAAGCAACCATGTCTTGTAAATCGGTGAGAACATGGTACGGGGTACGCATGTGTTCGAATAGTCCGATAACCGTATTTACTGTCAACATATCCAGGAATCTCTTGGGTCGCTTCCCAAAGATTCACCAATGACATTTGACTCAGATAGAATTAATTTGGGATTAATTATGAGAGGGAAAATTAATCTGGGATTAATTACGGCAAGAATTAATCTGGATTAACTTCGTATAGAAGAGAGAACGTGATTAATTTAGAATTAATCGATAAAATAAATTTAATAGTTAAATTAGATATTTCTATTTAATTTTTTTATTTGTGACTAAAATAATATATCAGATATATTAATTGACTTCGGATTTCAATACGAAATTAAAATTGGATTTTAATTCGGACGAACGATTTAATTTAGAATTAATTCGAAAGCGACTATCGTAATAATTTTGCGAGACATAATTATTTAATTAAATTAGATTTAATTATGGCGCGACGGCAAATTTATTTAATCAGAATTAAACGAACCCGATAAAATTATCCGTGACTTTACGTGTGTATTTTTGTGTTTTGGGAACACAAAATATCTTTGACTTTGGTGGGCCCAAGTTAAGTTGTGTGTTGAGGAAGCCAACTCAAATTTTGAATTTAAAATGTGGTGGGACCACATGACTTACATCAAAGGTCAATTGTTGATGTAAGCAGTTGGCTTAATTAATGCATTTAACACACAACCAAAAGTCTTGAAAAAAAAACTCTCTCTTCTTCTCCACTTGGCCGAATTCTTCTCTCAATGGTAGTGAAATTTTGCTTCAAAATTTCAACATAGCTAGCACTTGGAGGAGTCTAATGAGGTGATAGGGAAACTCACCCAAGGAATAAACAACATAACAACAAGCTTGGAGTTTCATCCAAAGAGGAAATTTCAAAATTTCTCCATTTAACAATGTAAGTGATTCCGCCACTTTTCTTGTTATTTCACACATAAAATCACGTTTAGGATATTGTGGCATGTTTTAGAGACTAACAGCCTATGCCCTGTACACAGGACTGACGGATCCTATCTTGATACGCACTGGATATCATGAGGGCATCAGTCCACACCCAACGAACAGGCGGAGGTCTGATCATAAATAGATCGATGATGTGACTGCCATCAAAGTGTGGAGGATAACTCATATATCCTACTGTGGTATGTCAAGTCAAATGACCATTATCCTCGCTCAACTCGAGAAGGTTCCTATTGACGTTGGCGTACCATCTATTAGGAAACCTTCAGTGTCTCATCAAATAAACACCTGCATGTCTATACGAGTCTCCCGAGACTCATGGTTCACTGGGATAAACCATCAGACCAAGTCCCGATATATGACATGTACTGGTCTCTGCGGATTTTAATAACCGACCCGTGTTAGTAAATCTTGACCGGGAACTTTATTTAAGGATATACATCTTATAGTGTGTTTCCCAATGTCAATTACAAATTACGTTGTAACTACACACTATATTGTAAATCCTAGGGTCTTTGTCTAATATACACGTATCACTGAACCAGATTCAGTTTCGATCTAATCGTAATTAGATCCGATAAGTGTATAAAAGACAAAGGTGCTACCGTTAAATTAGTAATATTATGGAAAATAGAATTGCTCGTATTTATGAATCGAACATAAATACAATTCAGATTGGCACTCCGAGCACCAACCCTAACAATTTCTCCCACTTGCTCTACTGCCAATCCATGGTATCATATACACATCTCAATGTGTATCACATACCCATGGCCCTCAAGAGCTCACCTCGCACTCAAGAGGTAGGCAAGAACAAGTAAGCCTGCTTTAACAAATTGAATCCGTCCAACAAACTCTATCATTTTCTTTTAGCCAGCATCTTTCATATTTTACAGAATCCAAATTCTACATCAATATGATTCAGATGCTATATCAGTATTGTGCTATAGCTGTTGAGTTCTCTATGTATTTAGAGATCTAATCTAAACACTGTGAGACAACCGCGAGCACAATACTAATATGAAAACTTCTAATCTATAGGGTCACTATGCAACTTCATAAGTCAGTACTTCATAAGTTGCAACTGATTCCACTAGTTTAGTAGAATCAACAGTGACATTCCCACTGCATCTTTTCTGACTTTATACGACATAGACCATCTAATGTCATAATTAGGATCAAAACTAATCTGACCTTATGGTTGTAGACTAAATCCTCCATGAACAAGAAACTAGTTCTTAATATCTCAAAGATCACAAAGAACATGTTTCAAGACTCACCATATAGTCTACATCATATCAAAATAACTCGTAACAATTATGATTAAATTGATATCTTTAATCGCACATAATATAGTATTCATTACGCCATCATCCTATGATGCATAAGATTGACTAGACATTCTAATCAATCTCACTTTCGACAAAGGTATCATCCTTTACGAAAGATGAATACTATATATATATATAAAAGACATTTCAACTGTCTAACTGTCATACAGATAGTCTTATTGTGTCCTTTATTAGATCATATCTAATACGTAACTAATGAGAGTATCTCACAAGTCTCTTAGTTTTATATCTTATATAAAACTTTATATCAAATATAACAGAGACTACTCCCACTGCTTCCACGGAGAAAAGAAAACTTAGGATATATAATACTAGAAAGAAATTTGTACGCTCCCACTGACCCTACTGACAAATACATATTCTCTATACTTTTGATAAAATCAGACAATCTGACTGTATCAAAATTAGAGAACACAGATTTTCAGAAAAACTTATCTGAGTCTACAATAGGCTCTATAAGCCAGTATATCAAACTATGATCTTAGCAGAATACAAACTCTAGGGCCATTCTAGAATGAACTCTTCAAACAAAGAAATCACTCAAGTACGCCACTTTGCATTCTTTAGCCAAAATACATAGTTTAAATATCAACATAAACCAACAGATCCTTAATTAGTCAATTAGTGCGACTAGAGACAAGTTTTCTCAGAATCTATAATAGATCACTGAGTAAAACCTTTCTCACTGTCATACTATAAAGGTCAAACCTTTATCAAGCTCACTTTGCTTTTGCTGCGCAAATAATTTGCACATTTTATGAACGATTCATAACGAAAGCCTAATCAAGTTCAAAACTTGATCGTAGTAAGCTATGAACAATCTTAGATCTATGGTTCAATGGTAATTTCCGAAATTGATATCAAATATCGCTCCCACTATAAGTTATAGGATAATTTTCTTCGATAAGAAAATAACAGAATCATTTAGTATCGAATACTTTGTAAATGATTCTGACATCCTATTAAACTTATACGGAAGTGGTCTAAGGGTATTTTCATCTTATTAATTATATAGTTCCACTTATAGTTTATTATTCTCATATTTGACTTCAATAAGTCAAATCTTTTCTGCAATCGTCAACATCCAATGTTAATCACCAAGTAACAAAATATTTTTATTACTCGGGATCGTAGAAAAGATATTCTATCAAATAGAATATAATATTCTATTAAATAGAATAAATGATAAACCTTTCACTCGTACCTCCGAGGTACAAGTACTTTCAATTATATAACCATTATACAAAAGAAAGTTTCAAATCTCAAACTTTTCAAGATTCGAATTTTCCACTAAACATATCATATATGTAACTGTACGAACGAATGGAACCTTAATTAAAGAGATGAATTAGTGTTAATGAAGAATAACCCCAAGAGTATTGAAAACTAATTCTGTAATTCTCAATATCAACGAATCAAATCATATAAGATTCGATAACTCTCACTGACCAATTCCATCAAGATGGAATCGCAGAAGTTAAATATTGAGTAAGAATCACATTCATTAAATAACTATAGAACTAATTGCTTTAAATTCATACGTTTGATCATATCAAACATCTTTGAACAATTCAAAGACTCACAATGAATTTTAAAATTATAGTTCTCAACACTACAAATAGAATATCTTTGAACCATTCAAAATATTCTATCTGCGTTTCATCAGAAACATATTGAAAGTTCTTGAACAATTCAAGATGTTCAATATGTTCTCTATTAGAAACACGTAACTAAGTCATGAAAAATCATTAACTAAGTTACGAAGTAAAGAAAACTATTTAAGGTAATTTCTAATTTATTAAACTACATACATCCAATGTATTAGTCTAATAAATCTGGTGGTCCAATGACAATATTTGGTTAAATGAAATTTAATCACTTCCTGAATACAATATTCATTAAATAGATAAGGATATATGGTGTGAACTCGTATCAGACCATCCTTTACCATACGGAATAAGCATCTAATGCTTTTATGATAAAATCTCATAAATCACACTTCTAAGTTATTTATTTTACCGAATATTTTCTTAATGTTTATCTTTCATCAATGACACTACTAGTCATATTAAAATATGTAACAACTGTTTATACAGAACAAGTAACTATCCAATAGTCACAAGTTCTGATATCAAATATCAAAACAGTCATTAAATATTATTTTAATTAACTAGACGGGAGATCAAGTATCCAATACATATAGTCGTCGTATTATGAGAATCGATATTCTCTATACACAGCTATATGTATCTCCTTTCTTAAGCTTTATAATTTGCGTTCAATTATTCACAACGATTGCAAATAATTGATTAGCAAACTGTGTCATACACGTGACTTCTAAAAGTCACTAAAAGCGAAGAAACGTCATTATAAGACAAACAAATACTAATGGGGTTTTCTTAATGTCAGTCAAGAATCTCGAGACATGAACTATTCAAGTCAATTCTTACTGCATAAGAAACGGTTCTAACTAGATTATTATATCCATAAAATATATCTATTTAGATTACCTAATCGTGACTTAGTACTAAGTCACAAACCATCTTGATTTTCAAGAAAATTGGAACAACAGTTCCCGATGGTTTCAACTAATCTAACAATATCTAAGTCTACTGTCTTTCTAGAACCTATTCTAGAATAACGCAACCATAAGTAAAGTCAGAAAACCTACTCATGTAATAAGCTATGCAGTGGATTAGAAGTGTAAATCTATAAACAATATAGAATGAAGGAAAACAAAAGCAGTAAATTCCATAAAATTACGCACTGCTTAAGTTATGGATTTTTAACCCAGCAGTGTCTCCCACTACTTTACGTAATACCGTAATCCCCAACGAATAACGGGAATTAAATAATTAAATCGAATTCCATAATGAGAGTAGGATCCCATGAATATATTTCGACTCACAGCTTTGGCACGATCTCGCCTACGTATATTCATTAAGTAGACAACTCATTGTCAATCACTCACCAGTGACTCCTGGTTTTGGTCCTGATCGTTTCTCACTGTGACAGCTTTGGCACGTTCACAAGGCGGCGTATCAAGGCTTCACTTGTCAATGACAAACTCAAGCTACCGATGCAGTCCGGACAGCTTTGGCATGTTCAGGATTTCCACTTTCACTTGAATTTGTCCAGTATCAATATACAACCGGTATGGATAATAATTCTATAACCTACACCCTCACAGCTTTGGCACGATCTCAGATGTAGTTATAGAAAGATACACATAAACCGTACTGACAAGACGGACCAAGAAACATGTATCCAATACACGTTACTATACATCCATATTTAAAAGCTGGGATTTTCCTCAGGAATTTATACTCTACATCAAATGCAGAATTTTAATCTAAATCATTTTCTAAACAATTCGATTCTACCTTAGAAAACATAACACAATTTAACCATTAAATTTCCATTATATTTTTCGTTAACGTAGAATCGAAATGTAAAGAAACATATCTAGATTACATGAATGTGCGAACATTAAAATTAGATTAAATATCAAATATCAAACATGAATAATGTAATGGATGAAGCATCAGACCCACTCTGATATCATTTTTGTTGGGGTTTTGGGCGATGGGCGTAGCGGAAGCGCGGTTCGGGCGAAATCGTAATTTAAAACTTTTTCAAATTACCGAATAAATTATTTAATATCTAATATGAATAATTTATTCATATTTCACCTAAACCTATTTATTCAATATCAAATATCAATATAAATAAGGTTGAAATGTCGTGAAACTTTTACGAAAACCATTTTTCCGCAAAATGACGCAAAATGCATTTTCGACTGAACCGACCACCCGACACATATGCGGACTGCCCAGATCAGACCCAATAGTGTCAGGGAAGTTCATGGGCTACCCGAACAGTGACAGATTCACTATTTAGGCACCCGACACCCGGTTGACTCAAAAGTCACCCAGTAACGCCGTTTTTGGCCGTTTTCGCTTATTTCAACTCGGAAACACTTTCCGACATTTGTTCCAACTCCTAAAACACATCCATTACATTCATAAAACATCAAATACATCACAAAATTTCCAGTTTTAACAGATCTGATCAGGAACTGAAATTAGTAAATTTTTCATGCTTTAAATCCATAATTTCAAGATTAATCCAATTAATCTCTACACCAATTCAAAGTCACCACACATGAATAACTCTAGAAATATTCTAGGCATAATAAGAGTGGATATCACACTCTAGAATGGCAACAAGGTTGTCCAACAACAAATTGAACTCAAATTACTATAATCTAGTTCAATATACATTCACACATGCTTCAAACTTCCTAATCCATCAACCAATATCAAAGACCCAAAATTTATAAATGGAAGAAACCCTAGATTCATACTAGAAAATCAAGAAACATGAAACAAGCTTTCAAAAAACTTAAGGAGATTGAAGATTACCTTTAATATCTCATTTTCCCAAAGCTTTCCTTGATTTTATCTTCCTTTTCTTCATGATTTCAACAAACCATATTTTAGGTATTTTCTTGCTTGATGTTCGGCCATGGAAGTGGTTAAAAGGATGAAGAAAACAAATCATTTAAAATAAACCCTCATGACCGACTTTAACACTAGTAGGCGCATTTTTGCCATTTTCAATTTTAATCAAATTAAACTCAATTAAACTTTATACTAACCAATCAAAATTGGACAAATAAAGTGTAATTAAAACATGCCATGTTGACCAATAATAATTGGACAAATTCCATAACATTTATGGATAAGTTTATTAATTAATAATTCAAATATTTAACAATTAAATATCCAAATAATTAATTAATGTAATTATTATATTATATGTATTTTTATTTATAATAAATAAAAAATACATATATTTATGGCATGTATCAAAATCTCATTTGACGAATATTTGATGTGTATCTAATCGTATTATGTATCAAATATAAATACACAGTAATTATTATCGGACAAAATCCCCTAATGCATGTGTTATCGTTTAACCGATTAAACGATCCGAATTAACTCACTTAATCCGGTGAAGTATTATGAATAATATGTATTATTCATATCGAGTTGCCCAAGTGCTCAACAAGTACACTTCATATTGTGGACTCTCTAAGTTTAGGTTTATCCGTCACGAAATCCAATTTCGTGTCCATAATCCACCCACTCATGGATTATGACGACCACAAATAATCTCTCTAAATTATGCAAGTCGAGGTCATCGCATACGTATAATCCCTCCGTCACAGGCTATCCGTATTATACCTGGGATATATATGAAAAAGTCAAATCCATTCAATATAATACAGTCGACTTTCAATTTATGATCTCTAAATAACACTCGAAACTGATTTCCGATGTTATACTACGGCCATGGATTTACTAGATCGTAAACACGTGAGGATGTCTATGCCTTGTACAAAGGACTGGCGGATCCTATCTTGATACACACTGGATATCATGAGCATCAGTCCACACCCAACGAACAGGCGGATGTTTGATTATGAATAGATCGGTGACGTTACTGCCATCAAAGTGTGGAGGATAACTCATAATTCCTACTGTGGTATCTCAAGTCAAATGACCACTATCCTCGCTCAACTAGAGAATGTTCCTATTGACGTTGGTGTACCATATATTAGGAAACCTTCAGTGAGTCGTTCAATGTTTTATCAAATAAACACTTACATGTCTATACGAGTCTCCCGAGACTCATGGTTCACTGGGATAAACCATCGGACCAAGTCACGATATACGACATGTAGTGGTCTCTGCGGATTTTACTAACCGACCCGTGTTAGTAAATCTTGACCAGGAACTTTATTTAAGGATATACATCTTATAGTGAGCTTCCCAATGTCAATTACAAACTACGTTGTAACTGCGCACTATATTGTAAATCCTAGGGTCTTTGTCTAATATACACGTATCACTGAACCAGATTCAGTTTCGATCTAATCGTAATTAGATCGAATAAGTGTATAAAAGACAAGGGTGCTACCGTTAAATTAGTAATATTATGGAAAATAGAATTGCTCGTATTTATGAATCGGACATAAATACGATCCGGATTGGCACTCTGAGCACCAACCCTAACAGGTCTCTGTACCAAAAATGCAAGTATGAATGTTTTAATTCATTTTGTATATGAACCTAATGCATCTAAGTGAATGTGCATGTTTCCTATGAGCTTAGGCAATTGAATACTTAAATCACATTACAATTAGAGCCTTAAGCTAAGACTTCATATAAAATCTTCAATGTATGCAAGTCTTCACATTCTTCGCTCTTCACCATCGTGTGCTTCGACATCATTTTGTATTGTCTCACTTTTGTGCGTCGAAGACTTCACTCTCGTTGCATCATCAAAATCGATTATGCGATTGTGTCGCTAACAATATCCCTAAATCAAAATTAACCTAACTAATGTTACTTACAAACTTCATTTTAACTTTGTGACTACTGTATATTCTTGGGTCTTTGTTTAATATATATATAACTAAACCTTATTTATTAGGTAATTATGGAAAATATTATTTTTCATATTCATGAACATGTCATAAATACGATATGGATTGATGCTCATTACACCGACCCCAATGTCACCAGATATGATCGTTTTCTAGCGAAACAGAGCATGGAAAGAAGCTACGATTTCAAGAGATTTCTCGGCGAACTAGAGCTTATATGGACACATGACCACCACCATTATATTAAGGACATCGGTGCACATTTAGTAGTGCCGACAGTCCCAGAGTTCACAGCGTGTGGACCCTACGTGCCAACATATATGGCGGTTCCTAAGGCCACACTCGATCATGCCTTGGATAATTGTTGGACAATTATAACCATAGTATCACTATTTGTACAGTTCAGTGTGTTGTTGTATAAATTAACTATGTGACAAAGGAAATTGCTCTTTTATCATTTGTAATTGGATTACCTAGATGTATAAATGATAAAAGGTCCATATGATTAGTTCCGGATTGAGATGATATGAGACAGTATCAATCCACGAAGGTTTAATCATTAAATATCCCTAGTCGGAGTATTATCGAGATATGACATCGATAATGCGTAAAAGACTAGTATTACACTTGTGCGCGTTGTGGGAGCATAACGGCATAGTTCTCATATATTTGGGTAGTGGATACTCATGCAAGTGTAATAAGAGATTGTGTTTACCGATGGTACGAGAACAGCTTCGCTCTGGATAGACCCCTCGGAATTCCATTGGTAGTATGACTATGTGTCTATGGAAGTCCGAATCAGGGTAGGTGTATTTGGTCTTAACCTGAGACTTGCACCGCTAATACTTGCGACAATCAATATACTTTGGTTTTGGTCGTCCAGGGCTTTAACAGGTTCTGTGTACGCCTCTTCTGGGTATATTGAGAATCGTAGTGTATTGGGTGTGATGTCAAGATGGAAGTATCACTCCTGTCATAGTGGAGATGATGATCACGTAGGATATGGAACTGGTGCACTTATGTACTACAGTCATCGGGATAATATGACTAGGTCATGATTATCCGATTATAGAGACTAGTTACAACAGATCTGATATGTGCTTCGTACGGGCAGACACAATTCCAGCCCCAGGCCTAGCATGTGACATCCGATGCTGGATCGTAATACGCAATACTACGTATACTACGCCTGATATAGATCATATATTCCTTTAAGAATATTTCTGGAGAATTGGGTAGGCACGGTGCTTTGCTAGAAGCCAACCATGTCTTGTAAATCGGTAAAAACGTGGTACTAAGTATGTACGTGTTCGGATAGTCCGACGACCGGATTTACTGCCAACATATCCGGGGATCTCATGGGTCGCTTCCCGAAGATTCACCGATGACGTATGACTCGCACTTAATTAATCTAGGATTAATTATAAGAGAGAGAGAGAGAATTAATCTGGGATTAATTACAGAGATATTTTATCTGGATAAAATATTATTTAAAGAGAGAGAACGATTAATTTGGAATTAATCGATAAAATAATATATTCGATATATTATACAAAATTGGATTTCGATGCGGAATTAAAATTAGATTTTAATCCGGGTGAACGAGTTAATTTAGAATTAATTCGTTAGCGACTTGAATAGTAATTTTGCTAGGCATAATTATTTAATTAAATTTGATTTAATTACGTCGCAATGGAAAATTCGTTAATTCGGAATTAGTGAACCCGAGCCCGGGAGTGTTTGCGGGCCTACTCGCATTTCGAATTCAAGTGCGGCCCACAAGTCACATCAAGCGTCAAATCACTAGTCAATCAAGTGATGATGTCCTGTCACTTTGAGTGATTGACAACTAGTCACTATTCATGATTGATGGTGGTGGTTGGATGGCTTTAGGCTTGTACCTTTTTGGATTTGGAATTCAATTTTTTGGTAAATCATTTATTTGATTTGAGAAATCAAATAACCAAGACACTTGACTTTCCTCTCTCTCACTTCTCTTCTCCAAATTCGGCCAAGGGCCATTTCCTTCTCCAAATTTCTACAATTACCATAAGCAAGAAGAAGCAAGGGAAATATTACGGCAAATGGTTCCGAGTGCTAGCACACATTAGGAGTCTACGAAGGTGATAGGGAAACCCACACGTGGGCATGGAATGCACACCCAAGCTTGGAGCTTGGCCGAACAAATGGAGCACAAAAAGAAGGGCTTTGCCGTGAGCTACATGGAAGAAAAAGCTTGAAGTTTTTGTTATTTCTCGCATCGCAAAAGCCGATCAATGTAAGTATGATTCCGCTATACCTCTTTGAGTATTCACACATGTTTCTATGCTTGAATTGATCTTTGGGACTAATCTAGAAACCCAACAATGGTATTAGAGCCATTTTGAGCATGAAATTTGATTAGGGTAAAATTTTGGTAAATTGGATTTGAGCATGTTTTGACTAAATTACTTATTTGAGCATGCTTGTATATGGATGACTTGGAGTTGTTTGTGATCAATTTTGTGAAAAATGGATTGGATCAATTTTTCCCCAAATCTTAGGCTTGGCCGAAACTTGGAGGTGCCCTAATGTCATGGAATTTTTTGATTTTGATCATTGGATGAGTTGAAATCATTAAGAAAATGTTGATTTAGGATTCAATTGGATTGAAATCGAATCGGACAATAAAAACCCTAAAATACCGTGACATGTAAAGCATGGAAAATGATTGATTTTTGATTCAAATATGTTGGACATGTTTTGATGATAATAAGCATAATTAATTGTGTAAATTGATGTTTTGGAAATATTAATTTGGTTAATTAATTATGTCATACACTTTAGGTTAATTAAATTATGAAATTTGGAATTTTGGTAATTTAATTAATTGGGCCAAATTTGGAATTAGGCTTGTAAAGTTGTATTTGGGCTTAATGGGCTTGGTTGGGCCAAGTTTGGTTTAGGCTAATTGGTTGGATCCAATTGGGCCCAAAACCATATCCATAAAGTCCAAATATAATTAAATGGACCTTTAATTTTAAATGGGCCTAAATGGTTTTCTTGCAAATAAGGGTGATTCCTTAAATGAGCTTGGTATTTGGGTTTGACCCTATTGACCAAAAGTCCATGCCTTAAGAAATTAATTGAAAGCCCATTGGACTTTAAATTAAATTGACATTGGATGTTAATTGGGCTTTGAGACCGTAACGATTAGATTTGGAATCTAAGTCGTAAAGACATTAAAAAGTGTAATTATTTAATTTAGAATTAATATAGAATTAGTATTAAATACAAATTAAATTGGATTTAATGTTGCAGTTTAATATAATTCGTGAATTCGTACTTTGAGTACTTATTCGTAAACCAAGTTGGACTCGCGCAAAATCAAATCGTTGTTTGAATATTGGATGATCATTAATTTCATCTTAGCTAAATGGATTAGATTGATTGATAACATGCTTTGTGTGAATACATGGATGCGATGTATGAATAATGTATATCGGATGGATATTAGATGGGTGAGGGGCAATTTTGGAAATTGTTGTAATAAATTTAGAATTTATTATTGGACCTGCGTGTCCAGCCTATTACCTCTTGACTCTTTGTATTTCTCTTCTGACCTATTCCCCTCAATGTAAATGAGGTTTCTTTAGAAGTGTTATGTAATCGGGTAGAAGTAAATATTATGCTAGCGAGAGAGAGGAAATGGAGAGATTTGTTCTAGGAACAATGTTTTAAATATCCATCCGCATATCATTATTATATTTATTTATACACGCCTTATTATGTTTTTAGAATGCATGTTTAGGGTGTATGATGATGAGACCTTAACAAGATAATAAATTGGTTGCCAATTTACGCGAAAAAACCCTCAACACATTAAGAAGCATTTTTCCTTCCATTGAGTGATTCTTACTCAAGATCCAAGATTGGCACTGGTTTGTTGGCCAAAGTCAAGACCTTTGTCCGTCGCGGATGTGTTTGAATCATGAAGGCTTTGTTCCATATCGGTGTCTTGTCCAAGTTGTGATTTTTTGGCCAAAGTCCAGATCACTTCTTGTCCATCGACATCGATTACGAAGCTTTCCATAGTCAATGGGTTCCGCTTAACTGGGATCACTAATTTTGTTGTGCCAAAACCAAGGCTTAGTTGATTGAGAGAAAAAGGTTAGGGAATATATTGGATATATTGGCATATATAAGATATGTTTCAGACTTGGATGTCCACCTACTGGATCTAGGAATTGGATGGGATCCAATTGATCTTAGAGATCTACCTAGTTAAGTATCATACAATTTGTTGGCCAAAGTCAAGATGTGTGTTATTTAACGGGATCCTAGCCCACTAGGAAACAGGTTTCCCGAGTACTCCACAGAGGGTTAGAGGCTCGCCGAAAAATAATGGGAGGCAAGTATTAAATTTGTAATATTCGTTTAGTTACTTGCCAATACACGCTCATTTCAATTTTTTCGTCAAATATAAATTAATATATTAGTTGGACTAATATTTAATCGTTGTTTTAAATTAAAAAGTTGGACTGTATTCAAACTACTTCAATTATAGTTGATTATATAATTGGATTATAGTAATCAATATATTTGAATTAACTAATTAAAAATAATAGTTGATTATATAGTTGGACTATAGTAATCTTATATTAATAGTACCTAAAATAGTTGATTGGGTAGTTGGACTATAGCAATCAAGATAATTGAAAGATTAGTGTTTAAAACATAATCCTGGGTGAAAATGCCATTAAACCGACTTTAATTTTCAAATTGGAAATAATACCTCAGGATAGTCCTAGGAACCGAGAAGTTACTTTATTTGAAAGAGTGACGTCTTGAGCCTAAGCCCGGAGTTGAGCAAATAGTAGAACATGATAATTGGAATATTCATGTGATGATAACTTTAGTGCTTAATCCGTTATGCTTGCCGCAAAGACTCCTTAATTTCTTAATCAGAATTAAGGATTAGATCCTTATGGTATGATAATGGAATTGAATGATCTTCATAGATCTATCCTTAGATCTTAGAAGTACAAATTGCAATAGAAAACTCTTGGAGAGTTAATGGCTATACTCAAGGAGACAATGCCAGAGTTTGCAATAAGGCAAGAAGCGCAAGGCGCACCTTACTTCAACATTCCAGAAGGCCAAGGCTTGGTCGAAGGCTTCTGGGTGTGGAAAAGAGGCAAAGGCAAAGTTATTATAATTTTCTGGGAAGACAAAGGACATATCCCAAGATGTCTGCCTAAACTGTAGCAAACGAGGTCACTGAAGCGTGACTGTCGTATGGACAAGACAGACATGAAGGAATTGAAGACGGGCAAAGCTCCGACTTCAAATATGTTTGTCATCAACATGTTCACTACTAGTATTAAAATTGGATTTTAGATACTAAATGTGGTAAATAAATATGTACTGGTGTGCAGAATCTGCTCATTAGCAGGATGCTGACTTCAGTTGAGATTTACCTACGAATTGAAAACGGGACGAGAGTCGCTGTTTTAACCGTAGAAACCTAAGTTTAGGAACTACCCTTCGGGTGTGTACTTAAATTAGGAAACTGTTACAATGTAACTAGTTTGACTAGAAACATTATCTTTATATCAGGGTTTAACCCGTTGCGGGTATACCTTTATATTCTAGAACACTAAAGTGTTTTATTTTATAAAGATGATATTGAGATAAACACATTAGATGTGAATAACAGTATTTATATTTTGAATATAAATAAATCTCATATATATGACATGACAAACAAATAGCTCAAACTGAGTAATCAGTTGAGACTTGTTTGTGGTATTGTTGTCTGGGACACATTAAACAAGACTCGTATATCCACACTTTTGAAGAGTGGATACTAGGACGGATTTGATTTTATTCAAATAATGTCTACGAATCTAGTTTATTGGGCAAAGTGCCTAAAACACATTTACTTGGTAAAAGTGTAAGTGCCACCGATCTGTTAGCCCTCGTTCATAGTGACGTAAGTGGGCTCATGTCTAGCTAGGCTAGAGGTGGAAATGAATACTTCGTAACCTTTACGGATGTGACATCGCGTTATGGTTATTTTTTTTTTGAAACACGGATCGGAAACTCTTGATTAATTCAAAGAGTTTCGACTTGAAGTAGACGAACAGATCGGCTAAAGTATTAAAACCATCACGGTTAGACCATGATGAAAAATACTTAAGCAATAATTTTTTCAAATACTTGAAAGAGTATAGTATTCTTTCAATGAGGAATCCTCCCGGAACACGTCAATTTGACTGTGTGTCCGAACCGAGAAACCAAATTTTGCTGCACATGATAAGGTTAATCACGAGTCGCTCTGATCTACCATTTCCTTCAAGGGATAAGCTTTAAACAATGCAAAACTTATTTTTAATAAGGTTCCATAAAAATCTGTTTGACAGATTTCATATTAGATATGAACAGGAAAGAAACCGAGTTTTCTCATTCCTGATGATTTGGGAATGCTAGGCATATGTTTGGATGATACCAAACTAGAACCCAAATCGGATAAGTGCCTAAGTTGTGGGTTATCCTAGGGAAACCAAAGTACAGTACTTATACAACTCACTAGAGAACAATGTAATTGTTGCTCGCCATGCGGTTTTCCTAAGATGAATACCTATATGCAGTGGTAAGTGGGAGGAAAGTAAAACTCGATGAAAATCAGAGTAATACTATTCCAGGCACCGATTCCTTAATGGAACACAAACAGTTCATCAAGAATGAAACTATACCATAATCTTCGAATACACAAGAACCGCGCTAGTCGGAGAGAGTTAGAAAACAACATAGGAGGAATGGGTTTCTGATCTCACCTCGTAAAGATGTCAATCTTATTGAGGAATACGAACTGACTTCGTATGAGGAAGTGATACAAGGTATCGACTCCCTATAATGGCAAAGTGCCATGATGTCCGAAATGGATTCCATGTATACCAACTATGTTTGGACACTAGTTGATGTACCGGAAGGCATTGTGCCTATTGGTACTATATAAGTCTTCAAGGAAGACATACATGAAAGGCAACATATCAACGTACTAAGCTAGGCTTGTAGCGAAAATGTATCGTTATCAACATTGTGTCGATTACGACGAAACCTTTTACTCGTTGCCATGGTTAAATCCATTTGGATAATGCTTGCTGATGCTGCATGTTTCATTCATGAAATATGGCAGCTGAATGCCAAAACCATTTTCCTTAACGGAAACCTTTTGGAGGATGTTTATAACATCCTGACGGTTTTGTCGTACCAAAATGAGCAAACAAGGTTTGCAAGTTAATCGATCCATTTACGGATTGAAGCAAGCATTGCGTTCTTGGAATTATCATTTTGATGTAATCATAATGGTGTATGATTTAATTCAAAACGAAAATGATTCTTGTGTATATAAAGAGGTTAGTGGGAGCGCGCTGACGATAAATTTCCTATAAATAATGATGATATGTCATTTCTTGGAAATGATATTCCCATAATACAATCGGTGAAAGCTTGGCTTTCATGAAAATTCTCCGTAGAATTCTTGGGAGAAACAACCTTTATTCTAGGAATAAAGATCTACTGGGATAGATTTAAAGTTGTTGGCACTCTCCGAGAACTTGTACATTAAAATAAATGTACGCGACCTGGTGTCTCATATGCTTTGAGCATATGGAGTCACAATCGGGCCAATCCAAGTGATAGTCACTGTATTGATGTTAAGAACATTCTTTAGTATCTTAGATGAACTAAGGATGCTTTCTTATACTATGGAGAAGGAGAACTTGAAGTGACTGGGTTCACTGTTGTAAGTTTCCAAACCGATAAAAATGACTATAAGTCGTAATAAAGGTACTATAAAGTTTGAATACCGGAACAGTGAGCTGGAAATCTTCCTTGCAAGATACTGTTACCAAATAAACAACAAAAGTGGATTATTACTGCAGTTGAGGCAGCAATAGAAGCCTTTTGGATCGATAATAATCCTAATTAGATTAGGAGTAGTTCTGTTAGCAGCTGAGCTAGGCTACAGCACAGGCTAAAGAATTAATGGTCTCAACAACGATCCAGATATATAATTCAATATTCATCTGATTCGTTCGGATCATACATCGTGGCGATGTGATGATCGAATAAATCGCATCAGATGATAACCATGCAAATCCGTTGACGAAAGCCTTTCCTCAGCAGAAGTTTGAGCGAACCGTACATAGTTTGGGTGTAGATCATGGTGTTGTTTTACAAATTAACTATGTGACAAAGGAAATTGCCCTTTTATCATTTGTAATTGGATTACCTAGATGTATAAATGATAAAAGGTCCATATGATTAGTTCCAGATTCAGATGATATGAGACAGTATCAATCCACGAATGTTTAATCATTAAATATCCCTAGTCGGAGTATTATTGAGATTGGACATCGATAATGCGTAAAAAACTAGTATTACACTTGTGCGCGTTGTGGGAGCATAACGACATAGTTCTCATATATTTGGGTATTGTATACTCATGCAAGGTTGTGTTTACCGATGGTACGGGAACAGCTTCGCTCTGGATAGACCCCTCATAATTCCATTGGTAGTATGACTATGTGTCTATGGAAGTCTGAATCAGGGTAGGTTGATGAGTGGTATTTATATCATTATTTCCCACTCATCTAACCTAATATTTTGTATAGTTTCTCGGGTTTTGTGAACGTTTTGATGTGTTTTGTGTTATTTTACAGATAAATAAAGTGGGGAAAGCATTGGAAGTAATTTGGGGCCAAAATAGAGAAAAAATGACAAAATGGGCATTTTCATAATTTCCAGTGTCGTGACGCCAAGTCCTTCAGCGTCGCGAGGCCTAACGTGCGCCGAACATGCTAACATGCGCATGGTACACGTGTCAGAATCTGAGAAATTGGACTTGCTAACATGCGTCGGATCTTGCTAACGTGCGATGGCTGCCACGTGTCATCATCACAGAAGATCTGTTAAAATACGCCAACTGCCACGTGTCGAAATCTCATTGGACCAAAGCAAGCGCGTGCCACGTGTCAATCTCTCATTGGACCGAATATTGGACAAATCACATGTTTCCACATGTCGACCTCTCATTTGACCGATCCTAAGCGCGTGCCACGTGTCAATTTCTCATTTGACCAAAAATCCAGCCATTCACCGTGCGCCACGTGTCGTCTTCTGATTGCGCCGCTCTGCCGCGTGACAATTGTCATCTCCTGATTGTGCCGACAATGCGTGTGGTCAAAAGCCGTGTTGACCGTAACGCGTGCCAACGTCGCGACGCTGGGCTGTTTGGCGTTGCGACGCCGGCTCCAGAAAGTGCCTATAAATTCAGTTCAGTTTCACTTCATTTGGTGTGCTTTCCTTGGGAGCTTTTCCCTGTTTTTAGAGGATTGCATCTAGTTTTTGTAAATAAAAATAATATTTAATTTATGTATTTTAATTTTCAGTAGTAATAATAGTTCTTCTTCTTCTTCTCTTTTCTTTTATGTTTTGTAGTTAAATTTCCGCTGGGGTAAAAGGTGAAACCTTTAATATAATTAACTAGGTAAATCTCACTTAATTATAATTTATAAATTATAATTTAACCGGATTAATTAATGTCAGAGTTTATTACCGCCTATATGGTCGGGTTAAATATAAATTACTTTACCGCATATATGGCTGGTCTTTATGTGACAGATAATTACCGCCTATATGGCTGGTGTAGTTGGACTAAATGGATTACCGCCTATATGGCTGGTTTTAATTGTTTAACATTATTAATTCCTGAGAAAGTAGAACATAAAATAATTTATAAATTATAATAAGTGAGATTCCTAGATAAGAAATATTAAATGTGGATCCTCTAACCTCAGCATTTTATTTTATTCTAGGGAAGTGATGAAACACAATATTCACACTTAATAATTGATTTTCTTTTATGAGTAATTCTTTAGTTTGTTTATTGAGTCTTAAGCTTAATGCTTCTTGTTTTCTGATCACCAATAAGATTGATATGGTAAACTTAAAATGAACTAGACATAGGGATTTTAGGTTTCAGCCTTAGATTCAATAGCCCACGATCTTCCTTGAGGATAGATAACCCTTAATAGATTTCCTTACAGGATAGACATATACCTGTCGGGCGAGGGTAGCCATAATTGGAACTTAATCTTAATGAATCCAGGTAATTTGGTTGACATAGACATATGGTTCACTTGGGTTATACTGGGTATTTGCGTCTGACCATCGACATAGGCTTTTGCATATTTTCGTGTTCCAGGTTAGCAAACTGATTTATTACACATAGATAAGAGATTCAATTCATCTTTATAATAATATTGTGTGGAGTTACAACCCTAGATCTTTGAGTCTTTTCTTTTATTTTCCTTAGTATTTTCTTTTGAGTCTATTTTTTTATTTTAATTAGCAAATCCACATTCAATCAATCAAAAGCAATCAATTCCCTTCTTCCTATAATTAGATACCTGTAAATAAATAGATTCAATAATTAATAACAACAGTAGGAATTAAGTCCTCGTGGGATCAATATTTTTATACTACTTGAACGATACGTGCGCTTGCGTTATACGTGTGTGTTTACGCCAGTCATAGGTGTATTTGGTCTTAACCTGAGACTTGCACCGCTAATACTTGCGACAATCAATAAACTTTGGTTTTGGTCGTTCAGGGCTTTAACAGGTTCTGTGTACGCCTCTTCTGGGTATATTGAGAATCGTAGTGTATTGGGTGTGATGTCAAGACGGAAATATCACTCCAGTCATAGTGGAGATGATGATCACGTAGGATATGGAACTGATGCTCTTATGTATTGCAGTCATCGGGATAATATGACTAGGTCATGATTATCCGATTATAGAGACTAGTTACCAGAGATCCGATATGTGCTTCGTACGGGGCAGACACAATTCAAGCCCCAGACCTAGCATGTGACATCCGATGTTGGATCGTAATACGCAATACTACGTATACTACGCCTAATATAGATCATATATTCCTTTAAGAATATTTCTGGAGAATTGGGTAGGCACGATGTTTTGCTAGAAGCCAATCATGTCTTGTAAATCGGTAAAAACGTGGCACTAGGTACGTATGTGTTCGGATAGTCCGACGACCGGATTTACTGCCAATATATCTGGGGATCTCATGGGTCGCTTCCCGAAGATTCAACGATGACGTATGACTCGCACTTAATTAATCTAGGATTAATTATAAGAGAGAGAATTAATCTGGGATTAATTACAGAGATATTTTATCTGGGATAAAATATTATTTAAAGAGAGAGAACGATTAATTTGGAATTAATCGATAAAATAATATATTCGATATATTATACGAAATTGGATTTCGACGCGGAATTAAAATTATATTTTAATTCGGGCGAACGAGTTAATTTAGAATTAATTCGTTAGCGACGTGAATAGTAATTTTACTAGGCATAATTATTTAATTAAATTTGATTTAATTACGTCGCAACAGAAAATTCGTTAATTCGGAATTAGCGAACCCGAGCCCGGGAGTATTTGCGGGTCCACTCGCATTTCGAATTCAAGTGCGGCCCACAAGTCACATCAAGCGTCAAATCACTAGTCAATCAAGTGATGAATGTCCTGTCACTTTGAGTGATTGACAACTAGTCACTATTCATGATTGATGGTGGTGGTTGGATGGCTTTATTGCTTGTACCTTTTTGGATTTGGAATTCAATTTTTTGGTAAATCATTTATTTCATTTGAGAAATCAAATAACCAAGACACTTGACTTTCCTCTCTCTCACTTCTCTTCTTCAAATTTCTGCAATTGCCGTGAGCAAGGAGAAGCAAAGGAAAGATTTGCGGCAAATTTTTCCGAGTGCTAGCACACATTAGGAGTCTTATGAAGGTGATAGGGAAACCCACCCGTGGGCATGGAATGCACACCCAAGCTTGGAGCTTGGTCGAGCAAATGGAGCACAAAAAGGAGGGCTTTGCCGTGAGCTATATGGAAGAAAAAGCTTGAAGTTTTTGTTGTTCCTCGCATCGCAAAAGCCGATCAATGTAAGTATGATTCCGCCATACCTCTTTGAGTATTCACACATGTTTCTATGCTTGAATTAATCTTGGGGACTAATCTAGAAACCCAACAATAATCTTTTGCCTTCAATGTCTTCGACAAGCTGGACTAATCCTTTCACGTGGTAATGAATTTGAACTCAGACGTTTCTTATATTTAAGTGTGTTATCGAGTTTTTACATGTGTTAATTTAATAATGTTAAATTGTTCAATTATATTAATTGTTGAAATATGGAGTTGGATATAAAATGTTGATATTGGTGGTTATTGTAGGCCCCGGATGAGCATCTTGTGGTATTGTATTGTAAATAGGAAGTTTGTGTTTTAGACAGAACCATCCTGAATTTCCATTAGAATGTACGGGGATTTTAATTGAAAAACAAAAATTTGGCATCTCAGGTCCAAGGAGTTGCCTTAAGATCGACTATTATAGGTCATAGCTCGGAGAAACCCATTTTCTGAGCAGGCCCACGTGCCTTGTAAGGCCTGTCAGGTGGGCCTGATGAGAGTTTTGTAGCATGGTACAAGCAAGATTGGATCGGTTTCACGTTTCAAACTTCAGTTTAAGGTAGAGATTTAGTACTCATCTTGATTGCAATTTTATGTTACCATATATGTAACATTATAATATGCTTATACAAATATGATATGAAATATTTTAATATTAGCCACATTTTATAAAAATATGGGATGACAGTAATGCGCCGTGACCATCATGATTTTGATAAATATATTTTATTTCTTTACAAATAACAACATGGTAATATAAAATGATTAATTCGACTGGATTGGTAAATAATTAAAATTTGGGTATCTATGTTGCATCTATAATCTTTAGCATATGATTGCTTTCAGGGCCTCAGATAGGGTGTCTGGTTCACAATCCCATTTTTGGTGTCAGATTATACGACCTCATATAGCATATTCATAACGTCTTTGTGGTGTCTGGTTCACAGCTCCTTTATTGAGTGTCTGGTTCATGGTCTCATTTGTATAACGGGTTATGTGGCTCCAACTTACACATCGATTATTCACAGCTCTTTTGTGGTATCTGGTTCACGGTCTCATTTGGGTGACTGGTTATGTCACCTCAAATGAAACATTGAATATTCATAACTCATATATTATGTGTATGGGCTCGCGACCTCATGTGGCATTACTCAGATCTACCATTGATGTATGATCACATGACGATTTTCATAAAATAATTAAATTATATTGATGTTGTATATTATATTTATATATGTATATGTATAAATTATTAGATTTTCGAAAGTCACATCTCGATGTTTGTTTATAAATTGAACACACATATATCTATATACTAAACTAACCATGTAGGATTTGGTAAAACTAATTAAGGTGAGTACATGTAATCCTTACTAAACATGTGGTTCTGCTCATCTCTTAATTTCAATCATCCAGGTAGAATTATTTATATATCGGGGAAGTAAGGAGTGAAGTTGATTGTCCTGAAGGATTTGGATAGCGTCGAGTGGTTTTATTCGTTAGGTATTTATGGTATGTTTTCAGAGATCTTGACTTGAATGTAAATTATCATAATATATCAACTGCTAGGTGATACATTGTATAATCAGACCATTATTTTGATTTTGATTATTTAATCATGACAAATGTTCATATTAAACTGTGAGAATATTTTTAACAATGAGAAATTTACAAAACTAGCTAAAAAATAGTTTGTCATTTGCCAAAATAAGCCTCAACGTTTAGGATTTACGAAACTGGCCAACTTCTTTGAAGTAAAATTCTATGAATCTGGATTTTCTGAAGTACCTATCGAAGTATGTACTTAGGAGATCCGAAGTCAAAACTTCGGGTCTCCTAAGTTTTTAATTTTTTTTTATTTTTTTATTTAAAACATTAGAGATCCGAAGTTAATATTCGGATCTCTGAAGACCTGCTATAAATCTCTGAAGTTGGAAAATTATTTATATAAAACTAGACATTCTTCATTTGTTCTCACTATAAAAGAAAATCATAGATGGTGATACGACACTGATTTTGATGCTCAATGAAATTGTTTACTATTTTTATTGATATATATGATTTTTACATATAAGACCGGAAATATAAGTTCAAAAACATCAATTTCTAATACATTAAATCCGATTAGATAAGTTAAAATTAATATTGATTTGGATTGTGGCTAAGAGGAGTAATGCATGAAAGTCTATTGTGTCCACGTTCACCACATCAACTACATATGACTTGCACTATTTGTTCACCTGTGAATGTCTTCTATTTGTTTTCGAACGTCTCGTCGAAACACGCTCATTTGGTGGCAATACATTCAAATCTGTATTAAGAAACAGAACAGTAGTTAAAATTATTGTTGGATATTTTTCTAATAAAATAAAGTAATATTATACCTGATAACTCTTCTGGCAAGACCCAATTCGATTGGTCACCAATAAGATGGATAGTCTCCCTATACGCAGCTCGAAGAGTGTCTGTTGTGTACATCTTGCTCCAAAGACTAGAGCGTTTGATTCTAGCAGCCGCACATAAAGCCAATGCATGTGCACATAAAAGTTGCTCTAAATCAAACTTTCTATACGTACACGTCTTCTCTCTTAAGTTGACAATTTCAATCATGTCTTCACCATGGACCTCAAACTCATAGCTAGCCGATGATAAATACATTCGATGCGATTTGACTATACGTTTCTATATTTTTACATGCGCCTACGGGGCCAACAGGGTAACAATCTTTTCTGGTGATGCTCTCATATAAAAAAACCATCTCTGAAAGATCATCCTAATATAGTTAAGTCAACTAAGCATCTGAATGGCTCGGGCCTCTTTAAGTAAGGTGTTTAAACTTTTAGCAATGTTTGTGATCATCATGTTATATCTTCTACCTGAAAACTCCACCACTGCCCATCTGTTGCAATCTACAAACTCTTCTAAATACCTTATAGACTGCTAAATTTTTTGAAGTTATGCATCAAAGTCCTGACTTCTCTATGACTTGCCAACAACAAAGTAGGTCATCATAAATTTGTCTATGTTCTTTGGTCTCATTCTAAACCTAGTGTGGGACACAGAAACTGAGCGACGCCATTCCTAGGCTCGCGGCCTAGTTGGGAAGGATTACATAACATGGAGTCGCCACCCGGTGTGAACCGGGACAAAGATTTAAGGCCGCACTCACCCCTCGCAAGGGAAGACCTCAAACCGTTGGGTTCGGAATGGTCCCTTACTTATGTCACTTGTAATGAAATGATTCATGTAATAATTTAACTAAGCTTAAGTAACACTTATTTCCAATAGTATCATGCTTCTAAATTCTCATATGCAAAATAAAACTTATGTGTACGCTTTTACATATATCTCATATTTAAAATTGCATGCTTAACATATATCAAGATAGCAACGAACATACAAATTTACATATCACATTCAGGAAAACGCAAGCACACATATTGACCCTACAAGCACACATATGGGCACTTTTCCAAGCGGTACGTGGAATTGTAGCCCAAGTACAGACCGCACTACCGTCCATTCGAAATCGGCTACGGAATTTACGTCTGGGTTTCCATCCGATATACCGCAAGAAATGATACTCAAATGTTATCATGACATAAGCATACGAATTGTGACACATTTGCATAAGAAAGATCAACCAATAGGCAATTATGCATGAATATAATAAGACAGACTCAGTTCAGTGTGTGCACGTTCGTGTAGCGTTCGTAAACGCGTTCGAACGGAAATGAAACAGAATGCTCACGTTCGAGTAGCGTTCGTAAACGCGTTCGAACGGAAATGAGACAGAATGCTCACGTTCGAGTAGCGTTCGTAAACGCGTTCGAACGGAGATGAGACAGAAAGCTCACGTTCGTATGGCGTTTGTTAACGCGTTCGAACGGATACGAGACCTGACACATAATAAGGCAAAAACACATGCGCGTTCGAGTTGCGTTCGTGAACGCGTTCGAACGGACACGGACCTGATGCATGAAATATGATGCAATACATAAACAGAAAATAAAAGGGCGCGGCGAAGCACTGCCGTAAAGGTGACATTTTGGGGCTCTTGATCTCTCAAAGAGAGGACCTTTAGACCAACATGCTAAGCCCATGCGCGTCACATCACACATACAAGAATAGAACCAATCATATCAACCAAGTATGCCCGATTGAACACATCTTACATCCAATCCGAACACACATCAACCGGCGCGGCAAAGCATCGTGGTAAAGGGCTTTTAGCCCCTCCCCATAGGGGATCTCACAACACACTTACTAAGCCCATGCGCTTGGTTGAATCATGCATAACTAACGACATACATAATTTAAATGACGAGGAATAAATAAATGAAAGCAACACAAAACAAGAGAATGTGCTGTTTACTCAAGTGGTACGTGGAGTTGTGGCCCGAGTACAGATCATATTACCGTCCATTCGGAATCGACTATGAAATTTATGTCCGGGTTTCCATCCGATATACCGCGAGAGTTGACACATCTCTCATTCATCCAATACCCACAACATATTACATCTCATAATTCATGCATATTTGTCTACTCAAAGACCACAACATGCATTCATAGACGACTCTCATGCGAATAGAATTCAATAACAATGAATATAAACTAATGAAAAGGTACCCTCAGGTCTAACCTTTTAAATCACCTCTCGGATGTATGGTACACGATCGTCGGAAGGGTGGATGCTCCGCAACTCTCCCGGTTCACTGGTTCACTGTTCTCGTTCGTTGTCTTTACTGATTTGCTTGCGGCTCCAACTCCGTTCTGCTCCTATTTCCTCTTTATCTTTTGCTTACTGTTTTTGGGTGTCTTCTTCCTGTAGTTTTTATGTGTGTTGTGTATGAGTTAGAGACTAGCTAGCTAGGGTTGAGAAGGTTGGTGAAGGGTTCTTTTTATAGGCAAATGGTTAGGTTTGACAAGGAAAGGAATTTGATTTGGTTTGGTTAAGGGAAGTCAAAGATTGAGGGGGGACAAATCTTGGCTAGATAGGGAAGGTTGGATATTTGATTGGCTTGGATTAGGAATACAATATTTTAAGTTTGGGAATAATCTTATTAGATTGGGAATATAATTGGTTGATTGATTTTAATTAGGCATGATTATATTTTGATTTAGTGTGTGATTTGTTTAATTTAGGCATGATTTTAGTTTAAGTTGGTAATTGTTTATTTTATGTTTGGTATATGTTTTATTTAATCATTTAATTAATTTAATTATTATATTATTTAGTTAATGTTTTAATTAATATTTATTTATTTAAATTGTGATGTGTTTTATGGGCTTTGGGGGGCTAATTGGGCTGGATGTGAGGCTAGCAGCAAAACCAGAATTACCGACACCGTTCGAACGCTTCCTCGAACGCGGCACGAACGCCCGCAATCCGTTTGACGTTCGAACGTAAACACGAACGTAGCATGAACGAAAACAGTGAACCTTGTTTATTCTGAATTTCCCCTTCCGATGTCCGTTTCCCGTGACCTCCGTGACTTAAAAGGTAGTGTCTCCAAAATGAGACTCATCATAGGGACTCATGTGTAAAAATGCAGTGCCTACACCTAGCTTTAAGGTTCATAGACATGTGGTGGATGCAAACACAATGAGAAGCTTCAGGGAAAACTATCATAATAGATTTCTCAATGTTGTCGTGTCGATCAGAAATTAAAACTAGATCCACCACTCTCCGATGCAACAGCGGAGTTTGGTCATAAACTAAATCCATAACTGATCATTTTTGGAGTCTATAATACCAAGTGTCAAGGGATATATCTAGTTATTTTCATCATTGACAGCAACAACAAATAGTGATCACTTATATATCCTTCAAAAATGTTCCATCACGTGCCATTACCGTTCTGATCGTTGATAAAAACCCCTGAATACTTTGACCCGCTATTACCGTTCTGAGGTTGATGTTAGTGTACGGCCGTCGCCTACTGCTTCGGGGTCAAAGAAGCTGAAGCTGATGGTGTTGCCTAAGTGCGGGACTAAGAAGATTCCACTGGAAGTGAATGCATCGGATAATGTGAGCGAGATGAGGAAAGAGCAGCAAAAATTGCACCAAAGTTTCCATTTTCATCTGCCACAAGATGGGTATTTCTTTATTTACAAGCAGAACGTCAAGGACGATGATCGGTCGTTTCGATGGCACCATGTTGGGCAAGGTGATACAGTTGAGATATTCAATGGGAGTGTTACCGGTGGATCCTGAAATGCTTTCTGCTTTTCTGATATTCAATGGACGGCGTTATGTGCATTAAATTTGAAATTAATAATTGTACAAATCCATGCAAGTTTTTCTCGAAGGTACTTGGCTTTGACCGGGAAACTTGAAGGAGTCGATAAATTTTTAGTAGCTTACACAATAAATTATAACTCGTACTTGATTGTTATTTGTTTAATTTTTTTTTTCGCAACTTATCATACACATCAGCAGGGTTCAGTTTATCCAACAGTTCTGTGCACAGCCAGGTTTTGTTCGTTAATGCAGAAAATCTTGAGTATAAGAGATTAGGAAGAAGCCAAATCTATTGATTTCTTTTACCTTTTCCCTGTAATCCTCGTTTTTATTGCAGACTACAAAAGAAATCTTACTCATGAATAGCTACAATATCTCAAAAGTCTCAACTACCCAGCAAGTTGATGATATTCAACTACCATTCTTACATTTTCATGACCAGTTAAACTAAAACATTATACTACCCAATAATATATTATCACACGTTTTAAAATAATAAAAATAAATAATTATTATATTTTATTAGTTAATAATACCACGTCATCTATATATTTGTGCTACCAAAGAATTAATTTCGAAATCCTAGTCTCCTCCACTTCTATATGGCCGACTCCGCACATATTTAACATGCTTGCATAAGTGGATTTATAAGCAGATGATTATTATTTTTTTCCCGCAGGATTTAATCTTACCGGATTTTCCTACTTATCCTGAGATTGTCTTAAAACAAGAAAAAGCGAGTTACTACACAAAAGTACTGATAAAACTGAATATTAAACTTATAATTTCACTTGAGAGTTTTTTCACAAAACATATTTGAGGCCTCGGCAACAAATTTGGTGAGCTCTCAGCAAAAGAGAAAATATTTGTATCCAACAGTTAACAGCAATTAGTATCTGGTCTGCATTTTATACGTTGCTTTGTTTGTAAAACTTGGTGTCAAGTACTTGCTTACCACACATCGCACAAGACTCCTGCAAATAAATAGCCAAAACCACTTCAGAACTTCAACTAACTAGTTGAAACAAAAGAGCAAGCAACAGAAAATAATAGCACCTTTGCTGACAGTATTTGGCATCTTGGTGCACTTGCTGCTTGCAAATGATATACATTTGTTAAGATGACCGAATTGATAAAGAAGATGAGAACAACTCAGTTATTGCAGATTCGAAAGCCCTATTCTGAATTTGCTTAAGTGAATTGAATCCTCTTCTGGGTATTTTTGCGAATTGATACAAATACCCTCAACCGGGACATTTTTTCTAAAATGAGATTTTTTTCTTCAAGAAAAGGGTATAGAATTAAAAAAAAAAACGCCGTCTGTGGGGATCGAACCCACGACCACGTGGTTAAAAGCCACGCGCTCTACCACTGAGCTAAGACGGCCTAGTTGCTAGAGTTTTTAATCAATAAATTACACAACGGAAAAGTTCTCAAGTAATACATTTAAAAAAAACGAATATGGGACATAAATAATGAATTTGATCCCAACATATACGATTAAAAATTAGTTATATTTAAAATATTATTTAATAATTATCATATTTTTAAAAAAAATATCTTAACTCACCACTGAATGGAAAGTAGAATTAAAATTAAATAGATATTCTGTGATCAAATACAAGAATGACAAAAGAATTGATACAAACATTTTATACGCATATAAAAAATTTAAATTAAAAAAGAAAACAAAAAGATTGAATCATCTCAAATCTCAATCCCATGGACTCAATGAACACTCCACAGGCAAGGTTGGAAATCTTTCAATATCCTTGCAATAATCATAAATGACAAGGTTTCTCTGAATCCAAGCATAGTCCATTTTCTGAGAATCCGAGAGATGCCAGGCATCGTATTGATCCCACCAATTCTTAGTGGTTGCTGATACGCATTCAGGGTAAGGATCTTCCCATTGGCACCCATCAACATTGAAATCCTTGTATGATGAAACAAACGGTGCCGTTTTCCAGTCTGTTTTTTCCAGGCCTCCTCTCGTTGCCCATTCATCCGCATTCCATATGCTTGAAAATAAGTACATTGGCTTCTCATTCGGAAAGAAACTATTTGGCTTCCCATTGTTTTTGAACACTCTTACCGGAACCCTGTCCACAAAAAACCTGCAGTTTGCATATACCATTAGCCTATATCAATATTTTATACCCTCGAAACAGCCTCTCGCTTGAAAATATATATATATTTTTTTTAAAAGATAATGAGTACTTACACAATCTGGTGGTTGTTCCATAAAATTGAATAAGTATGATAATCTTCAGTGGGGTCAAACCAAAGCATGTGCCTCATCTCTCTGTTACCAGTCCCATTCTTATAAATATTAGTTTGTATAAGATATGGCTGCCCTGTTCTATTCCCCAAGAACTCAAAATCCAATTCATCTCTTGTTGGCCCTGCCCCATTCTCCGTACACATCTGCGACAATTCAATTCTTCAGTACTTTGAAATGAAACAGTTTCTTGAATTAATAATACAATGCTTAAGCAAAATAAATAGTTATTAACAGAAGAAGCAAGAGATTTACATAATAAGCTGTAACTACACCGGCTGAGTCACCCCCGACAAGCTTCAGTTTCATGCTAAACCACCCAAATCTGTATCTCTGCTTCGTTTGAAACCCACAACCTGAATCAATGGAAGCAAAATCTTCAACATGATTCAACATGAACAGAGTAGACTTTGAAGCAAATATTTCAGAATGTACAATTTTAATAACCTGTTTCTTTGTCTAGAGAGAGGTACCAGATCTGCCCATCTTCTGAGGTTTTAAAATGATTTTCGGACCACATTATACTGAAGTTATCTTCAAAAGATCCTTTTGATGAAGCTGCTGCTGCTTCAGATGAAGAATAAGCAGTAGCCATTAGAGCTGCAATGAAGAGAAGAGTGTGCATTGAAGATACCATCTTCTCCAATCTTGAGTGTAACTGTGAATGACTTTGGAAGCAAAGAATCAGCTTTTCCTCAGCTGGATCTTTGAGAAGATGATGTGCATTAAATATTAGTATTTGAAAAATGACTCTTCATAGGAGGGGTATAACTGGAAACAAATTGCCATATTATTGTCCGGTTTATTATTTCACAAGTTTAGTCTTACCCACATGAGAAATTTAATTAACAGTATAGTCAATATTTTTTTGAATAATACAATTTATATTAAAATAAAATATCAATCAAAACTTGTATTGGCAATCCAAAAGCTTTACCCACATGACAAAGGCAATAATATAGTTTGATTTAGGTAATAATGACAAGTAAATGTATGATAATGTAATATATTTTTGAAGATTCTCTTGGTTTATAATCAAAATCAAATTGAATGGTTGCATCAAGATCAATTAATTATACAGCTACAAAACCGGCATGGGCATTTTGGGAATGCGAGGAACATGATGTAGGGAGGAAGTGCATAAAACACAACAAAAAAAATAATAGCCAGGCTGCCATCCAATGGATTTTAGCAGAATAAAAATGGAGGTAGGGACCATGTGTTTGCTTCTTTGAATGTGAATGATTTTAATTGGTCTTACAATAATCAGAAAAGTTCTTAGATTCGACAACTGGATTCTGTGGTCGGAAATGAACTGGTTTTTATTAATGTGATTCCGTGTTTTTTGGGGTATAATTTTCATATCCATCGTTGGATACATTAATTTTCACCTTAGGAACCGATTTCTAATCACTACTCTAATAGATACATTTTATGACGGTTCTAAAAGGCTTTTTATGATAGTTTTCGAACCGTCATCTTATGTAGGATTATAAAAAATCTCGAGTTTTTTTATGACGATTGTAAAATCATTGTTGATGGCTGATTTTCGTTCCAGGGGCTAATCGGTAAACTCACTACTCGAACAATCATCCATCAACTGTGAATTTGTTTGGTTTAGAGACCAAATGCAAACTTAGCAAAAAGACGAGAAAACACACAGAATAGACAAGGGGTTTAACGTGATTCGGCGGAATGGATCCAACCTACGTCCACGGGCACAAAGGAAAAGAAAGCTTTTATAACGTGATCGGGTATGACCGACCTGCCTATCTCTCGTGCTCGGCTGATCGACCTCTTACAAGCTCACACTTATACTTAAGCTTTTTGCTATCTCTTTTACAATTTATGCGTGAATGAATTTGACCAACCCTCTACAATGAACTCTCAACCTCTTTATATACTAGGGAAAATTCTATTGTTACACTATCCTTGTGACGTCAGCCACGTGAATCTACCATTAATGCGATGGCTCTCTTCCCCAACTGCTCTGCCGAAAGTAGATTCTGCCACCTGACATCTCTTTAAACCAAGCTACTAAACTCTCTGCCACATGCTACCTCCAACCTGTAATCTATCATGCCTCACGTGATAGCGTGTGCTAGAAGATAAGCCGATGACTTGCTCTTGTCACGTCATACCTCTTGGAAGGTGCAAGTTCTTATGCAGGGCTTACGTCATCTTGATTTGATCTTGAAGCTACCACCATTGCCCGTCCAAACAGGTCGGGCAAATGAACAACATCCTGTCCGGTTGAGCTACTAGGTCTTGCTTCCCACTCGCTTTTCTGAACATCTTCTCATCAGGTCGGGTATGATATGCTGAGCTGTTGTGATATTTTTATATCGTACCGCAAGTGTACGGTGTCAAGTTTTAGTATAAATATGAGTTAAGAGTGTCGAACCCACAAGGATTGCGTTAACTCTCACTAAGTATTACAATTGATAATTCTAACCTTATTTAGCCGACAAATAATAAAGATTTTTAATAAATAAATAAAATATAAAAATATTTAGATGGCAGGAACTAATACGATAGAGATTATGGATCCTGATTTCACCTAACTGTCGCCTATGTATTTGTCATGCCAATTAATTAATCATTGTTCAGTTAAATTATTTATAAGTCAAGATTCCGCAAATATCCACTCTCTCTCTCGAGCATCAGTGAAAATATCATCAACTACAGACTTCGATATCTCTATAAAAATCCAATAGTTAACAACTCATTACGCTTTGTGATTCTATATTAACGACTTCAAAGGACTATAGATTCTCTCGAACTCTATAAAATCCTAGGCTATATTCTCTAGATCTATTCAAAATCTCCTCTCTCGAGTGATAGATTCTAAACATTCATCATCTTCAATTGTGGCCAACAATCAAGAAGCATTAAACTCAAAAGAATATAAATAAATTAATAAAACTTCATAACAAAATTGATAAACAAAATACAAGGTTCAAGCATAGATTACATCATTCTCCAGAATTAAGGAGTTTAGTTCATGACAAAAGATAAAAACAATGAATAACAAATCATGAATCTAATGTAAATCATTAGAGTTCCAAGAAAGAAATAAGAAGATAAAACCCGAATTGAATCTCTTCCTCCTCGGACGTCACCGCCTTTGTCTCCTCTCGTCGCTCTTCAATCCTCTCATTGGATCTCTAAAAATATTTATTTCTGTGTTTTGTGCAGTGTATTAGTCTCCCCTTTAATTCTGGACGAACTGTTATATTTATAGTGGAGGCAGGGAGACATTGGGTACCATTAGGGATCTTAAAAACCCTAAAATTATATTCCTGGAGCGCGTCTGACTCTTCCGCAACGCCGTGGCTCTATTAATTTGGCGCCATGGCGCCAAAGTCTCTGTAATTTGTATGAGGCGTGAAGTCTTGAGGGCGCCATGGCGCCAGGCATTGGTTATTTGTATGTGTTATGCACATATCTCTTTAAATAATGTGTTGGGGCCCACGTGCTTTCTCTTTTATTTCATTCTTTTCTCACTTGGTCAAAGATGGTGGCTAGTCTCACGCCACTTTTGTTATTTTGATTTCTTTTCTTTACTTATTTTGTAAAATCAAACACCAAGTAGGGCCCACACATGCCTTCTTACGTCATTCTTTCTAATTCTGGGCGCTGCGGCGCTAAGACTTGGGCATCGTGGCTCCAGTGCACATAAATGAATAGATCTCCTCGAGTAGATATAAATCGATATACTATGGGTCTCGTAACTCTTTGTAGATCAAAAGTTATAGTCTTCTTAAGTTCAGTGCGCAACTGATGCTGGTTTTTGCCTGTTCTTTAGTCCGATGCTCCAAATAGGTCTCGAAACACACGTATTTGCTCCATTATCGATGTTCTAATGCTTCCTACAAATAAAATATAAAATAAACTATAAATGATATTAAATGATATGGAAACTAACAAAATAATAAACTAAGAGTACAAGAATAAATGGGTATAAACCACACTTATCATGAGCCGATCCTCATTCTAAAACGAGGCTCTGAATGTCGAGGTGCTCTAAGAGTCTGATGCTGGGGCGATCTGAATTGACCACCTCGGAACTGACCACCTCGGACCTGACCACCTCGGCCTTCATAGATGCTCACACTGTCGAATCTTATATCTTCTCATCAGGTCGGGTCGGCAGTGATGGACCACCTCGGGTCGGCCATGAAACGCAAACAAGTTTGATCTCTTTGTTGGGTCAGACGCATCTGCTACTTGGGTCTGGGCCCCTTATTTAGGAAGTGAAAACCCCTTTAAACTCTTCTTCAAGATTCTGACTTCTGGGGGACCCAAAACCACCATCAACATTTGTCTCATAGTTCTCGGTATCAACGAGTAAGCGAGTTGATGTAGGGAACTAAAAAAAGATGGTGGTGCGTGAAGCCATAGACTGATTTGACATCCTCGGGCTAATGCACGCTATTGACATGCTGCGATCCCGGAAGAAAATGATCTGCAAAGACCTGCAGATCATTCTATTTCGAGAATGCTTCCTCATTGTGCTGCCAACATTTGGCCATGGGGGAGAAACTCTGACCCCATGCCAACGAATATAATAAGGTCTCGGTGGGACGTAATCCGACCCGAGCCGCAGTAAGTACTTGGACACAAGGGAAATGCTCTCTCATTGTGCCGCATAACACTTGGCCATGGGGGAGAAACTCCGACCCCATGCCAAGGAATATAATAAGACCTCGGTGAGACATAACCTGACCCCGAGCCATAATAAGTATTTGGCCATAAAGGAATGCTTCATCCTTGTTCCAATACATAAGAAAGGACATCAACAGAACGAATGCAGACCCGAGCCATAATCTCAAAGTGGCCTCGGCGGAACGAATGTAATCCCGAGCCAATGCAATAATTTGGCCACAAGGGAATGATCCCTCCTTGGGCTATTAGGAAAATAACAGGACCTCGGCAGCCCCGAGCAACAATAAGCACTTGGCCACAAGAGAATGCTCCATTTTGGTGCCTTTCAACCCCTGGCCATAGGGGAGAAACTTCGACCCCATGCCATAATAGATAATAAGACCTCGGTGGGACATAACCCGACCCCGAGCCAAAATAAATACTTGGCCACAAGGGAATGGTCCCTCCTTATGCCACTCAACATGGCCTCGACGGAACGAATGCAGCCCCGAGCCAAGAACTCAAAATGGCCTCGACGGAACTAATACAGTCCCGAACCATAATTTAAAGTGGCCATAATTTAAATTACTACAACAATAATGATACATTAGAGAAAATACATACCTTAATTAGTTTAGTGTTGGATTAGAGGGTTGAAAATGGTGAAAATTAGTAATTTTTTTATGTGGGTTTTTGAGGATATGAAGAAGAAGAAGAAGAAGAAGAAGAATGAGGTTGTGGGTAGGTGGGGATTTTTAAAGACTTTTTAGTTGTCGTCAATTTCTGGCAACGTAAAATGTATGACATTTAGCATCGCTACCTATGTTCGATGCTAAATATTGATGATTCTTCATATTTAACGTCGATAATTAGGTAGCGATGCTAAATGTCATATATTTTTTGCGTCAAAAGTGCATTAACGACGCTAAATATATGACAATTCATGTTACTACCTATGTTCGACGCTAAATGTTGATGGTTCATTATATTTAGCATCGATAAATAGATAACGATGTTAAATGTTGTACATTTTTTACGTCGAAAGTATGTTGGCGACGTTAAATGTGGCAATTTTAGCATCGTCTATTATGTCAACGCAAGATGTTATAACTTTTAACATTGTTAGATTTTGGCGACGCTAAATTATACATTTAGCAACGATTTACATGTCGACGCTAAAGATCCTATTTCTTATAGTGTTAAGTGAATTATGCCTATTTTGATTGAGATTGCAGGTTTAGGAGCTTTGAAACTAAATTTGAGTTCAAATCGGAGGTGGATGATGAGACAAGAGGATTAAAATAGTTGTAAAGACGAACATTTAGTTCATTTTTCAAGAGATCGATAATGGCACATTTTGTTTTAAGTTTGGTTTTTGATTTAGGATATTAAGGAAAAGAGCTTTAAGGTTTTTGAGTAAGATTGTCTCAATGGGTGTGACTTGGTGGTGTAGGGTTCAGGATCTCACATTGAGGTCCTGAGTTTGAATCTAGGGAGTGCCTTTCTTATAAGAGCCTGGGACAACCGAGGGTTTTACCTACTCCGCTTAAGCCCGGAAGGGATGGTTTGGCGGTGGGTGAAAGTTCGCGATTAGCCTAGGTTCTGTCCCTATGCGGAATTAAATACAATAATCAAGACAAGTCCTGATTACTGTAACAATGGAATTCTAACAGGCAACTATAATGTCAACCAATTTAAAATAAAAAGGAATATTAATTCAATGCAAAAATATAAATGCAGAAAATAAATAAACATCACACAAAATCAACACAATATTTTGGTGACGAAGTGGAAAACTCGTGCGAGTAAAAAACCACTTCGGGCATCTCACCTACCAGCCCCATCCACTATGTAGAGAAAAACTTACAGCGATGGTCAAGACCTGTGGTGGCAACTCCACCGACTCAAGTACCTCTAGACTGTAAGAACTCAAGGAACTCTTCAAGCCCATATCTCACGGTTTTCTTCAGAACTTCTGAAGTCTCTAAGTGAATCAACTTTGCAACTCTGAACGCCGGAACTCCGACTGCTAATCTTCCTCCTTGAGAACTCTGAAGGTTTAGGAAATTGAGTTTATTGTGTTGATGGTTTAACAATGAACACTTTCACAAAAACAAAGAAGACATGAGAACAAGAAGTCTTCAAGGTGAAAATAAAGAGATTGAAAACTAAGAATGTTTAGGCTCAAAGGAATGTGTTTTCAACCCTTGTGAAAGTGGCTCAATGTTTGTTTATATAGGTAGGGCAAAAGAAATGGTTTCCTAGTGTTATTTTTGGCTTAAAAATGTGTCTAAAGTATCGTACTTACGCATGGGAGTTCGAACGCACTTCAAACGCAAAGTTTCTGCCTGAAAACGTTCGAACTGAAATACGAACGCCACACGAACTTGGGTCGCGGACTGGTTTTCATTGGCAACTTAAAACGCTTGTAACTTTCTCGTCTCTTGTCCAAATCATGAGTTCTTTATATGTACGCGATCGTCTTCGAGTCTACTTTCCAATGCAGCTAACCTCATGTCATTTTGAGCTGTAAATCTTATGAAATATTCAAAAGAGTAAAAATCACTCGGATAATTCCATCAGATTTTGTCCAAATACTTGTTCAATTACTTCGAGATCTTCAAGACTCATTACAACTCAATTGAAATTATTTTGTTACGGATATTGCCAATAAAAATGAAACTAACAGTGGGGTTTCCAATGATTTAAAAAAAAAAAAATTTGAGTCAGATTTTTACTCTGGTCAATACCACAATGCTTTTTGTAATTTTTCGTTTATTATTGTCTAATAGAGATTGTGAATGTGAATGGAATCCTAAAATTTATGTGACTCAAATTCCTCTCAATAGATGGTTGAAGTTGTAAACCTTCAACATAAACATAAATTGATTATCAAAAAATGGATGCAGTTTGAATTTGATCATGAAATACATTCAGGTGAATAAAGTTGAGTTTTTGCACAAGCGATGGCCAATTGTGCCTTTGTAGGAGAGAACAGATGAGATTTGGTCGACAAGCTGGGCTTGTTTGATTTGGATTCCTCAATTGATAGAATTTATTTTTGCTTTTGTTGAATTTAAAAATGTTTTGATGAATTAGTGAATTTTGTTCCGTAAAATCATATTTTAGGAGTTACAAAATAAATTAATAATCAAATTTGTGTTGAATCCTAAACTAGTGTAATTAAAATATAATAAATTCATATTCGATTAGTTTAATAAACGAATGTTACTGACATGATTTAATGATATAAATTAACATAATTTATTTATTAATATTTCATAAATATATATAATCTTTTTATAATGCGGATGTATACGGATGCAAGATAAAATATTGATACTTTATTGGCACCTGTTTTTGATCAATTACTGTACTACACGCATTTTCGGTTTATTTAATTTTAATTTACTACATATGAATATTCAGAACCATTATGTAAACCAAATTAGCCCACTTTGATTATAAATTTTCATTTTGAATTTGACATATGTTATGAAAATCGAGATAGCTAATTATTAATCCAAGATTTTACCGTATAAGGTTATAATTAGTGCTTGGCGCTAGTTGGCAATAACCCAGTAATTTTTCACCTGGTAGAATATTTAAAATTAGGGTTTTAGGTCAAATTTGGGGATTTTTGATTTTGGAAATTAAATTTGGACAAATTGATTATAGGGAAATATTGTTCTAAATGGTCAATTTGATTAAAAACCAACAAGAATGGAAAGAATTAGGGTTTTTTGGAAATTCGAGTTTATGTAATATTGAGGCTTCTTGAAATTATGAGATAAAGAATTGATTTTATAAAATAAGAGTTATTAAGGCAGCTCACATTGCTTACAGTAAAGCTCAGCAAAGTTCGTTAGGAAGTTAATAACAAGTCAGTTAGATTGCTATGTGTATTAATGAGTTGAAAGGTGGTTAGGAAAATCTGTAAGTTACTTAACCTTGTAAAGCTGATGGATATAAAGCCATCATTGTATTCATTCTCGTTAATAATAACAAAAAAACATTGTTTCAATTTCCTTAATAAGTTTTCATTTTCTCTCAAACCTAACACTCAAATCTCCATCATCATAAAATGGTATCAGAATCAACAATAACAGGACAAGGCAACAATTAGGGTTGGTAAAATTTCTTCTCTCCTCTCGTTTGGGACGGAATTCGGGACAAATATTTTTATCCTGAATTGAAAATGAGAAAGGACTAGAATGAGAAATTTTGAATCGGGACAGGATTTTCAAGGGACGAGTTGAGATTTTCACGAGACGGACGAGAATTTTACGGGATGGAATGAAATTTTTTGTAAACCAGGATAAGATCGGGACTTATTTTTGTCCCGTTTTATATCACCAAGATAGAATCGGGATTGAAAAATCTCATCCCATCCCGACTTGTTGCCAACCCTAGCAACAATAACAATAAAACTGATCAAGATCTGTAATAAAATCCAGCTAGCATCACATACCAACAATCTACTTTAGCAAGAAGTCCAGCATGAAGAAAATGCATGCATAATGCCATGCAAACTTTCGGTGGAACTTTTGACATTAGAGAAGCAACCAACAAATGTCATGAATTATGCCATAAATCAAGGAGTGATTTATGGCATGAACAGTAGCCACGTTTTACCTATAAATTCAGAACATTGCAGTGTTGTAAACCATCCCAAATGAGTGTATAAACATTAGAGAGAGTGTGTGAGGTTTTGTGAAGTTTCTTTGTGTAAACTTTGTATTTATTCTTGAGAGTAATAAAATACAATTCGGTTTTTCCTCAAAACACTCCAATAGTGATCGGTGAATCACAACAAGTAGTATAAGAGCTTTGGTTCTTCATTGGGATCGAAAAACCGAAGAACGAAGTTCGGTTCGGAAAATTTGAGTTCCGGAAAAGCTGTCAAAAATTCATTTTGAGGGTACCATCAGCTAGTTCACGTCGAGACGAGCACGGTGGTATTTTCTGGCTACCGAACAGACGTCCCAAATCGCCGCACGCGCCTCACAGAACGTTCCCACGCGCCGCCACTCGCAGACACGCGCCTCACGCGCACTGAAGGTTGAAGACGATCCGCGTGGCCGCCACGTCATCGCCACGTCACGACCAGTCAGTGCCACGTCAGCGCCCAGTCAGCAGACACGTCATCCGCCACGTCAGAAAATGGTCCCACCTGCCACGTCAGCACTGCCACGTCAGCGCCATATCAGCAGCCTGGTAAATTTCATTTAGCCCCTTGAAGTTTGGAAATTTACAGTTTTACCCCAAAACTTTTAGGAATTTATAAATCAGCCCATGTGTCGGATTTAGACCAACGAAGTGTCTATTCCACCATTTTCGACCGTTCCGGACGCAACGGTGACCTCAGATTTGTGAAATTCAACACCGATTTTAAGCTATTTTTCATTTTAAACTTTAAAACTTAAAATGGAAATGGAGGATTCTCATTCTGGTGCAATGATTAAACTGGCTGCCACTAATTACTCCCTCTGGAGACCTAGGATGATAGATTTTTTACATTGTAAAGATTTGTTTGATGTCATCGAGTTGAAGGGAGTGAAACCAGAGTCTGTTAAGGAGTATGGCTGGAATAAACTCAACAACAGAACTTTGGGTCAGATTAGGCAGTGGATCGACCATAATGTCTTCCACCATGTAGCACAGGACACATATGCTTATGAAATGTGGAGGAAATTGGAAGACATGTTCCAGGCCAAAACAGCTCGGAATAAAGCCTTAATCATGAGGCGTTTGGTGAACTTGAAGCTGCGGAGTGGAACTTCCGTTGCAGAACAAACCAACGAGTTTCAAAGCCTAGTGAACCAATTGTCTGCAGTAGACATGCAACTAGCAGAAGAAGTTCAAGCCCTCTTGCTACTCAGTTCTCTTCCTGATAGCTGGGAGACTCTGGTGGTTACTCTCAGCAACGCAGCTCCATGAGGCAAACTTACCATGCCTATGGTAAATGATGCATTGTCAAATGAAGAAGCCAGAAGAAAAGACGTGGGCTCAGATCAAACAGAAGCCCTTGTCTCGGAGCAGCGAGGAAGACAACAGGAAAAACATCAAGGTGGGAGGAGAGGCAGAAGCAAAAGCAGGGGCAGATCCAAGGACGGGAAAAAGACATACAAGTGCTTCCACTGTGGCATAGAAGGCCACTTGAAGAAAAATTGCCGGAAACTGCAACGGGAGCAGGGACAAGGCAATAACCAGGCGAAGAAGAATGACGCGGAGACACTAGTAGTTACTACGGTGGATGTAGCTATATGCTCCGGCCAGGAAGAAACATGCCTTCACACCGCAACTCAGGATGTCGAGTGGGTGGTAGATACTGCAACATCCTATCACGTCACTCCTCATACGAATTTCTTCACAACATACAAAGCATGAGACTTTGGAGCAGTGAAGATGGGGAATACCAGTTCTTCTCAGATAGAAGGAATTGGTGAAATACAGTTGCGGACAAATGCAGGGTATACAATAACCCTGAAGGAAGTCAGACATGTTCCAGAAATTTGGCTCAACTTACTCTCGGGGGTAGCCCTTGACAAACAGGGCTATGCTAGCCACTTCAGCAACGACACTTGGAGGATGATAAAAGGTGCCATGGTCATCGCCCGAGGACACATCTGTGGAACCTTGTACAAGACTCATGTGAAGATTTGTGCAGAAAGCCTAAATGTAGCTGAACGGGAGGCTTCTCAGAATCTGTGGCACCAGAGACTCGGTCACATGAGTGAAAGAGGGTTGTCTACCTTGACAAATAAGGATCTAATCACTGTCTCCAAAAATGCTGCTCTGGATCCTTGCAACCACTGTCTATTCGGTAAGCAACACAGAGTCTCTTTCAATTTCACTTCTACAAAGAAATCAGAGATACTCAGTCTGGTGTACTCTGATGTATGTGGTCCCTTGGAGGTAAACTCCCTAGGCGGTAATAAATATTTTCTGACTTTTATTGACGATGCTTCTCGGAAAGTATGGGTGTATTTTCTGAAATCAAAGGATCAGGTCCTGGACTATTTCAAACTGTTCCATGCCATGGTCGAGCGTGAAACAGGGAAGAAACTGAAGTGTCTTCGCACAGACAATGGAGGCGAATACACTTCCAGGGAGTTCGATGCCTATTGCGGAAGCCACGACATTCGACACGAGATGACTGTTCCACGCACCCCACAACACAATGGTGTCGCTGAAAGGATGAATCGGCACCATTATGGAGAAAGTCAGAAGCATGATCAGTATGGCTAAGCTGCCAAAGCCATTTTGGGGAGAAGCTGTTCGTGCCGCCTGCTACCTGATCAACAGATCACCATCTGTACCGTTGAACTTCGAGATTCCGGAGAAAGTGTGATCTGGTAAGAATCCCTCATATTCTCACCTTAGAATATTCGGATGTTTAGCATTTACACATGTATCCAAGGAGCTCAAGCATAAGCTCGATGCAATGACTACTTCATGCATCTTCATAGGCTATGGAGACGAAGAATTTGGATACAGGCTATGAGACCCGAAGGAAAGGAAGGTCATCAGAAGCAGAGATGTAGTGTTTCTCGAAGACCAGACAATAGAAGATATTGAAAAGCCCAAGATGCCTTCTAGAACCAGTGCCGACAATGTTGATGAAAATCCAGACACAACCCCAGCACCAACACCAGTGGCCACAGATGATGATGGGGTACAAGACATACCAGAAGCAAAACCAGAGGAGGAAGGAGGTGTTGAGCAGGGGGAGCTGCAGCCTGCTCCATCAGAGACTTCAGGATCATCCACAGATCTGGATGACAACAGACAGCCAGAACCTCCAGTACGAAGATCTGAACGAGGCCGGATTCCATCAGCCAGATACTCAGGATCAGAATACATTCTGCTTACTGACGAGGGGATCTAGAAACCTTCAGTGAAGCGATATCTCATAAGGACAAAGACAAATGGCTGCACGCAATGCAGGATGAGATGGAATCTCTGCAGAAAAACAACATTTATGAGATAGTCAAGCTCCCACATGGAATGAAGGCACTGAAGAACAAATGGGTATTCAAGCTCAAGAAAGATGGCAGCGGGAAAGTGGTGAAACACAAAGCTCGGCTAGTAGTCAAAGTATTCCTACAGAAAAAGGGAATTGACTTTGATGAGATTTTTTCACCGGTGGTAAAAATGGCTTCAATCCGAGTTATCATAGGATTGGTAGCCAGACTGAACTTGGAGCTTGAACAGATGGATGTCAAAACAACATTTCTTCATGGTGATCTGAATGAAGAAATCTACATGGAGCAGCCAGAAGGATTCGAGGTTTCAGGTAAAGAAAACCTCGTTTGCAAGCTGAAAAATAGCTTGTACGGGCTCAAGCAAGCACCGAGGCAATTGTACAAGAAGTTCGACTCATTCATGGTGGGTCAAGGTTACAAAAGAACTGCAGCAGATCAGTGTGTATACATTCAGAGGTTTCCAGATGGAAATTTCGTTGCTCTTCTACTGTATGTAGATGACATGTTGATTGTTGGACAAGAAGCAACGAAGATCAGCCAGCTGAAGAATGAACTCTCCAAGGCTTTCGACATGAAAGACTTAGGACCAGCTCAACAGATTTTGGGAATGGAGATTGTTCGTGACAGACAGAACAAGAAGTTATGGCTTTCACAGGAGAGGTATATTGAACGGGTAATTAGGAGGTTCGATATACAGAAAGCCAAACCGGTCAGCGTTCCGCTAGCGCACCATTTCAAAATGAGCAAGAGTTCGTGCCCCTCATCCAAGAAAGAGATAGAGGAAATGTCAGCAATATCATATTCTTCAGCTGTTGGAAGCCTAATGTATGCAATGGTTTGTACCAGGCCAGATATTGCACACGCAGTGGGTGTAGTGAGCCGATTTCTCTCTAATCCTGGAAAGCAACACTGGGAGGCAGTCAAATGGATTCTCAGGTACCTCAAAGGTACAACGAAGTTTCGTCTATGTTACGGGGGAGCTGATCCGATCTTGGAAGGCTATACAGATTCAGATATGGCGGGAGATCTTGATGGTAGGAAATCTACATCAGGATTCATCCACACTTTTGCAGGGGGAGCTGTGTCATGGCAGTCAAGATTGCAGAGGTGTATTGCATTATCCACAACAGAGGCTGAGTACATTGCCATAGCTGAGGCAGGAAAAGAAATGTTGTGGTTAAAGCGGTTTCTCCAAGAGTTAGGGATCAAGCAGACAGAATACAAGATACATTGTGACAGTCAGAGTGCTATGGACTTGAGCAAGAACTCAATGTATCATGCCCGGACGAAACACATTGATATTCGCTATCACTGGATACGCGAGGTGATGGATCAACAACTGCTGAGACTAGTAAAGATCCATACATATGAGAATCCAGTCGACATGTTAACAAAGGTGGTTACTCGAGACAAGCTAGAATTGTGCAGAGACATAATCGGGATAGCTGTCAGATGACGATTGTTCCAGATGCAGCTGGAGGGGGAGAATTGTAATAAAATCCAGCTAGCATCGCATACCAACAATCTACTTTAGCAAGAAGTCCAGCATGAAGAAAATGCATGCATAATGCCATGCAAACTTTCGGTGGAACTTTTGACATTAGAGAAGCAACCAACAAATGTCATGAATTATTCCATAAATCAAGGAGTGATTTATGGCATGAACAGTAGCCACGTTTTACCTATAAATTCAGAACATTGCAGTGTTGTAAACCATCTCAAATGAGTGTATAAACATTAGAGAGAGTGTGTGAGGTTTTGTGAAGTTTCTTTGTGTAAACTTTGTATTTATTCTTGAGAGTAATAAAATATAATTCGGTTTTTCCTCAAAACACTCCAAGAGTGATCGGTGAATCACAACAAGATCAACTTGTAAACTCAAGCAATCTTAATAGTAGCGTCAACCTGCATCAAGCTCATTCATTGATCAATCCAAACTCAAATACTACAATCAAAACCCTAAATCAAGCTTCCTCATCCTCTGCTGCAAATCAACAGGTTACATACATATTCAATACTCCAATAAAACTTGATAACACAAACTATTTGTTGTAGAAATCATAAGTGTTGGCATCAATAAGAGGTAATAGATTGGAAGGTTTCATTGATGGCACAGTTTACATATGTTCAAGGCACAAATGGTTCAACACAACTCATTGAAAATCCAGATCATGTCAACTAGAAATCACAAGATCAACAATTACTCGGACGACCACTCTCATCCATGACAGCAAGTATAATCAGTCTAGTGCATAACTTAGATAATTCTTTTGATGTTTGGAAAGCTTTAGAAAAACAGTTTGGTTCACAATATAAGGCTAGATCTGTCCATTGCTGATTATATGGCCTGTGCTGGAACTCCTATAACTAAGGATGATTTGATTCAATACATACTTGCTGGATTAGGATCGGATTACTTTCCAGTAGCTACCTTTGTAACAGGCTCACAAATGAATTTTGATGATGCATATGCTTTGCTGTTGACTCATGAGAGTAGGATGGAACAAGAAAATGCAGGGGTCACCTTGGAATTGGTATAATCAGAACCACCAAGGAAATGGAATAAACAGAGGAGGTGGAAATATCAATAGAGGTGGATTCACTGGTAATGGAACAGGTTCTGGAAATAGGTTTTGGTCCAGGATATGGTAGCTAAAGTGCTTTTAATCAGAACAATCTGTCTGATGAAGCAATTCCGATTTGTCGAATCTGTATGAAAAAGGGTCACAATGCAGATATGTACTAGCAGAGGTTTACAAAAAACTATACCTCAGCTCCACCTAGAAACAATGGCAGAGATAGAGGTCAATTGGCAGCCTACTTCTCAAATAGCTACATGAATCAAGAGCCAATGAACAGTTGATCCATAAATAGTGGCTGATACCTGGAAAGTGAAGCAACTCACCATCTCACAAACAACTTGTCAAACTCGCAAATCAGTAAATATAATCTATAACTCATATTGGCAATGCTTTCTTGACACCCTTTAACTCAAACTATCATGACAAGAAACTACTTCTTAAAGATATATTGCCTGTGCCTCACATAACCAAAAATCTTTTGAGTATCTCTAAGCTTACCACTGACAATAATGTTCTTATTGAATTCTCTGGTGTTATGTGTTTTATTAAGAACAAGATGAAGGGGCAAGTTCTTCTCCAAGGGCATGCTGAGTCTGTGTGAGCTTCTGCTGAGATCATCAAACTCACCTTCAAATCCTGAACATCAGCTCTCACTCTACTCTTCAAATAGCTCATTGTTTATACCATTGTCAATGTTATCGGTTTTGCATCCTAGTTTTCAATAAATTATTAATTGTGATTGCAATATCCTTCACAGAAGATTTGGACATCCAAATCCTAAAACCACGAAATATATTCTGCAATCTTATAAGGATGTGGCATCTGAGACTGATATGAGTACCTTAAGGTTCTGTGAAGCTTGTCAACTAGGCAAAAACCATAAACTTCATTTCCTTATCATTGAAATTAAAACCACATCTGTCCTTGAGCTCATTCATACAGATTTGTGGGGTTCGTCTCCTATTATGTCCTTAGAAGGATACAAATATTACATATCATTAGTTGATGATTTCACTAGATACACTTGGATCTATCCATTGAAACTTAAGTCTGTTGCTCTATCGATATTCATGTTATTAGCTTGGCCACGAGGCAATTGCTTCAACAAATGGCTCGCCATCTCAACATGAGCGATGAGCAGATTCCAATATTCCTTGACCTACCAAAGGATGGCAGCGACGACGACGAGGCTGAGGAATGATTAAACCAAGGTACCATTGTTCCTTTATCTTTCTTTTGTTTTGTAACGCATTGGGGACAATGCTAGGTTTAGGTTTGGGGTGAGGTTGTTTATTTTTATTTATTTTCTCCGTTATTTTTTTTTATTCCCTGCATGTAGTATGTCTTGTGTGTCTTGCATGTTTGCGTGTTTTAATTTTTGCATGCTTTATTCAAAAAAAATTATGAGTCTAATGATGAGATTGTTTGTCTTAGTAAAAAGTTCTAGGAAAAGATAAATACTAATTTCACTTTCATCCTAATTTTGAGCATAATATCTAGGTCAGACTCATATGCACTAAAAATAGTTCTGTAGCAGTTAGATAATTTCACTTTCATCCTAATTTTGGGCCAAACTTAGTTGTAGAATGAAACTAAGGTTGATACACTTGCATCTATCCATTGAAACTTAAGTCTGTGGCCAAACTTAGTTGTAGAATCAAAGTTGTACAGTCAGATTGGGGGGGTGAATATAGAGCATTGACTGATTTTTTCAACAATCATGGTATAAGATTTAGGCATTCTTGTCCTTATACTCACCATCAAAATGGTCTTGTAAAAAGGAAGCATAGGCACATTGTTGAAATATGACTCTGGCCAAATTACCCTTGAAATTCTGGTGGGAAGCATGTCACACTGCAGTTTACTTTATTAATAGATTGCCAACTAATGTTATGAGAAATATTTCTCCATTTGAAAAGTTGTTTAAACTCAAACCAAATTATAAATTTCTTAAATGTTTTGGCTGTACCTGTTTTCCTTTACTTAGGGATTATAATCAACATAAGTTTGCTTATCAATCTACTAAGTGTCTGTTCTTAGGGTGCAGCTCCAATCATAAAGGATATAGATGTATGCATCATTCAGGCAGAATTTTTATTGCCATGCATATGATCTTGATGAAACCACCTGTCCTTTTGAATCTGACCCTTCATTCAATACTATGGTATCTTCTACTTCATATTATGACTATACCACCTACATAAATATTACATTTGTTTACCTTACCTTCAAAAAATATCAGCAGTAGTTTGATTCCAACCTCAGCAGAACCTAAAAAATGAAGAACTCCACTTGATACTGTCCTAGCACCCACTCCAGAACATAGGCAAACCCCTCCTGATGTAAGCACACAATCTTCTCCAACTCATCAAAACACAACCAACCTCAATTAAAAAAAATTTATTTATTTAAATTTTATTATATTAAATTAAAAACTTAAATTAAAAATAAAGTAAATAGCTTGAAATAAAAAAAAAATTATTTATATTATATTGCAACCGTGGAACCGAATGATTCCAACGGTTCGAACCGAACCGTACAAAACTGGACTGTCCGGTTCCTTCCGATTCGGTTCCGGTTCGGAACCGGAACCGTGGCCGGATCTAACCTCAATGTAAACCCAAAACCCCATGCTAGTACATCTTCACCACCAATCATCATATAACCTACTCACCCTATGACCACAAGATCTAAATCTGGAATTTTTAAGCCTAAGGTGTACTCGGCCTCTATTGCCACGAAAGAGCCAGATACAGTCGCTGACCCCTGACCAGTGATGAATGGAGGAAAGATGAATATGATGCACTCATGAAAAATAACACATGGTCTCTGGTTCCTAGAACTCAGGATATGAAGGTAATCGATAACAAATGGATTTTCAAGGTCAAGTACAACACAGATGGAAGTGTGCCTAAATACAAAGTAAGGCTTGTAGCAAAGGGATTTCAACAAACTGTTGGAATAGATTACTTTGAAACTTTCAGTCCAGTCATAAACCTATCAACAATGAGAGTTATCTTGAGCCTCGCTGTCATGAACCAATGGAGAATAAGGCAGGTTGATGTAAACAATGCTTTCCTAAATAGAAAGCTAACTGAGGATGTCTTTTTGAAGCAACCAGAAGGCTTTACAGATCCTAACTCATCCTCTTCTGTTTGTAAACTCCACAAGGCTTTATATAGGTTGAAGCAGGCTCCTAGAGCTTGGTTTGACAGATTGAAGAAGTGTATATTACAATGGGGATTTCATAATTCTATAGTTGGTACATCACTCTTCATTAAACACAGTCAGAATTCCATTATTCTTATTCTCATCTATGTAGATGATATTCTCATTACTTGGAAAAGTTTATTTCACAATTAAGTTCAATATTTGCTCTTAGAGACTTAGGATTACTCTCATAATTCTATAGTTGATACATCACTCTTCATGAATGATGGTCTGCTTTTGTCTCAGAGGAAATACATCAGAGACGTACTGTTAAAGTCACAGTGCTTGACTGTAAAGGCAGTGAGGATTGAAACTTGAGAAGATTGTTGAAGGAAAGCTTGGTCAATTAATTGAGGATCCATCCATGTACAGAAGTTTAGTTGGTGGATTACAATATTTGGTTTTGACAAGGCCAGAAATCAGTTATGCAGTCCATAAACTTAGCTAGTCTGTTACAGCACCAACATTGCAGCATCTTTTAGCTTGCAAAAAAGTGCTTAGATATCTTCAAGCCACTCAAGACTATAGATTACAGTTCAGGAACTCAGGAGAGATGAAACTTACTGGTTTTATTGACTCTGACTGGGCATTTGATGTTGATGACATAAAATCAATTGAAGCCTATTGCATTTATCTTGGTCATAACTTGGTTTCTTGGTCTTTAAAGAAGCAAAAGATTGTACAAGTGTGGGGCGGATGTGGAACCCTTAGGGTTGGATCAATGCCCCACGTAGCGGAAATGGATCTAACCCTTGGATAAAGAGCATGAGTGTATTTTTAAATAATTTAATGGAATACTATATTCTGTTATGAGTCCATAGAAAAAAATCCGGGACGAATCAGAGTTTAGAAACTTCGAAACGGAGAAAATGAAGTTTCAGCGCTCATGAGCGTTGCGACGCACGTTGTGCGCTCATTGCAACGTGCAAAGTGCGAGAGCACTAGGTCTCAGCGCGTCGGGCCGCATATGCTTGAGCGTCGCGACGTTCAATGCTGAGAGGCAGCGTCGTAACGTTCAACGCGGAGAGGGCAACGTCGGGCCACGCAAGGGCACGCGTCGCGACGCTAGCCTGTGTAAAATATTGGCAGAGAATATTTTCTACTTGGATCCAATCCAAAACACTTTCAACTTTCTCCAAACACTGCAATACACCCAAAATCCAATTTTAACATCAAAACCAACATCAACATATGTTATAGAATAAACATAAATGTATTCTAAATACATATATGCATTACTTTGAATCAAAATTCAAACCAAACAAGAATCCCACAAAGAAGTGACTCATGAACAAATGTAAGTCACTCAAAGGTGGTCAAGTGATTTTAAAATGATAGTCATAGCTCCAAACTTTTATCTAGAGTTACAAACTCTAATTTTATGTTTCATATCCAACATGAATATATTTGACTCAATCACAAGCGTATTGTGTTTATGCTTCCAAAGTATCCATACACAATTCATTAACCTAATTTCAACTTCAAGCTATGTTATTATGTATCAAATACATAATACATCACTATATGCTTCACTAATGATAATAACTCACTAAGGAAAAATATAACTTTAGATAAGATCAAGCTTACCTAGCAAGCTTGAATCCAAGATCCAATCTTCTTCTCCTTGTTGAAAATGTAGAGAATTCCAAAGCTTCTCTCACAAATACTTTCTTTAGGTAAATCTTTATTATACATTGCCTTATGCTTGCTTAATCAAAGACTTGCTCAAGTTTGCCTTTTATATTCAAGCTTATGTAATTTTTAATTAATTAAAGTTTTAATCAACTTTTAGGTGGGCGTAATCCATTTTATCCAAATATGCATATTATGTGTAACTAATCAACTTTCTCTACCACTTTGATTTAATCCAATTAAATCCAAACAAAGTTTAACCACTCGATTAGTTCATTGTCTACAACTTTGATTTAATCAAATTAAATCAAGCCAAATACACCTATTATTACATATTTTTATAATTATCAAAATATCCTCCAATGGTAGAGATATTTATGAAATTACAAAAAAAATCATTGTGTGATTATTAATTTAGATTAATCCAATTAATCCTAATTGGTTAAATAATACTTAATTTCTTTGATTGAAATTATAATATCAATTATTATTTATTATCAAATATTATCGGCTACCCAAGTTCTTAACGAGTACACTTCATATTGTGGGACTCCCTAAGTTCAGACACGTTCTTCATATAAGCCTAGCTCATATGTATGCAATTCGTCCATCTCCGAATTTGCTAAGAACACGAACGACCTTTATGAACTATACAAGTTGAGTTCATCACATATGTTTAACAATCCCTCCGTCGTAGGCTATCCGAGTTGTGCTTGGGAAATATATAATACACCGTCAAGTTTTCGAGACGCACATCCCAGGTTGCATATATCACAAATGTTTAACAATCCCTCCACATGACCTAGAGGAGCTTCTTTGAGATACTTTGTCATTTGCAGTGTTGTCAGGTCGAGTAGCATTTTGCTCTGGCATTGTTTGAAGTTTCCTCCACCAAACTTATCCGATTTCTCTCCATAAGCGACCAATATTATGATATTTCCACTATCCATGTGTAACTGGAAATGAAACAATAACCAATAAGCCTATAAAATAAAATTCACACAAAGATCAACTGTATGATCTTGTTTATGTGTTACACTAAGAATCCACTTGTTATTATTTTGGATAGTAGTACCAAATAATACAAGTCCTCGAATTTATGACTAAAATTTCTTATGATAGTAAACAAAGGAAAATTCTCAGAAGATGAGAAGGGTCTGTCGTAATCACTTAAATCCTTGCTCACTTTGGTTCTTATCGTCTTGGTGACAGAATTTCCTTAATTACTTTCTCAATAGAAAATCTTAGGCATTCAATCGTAGTTTTACACTTCAATTCTCAAGTTCAAGTATAACAATTATATAAGGTATAACACCAATGATGCTTGTAAGGATCTATTTGTATATAACTTGGACTAAGTCTTCATGATACACTTTAAATTATCAACCAAGTATGCAACAATTATTGAACAAGAATAAGTAATTTTCAACTTTATCACATTATAGACTAGATGTATACATGTGATAATTGAACACTTTAATATTAACTAAAATCTATACTACCAAGTTTATAATTTTTTTCGTATATGATTTGTAATAAGTTAATATTGCACTATACAAATAATCAACGTATATCTATATTTTATAATCAAAATATGTGTAGAACTAGGTACTAGGTTTATCTAGATTCGTGAATTTATGCAATATAAATTATGTATGTTATTTTTTAAAAATTAATTCAAATTTGAAAATTTCCTTGATGCTACTTTCGTTACTGTCACGCTCGTTCAACTATTTGAACGAATCTTTCCAGAGAGTTCAAGTTCATATGGCGTTTGATAACACATTTAAACAAACCTTTCCAGAGAGTTTACGTTCATGTGTCGTTCGTCACAATGTTCGAATGAAAATACGAAATACATGGATTTTTTTTATTCGTTCGTCAGGTGTTCGAATGCCTTTACATATTTTTCATACACATAATGTATTTTCTAGAGAAAAGAAGAATAAGACATGCAAAAATCAGAGCTAACAACATATGTAAGTTAATAAGTTCTTAAGATTATTGGGCGGGTGTGTTATTAGTCATTTTATAACATGCATTATTCAATCAAAATCATTAAAAGAAATCATGAAAATCATGAAATTGAACACAAACTCAAAAAGTTAGAAAACCTATAAATGTATAAGATGATGAACTTAAACCAATTCGAGTTTTTTCTATGTAAGAACTTATTAACCCCGCCTCGGTACACTACGGATTTCTTGCGGTTAACGTTCTCCCAAGATTTTTGGTTGCTTCTTGTAGAAGGGGCACTCATTTCTTCAAGATCTCGAAAAAGGTGTGGAAATTCTCTTTTTTTTGTAGATCTTATCTCTAACAATGAATGAAACTTAGAATGATTTTTTTTAAGATGATTAAAAATGAACCCAAGGGAGTATATTTATAGACATGGAGGGTTGCCTTTGGAAATGTGTCTTTAGTTTAAGGTTGCAATCCTTAAAAAGATTATGACCCTCCAACATACCCTTTCACTTTAAAATGATTATCTATTCACTTTAAGGACATATCCCTTTAATTTGTGTTTTTCCCAAAAAAACACATATCAAAGGACATGTCTTTTAATGAGACAACCTATAAATATACATGTTTATTTAGAAAATTTCCTACAACAAATACCTTCAACTCCATTCTTTATGCTAGCCTTATTTTATATTAAACTATTTACTATTTTTATTTATTAGATTACCAATATGAGGTTATGGTTAGCATAAGATATGGCAAGCGGGGTGCCAACTAAGCTGATTACTATTTTTTCTTTCATGATATCGAGCAAAAATTAACCCAATTTATAGTTATAATGATCGGTGAAATCACACACGTTACACAAGCGCACGTATCGCTCAAGTAGTATAAAAATATCGATCCCACAAGGACTTAAATTCTATTGTTGTTATTAATTATTGATGCTATCTATTTACAAGTATCTAATTAGGGTAAGAAGGGATTGTTCGTTGGTTGAAGTTGGATTTGATTAAATAAATAAAAATACAAAATAAAAACAAAAGAAATTAATAATAAAACAAAAAATATATAAGGTTGTGATTCTACCCAATATTACTCTAATAATGAATTGATTCTCATATACATATATAATATATAAGTTGTTAACCTGGAATACGAAGATATGCAAAAGCCTCTTCCGATGGTCAGATGCAAACACCCAAAGTAACCCAATTGACTATATTCCTATGTTAATTAAGAAACTATGAATTCATTAAGTTCAAGTTCCAATTGTGGCTACCCACGCCCGACATGTATATTCCTATCCTGGAAGGAAATCTCTAAGATGAGATCGATTCAAACCTAAAATCTCTTTTCCAAGTTCATTTTAAGTTTACCACATCAATCTTATTGGTGATCAGGCAACAAGAAGCATTAAGCTTAAGATTCAATTAATAAGCCAAAATATATCACATAATATAATTAAATCAATTATTAAGCTTATGAATATTGTGCTTCATCATTTCCCTAGATTAAAAATAAAATGCTGGGTTAAAAGATCCACATTTAATATTTCAAACATAGGAATCTCACTTATTATAATATATAAATTATTATCAGTTCTATTTTCTCAGGAATTAATAATGTCAAATATATAAAACTGACCATATAAGCGGTACTTCATTTAGTCCAATTAAACCAGCCATATAGGTGGTAATCATCTATCACTTAAAGACCGACCATATAGGCGGTAATTCAACTTTATTTTTAAACCGACCATATAGGCGGTATCATAGTCTACCATTAATTAATCCGGTTATTATATTTTAATTCATATATTATAAATTAAGTGAGACTAACCTAGATTATCATATTAAAAGTTTCACCCTACCCCCAGCGGAAATTAACTATAAAACATAAAATAAAAAATAAAATAAAAAATATTATTACTTTTAAAAATAAAAATACATAATTAAAATACTAAAAATAAACACAAACAAGATACAGTCCTTAGATCCTTATTTAGAACCATAAGGAAAGTATGTTTTACAAATGAAATCGACTGTAATTTATTGGCACAAAATGATGTCCGCGTCGCGATGCCAACTGCCTTGCGCCTCACGACGCGCTGAGCTGGCAACGCATAATGACACAGTTTCGTCAAAGCATCGCGACGCAGGGAAGTCTTCGAGTCACGACGCGTGCACAGTAGATACCGCGTGTCGGCATGCCTTCTTTCGACGGGTGATGTGACGTGTCGCGACGCGTAGACCTTGTGCATCACGACTCGAGATGTGTAGAAATTCCTATTTTGTCCTTCTTCGTCCAATTTTTGTCGTTTTAGCCCCGTTTTGATTCCATTGAGTGCTAAAACTTTATTTATCTGCAAAAAAAACAAAAAAAACATCAAAACGTTCATAAAACCCAAGAAACTAAATAAAATATTAGGTCAATTGGGCGGTAAATATTGATATATTTTCCGCTCGTCACACCCACAAACCTAATATTTTTCTAGTCCTCGAGCAAAACAAATAAAATAAAATAAACAACTGAAACTAAATTAAACTAAGCCCCTTTTATAGGGATCACGGTTGCATTTAGCATATGCAACAAGCCTTTAAACCCCTAGGTGTCCCTAGTGGACGAGTTATATTCTCGTGAGGGTTTACAGCGACGATACCCACAAACGTCAATCAAGCACATGTATTCATACATAAAAGCAAAATAAAGAAAGAAATAAAATAAATGAAAATAATAGCTATATATACAATGTCTTCAGAGAATGTCTAGCAACAAAGTTAAAGGAACCTTCAAAATGCATACGACAACTAAAATCCTTTCCTTTGAAAAAAGTATCTAAGTCAGACTCTAAGAGTGTGTGTGAATAATTTTACAAACAGCTTCGATTCTAAGTTATTAACTAGGTGAGTTTTTGTCAATTCTCAGTAGTTGATGGGTCAAACCAACCTGACTATCAAAATTATTATGTCTGCTACAAAATGAGTAAAGTGAGATATGTGATATTTTTTTCCAAGCTTTACTGTTGACGTGAACGATCACTGCTTATTGAGGCAAGAGTCTAGTTACTAAGTAGAAGCTTATTTATTAACTAACTCAAGCTGTACCATTTGACATGAATAATCACTGCTTACTGAGGCAAGACGCCCGGTTACTAAGTAAGAACTTGGTCAGTTTTTATTTATTCTTTTTTTTTTCATCATCATACCGCACATCATAAATAAATATAGACAAAAACATATAATAATGCAAACAATCAGTCATCATCACCTATTATTTCAACTAGTCACTTTGTCAATTCCTTATATCTAACTGCTACAGAACTATTTTTAGTGCATATGAGTTTGACCTAGATATTATGCTCAAAATTAGGATGAAAGTGAAATTAGCATTTATCTTTTCCTAGAACTTTTTACTAAGACAAACAATCTCATCATTAGACTCATATTTTTTTTGAATAAAGCATGCAAAAATTAAAACATGCAAATATGCAAGACACACAAGACATACTACATGCAGGGAATAAAAAAAATAACGGAGAGAATAAATAAAAATAAACAACCTCACCCCCAAACCTAAACCTAGTATTGTCCCCAATGCGTTACAAAACAAAAGAATGATAACGGAATAATGGTACCTTGGTTTAATCATTCCTCAGCCTTATCGTCGTCGCTGCCGTCCTTTGGTAGGTCAAAAGATACTGGAATCTGCTCATCGCTCATGTTGAGATGGCGAGCCATTTGGTGAAGCAATTTCCTCGTGGCCAAGTTATCTTGAATGATGAAGTCAATGCGAGATTTCATTCGTTCTACGTGATGCGTCAAAGAACGAGATCACGATAGTCGTCCAGGTAGGTTGAGGTTGCGGTTGTGGAGCAGCAGGTGTAGAGGAAGAGTCGGCCTGTTCGGGGGTTCTCTCTGCTCTCAGTTGATGGAAAATTCTTACTGTAAGTGCAGTGGTGGCATGTATTGTTTCTTCTCCATGGTCTATAGGCACCCCAGTTGCTGCACAGATGTTAGTGATAAGACTGCAATATAATAGTCCAGTCTGTGCAGAGTGTGTTGCCCGAACTGTTGGGGTTGGTGCTCAGAGCGCCAATTCCCGGTTGTATTTCTGTTGAATACTTCTGTAAAATATTATTATTATGAATAATAGATGCAGTTTCTCTAATATAATCTATCTTTCTATATGGTAAAGACGTAATGACCCTAGAATGATTAGTCATGATACAGTTGCAAAAGCGTCGCAATGGACATTGAGAAGTATCACGACGTTGTCATTCTCAGACAGTTCCTGGTCAAGGTTTACACTACTTGGTCAGTATAGTAAACCCGTTGAGACCGGTACATGTCGTATACTGGAATATATGATTCCAATGGTTTCTCAATGAACCATTAGTCTTGGAGACTAATATAGACGTGTAGGTGTTTATAGTGGAAAAACACTGAATGACTCACCGAAGATTCTTAATGGATGGTACACCAGCGTCAATAAGAATCTTCTTTGGTTGAGTAGAACTTGTGATTCTTAGACTTGAGATGCCATTGTGGGCACATGAGACATCTTCTACACTTAGATGGCAGTCACGTAACCGATCTATTTAGATCAGACCTCCGCCTGTTCGTTGGGTGTAGATAGATCCTCAGGTTGTCCTATGTGTATCAAGATAGGATCCGTCAGTTCTGTGTATCAGAGCATAGGTAGTCCATATGATTAGCAATTAGATAAAACCATGGGCCCGTGGTAAAGTTTAGAAGCTAGTTCTAAACATTCTTTTGAGATTGCTAATAGAATAGTCGACTGGAAAATCCCGATAGAGATTTGACGTTTACATCTATATCTCTGGGATTTATCCGGATACCTGTGACGGAGGAATTATACATTTGCCATGACCTCGACCTGTATGGTTCAGCGAGATTATCTGTGATCGTCATAATCTACGGGTGGATAGATTATGGACACGAAATTTGATTTCGTGACGGATATACCTGAATCTAGAGAGTCTCAATAATGAAACATACTCGTAGAGCACTAGAGCAACATTAATAAATAATATTGATTATTTATAAAGTCGTTTAAAGGTTAAACGCAAGATACGTGCTAAAATGACTAGATAATCATTTGCCTAATTATTGTGTATTTACATTTAATACTTGATTAATTTAAATACACATTAATTAATAGTCAAAATGAGTTATTTGACTTATATCCTAAATGAATATATGTTTTTAATATTTAATGTAAATATTATACATATATTTAATATATTTGTATTTGATTAATTAATTGATTATTTAATTGTTAAATGATTAAATTAATTAAAATATAAATATCTTACATTAGGATATTTAAAGTAAATGATGTTAGTTGCTTTTGTTGACTTAAATAAATATCTAATAAAGTTGTATTAAGATATTTATGTAAGTTGATTACATGATTTTTGAAATGAAATTGAAATGAAAATAATTTGGTAAATGCTTGTGATTTTCGGCCAAGGGCAAATTATTACAAGCATATATTGTTTTCATTTCATCTTCATTTAATAACCTAATACACTTTACTAAAACATAAAAACTCCATTGAAGAAAGACAAATGAAGCTTGAGAAAAGAAAGACAAAAATCAAAAAGCTTGGATTTTAGTAAGTTTCTTGAACTTGCTATTAGTAAGGAATTTGTTCCTTAGGTTCTAGGCTTTAATATAGAAATTATTAGGATATTTCTTTCTTTTTTCCTTGTGTGGTTTTTGTTGATGGAAGTTTTGGTGAAGTGTGAAGCATGTGTAATGAAGGAAGTGTTGTGACTATTGTAGTTATAAACATTCTTTTAAGGTTTTTGAAACCATGTTGCTAATCTAGAGTTATTGACCCACTCTTAAATGACCTAGATTTGATCTTGAGTTGTTTCATTGTGTTGAGACTTGGATTGGATGGAAGAATGATGATGAAGTAATTGATTTAATGTATTTGGTCTAATTTGTCCAATTTGTGGAAATTGAAAAAATTAGGGTTCATGACCAATTTCAAATTTGGGGATTTTAATCTATTGTTGTGTATTTGTGTGTGTATATGATGCATATAAAGTTTCATGATCATTGGATACATCTTGATGTGTTTTGATGCATGAAATGACAAAATGCACAAACCCCCCCTTTGGAGGCTCACGGCTTTGAGTCAATTTTTGGGGATTTTGGTGCTTTGGTGTTTTAATGTTTTGAACATGATAAGTCATCTTAGAAATGATTTAGAATCATTCAAAATTGATTAGATCAATTTCGGACTAAAATGGACAAAAATACAAAGCAATGGTAATTTGGTAAATTCACTTGAATATGATTCATTTGAATTTTATTTCATAATTTGATTATTGGAATATTAAATAAATATGTTTATTTAATTAATCCGAGAAAAAGTTTTGAAATCTGAAAATTGGATTTTCACCGCTTCCGCTGCGTTACCGGATTTACCCCCTAAAACCCCTATAAAATGGTATCAGAGCGAGTCTGATTCTAGGCCACCTAAAATGATTAGCCTTCATTGAATCAATGTTTAATCATATTTTCTTGACTTTATGCATGCTTATTAGGATCTAAATTGGTTAGATTTAGGGTGTATGACACTTAGCGGAAAATCCCTAATTAATAAGGTTTGAATATAATTATGTATTTGATGCATGTTATATGGTCCGTCTTGTCAATACGGTTTATTAATACTTCTTTGTGACTACATCCAAGACCGTGCCTCTGCTGTGAGGGTGTAGCCGATAAAGATTTATTTATACCGGATGTATATATCAGATACTAGGTAAATTCAAGTAAAAGCGGAATTCTGAACGTTCCATAGTTGTCAGGATTACGTAAGTAACTTGAGTTTATCATTGACGAGTTTAACCTTGGTACGTCTTCTTGTGGGCCTGCCTTCGCAGCGCAACAATGAGAAACGGCCAGGACCGGATACTTAGGAGTCATTAGTGAATGATTGACAAATGAGTTTCTACCTGATGAATATACGTAGGCGAGACCGTGCCTCTGCTGTGAGCCGAAATATATTCACGAGATCCACTTTTCACTATTAGTATTTAATTTAATTATTAAATATTTGTATTCTGTTTTGGGATTACAGTATTGCATGATTTAGTGGGAGAGGCATATTAAATTAAAAATCCATGATCTAGTTTATGCTTTTGATATTATATGAAACTGCTTAATTTCTGCTAACCGTTTTTCGTGATCTATATGATAGATTGGCGATGGCGGCACAATCCACAAATCAGTTTGCGCGTATGCTTGATGCGAACAAATTGAAAGGCGCTGAGAACTTTACAGACTGGGAATTGGATTTGAGGATTGTCCTCGATTCCGAGAAGCGGGGTTATGTTCTTGAGGGTCTGTTGCCCCTTGCAGTGGGCGCGGATGCTTCGGATGATGAACGCCAAGTTTTTGAAACTTGGAAGGATGATGATTTAAGGGTTAAATCATACATCTTTAGTTCACTGTCTCCGAAACTCAAGCAACAGTACTATGGTATGCTAGATTCCTATAGTATGATGACGCGATTGAGACAATCGTTTGAGAACCAGGAACAAGTTATTGTTCACAAAGTCGCCATGGAACTGTTCCATGCGCGTCTGGATGAGGGGCAGAGTGTTAGCCCACATGTTCTTCAGATGATCGATTTGATCGATCAATTGAGGCAACATAATCTCATCTTGAATGATATTCTCGGTAGGAGTGTCATTCTTGGTTCACTGCCAGCTTCATTTCGCCAGTTCGTGATGTACTTCAACATGCACGGGACTGTCTGTACCTACCAGGAGCTACATAGGATGTTGCTCACGTACAGAAGAGGACCTTAAGAAGGGAGTACCGACTCGCCCTCCTAGAACTACTTCTCTTTTGGCTTCTTCCCAAGGATGGTCCAAGGGAAAGAACAAGAAAGGCAAGAAGAAGAAGAAGGCTTTTGGTCCTCAACAATAGGCGAAGATTGCAAAGCCCAAAGGGCTTCTGAAGACAAATGCCACCCACTGCGGCAAAGTCAGGCACTGGAAAAGGAACACTGTCCTGATTACATTACCCAAGTGAGGAGAGACAGAGCTTCTCATACATCAGGTACTTTTATTTTTCCAGTTATTGATTTATCTTTGGCTTGTGAAGCCGTTACATCCAGCTGGATTTTAGATTCTACTTGTCCCATTCACATTGCAATTCGTTGCAGGTGCTGAAGGAAAGTAGGAAACTGAAGCCTGGAGAGATGCAGTTGCGATTCGGGAGTGGAGACTCTTTGGATGCAGTTGCAGTGGGAGTATGCGAGATCTCATTGCCGAATGGGACACTTTTGTTATATGACTGTCATTTTGTACCGGGATGTGTCACTAATATTATATCACTTTTTGTATTGGATACAGAAGGCTTTTGTATTAATATTAAGAATAGTTCTTTGTATTTATATGATAAAATAATATTCAGATCCTTAGTTGTCCCAACCAGCATGGTCATTATACATTGTAAACTTCAAAAGATATATTAAATACTGGAGTTAATAAACGTAGTTTACCTGTAATTAATAATACTGAACTTTGGCATATGAGACTTGGTCACATTGGCGTTAAACGCCTTACCCAATTGGTTAGGAATGGTTTGATATCAGATCTTACCATTGAATCATATCCAACTTGTGAATCATCCTGTATTCAGGGTAAGATGACCAAAACCCCCATTTTCTGGGTTGGACACCGCGCCACTAAGTTACTGGAACTCGTACATTCTGATGTATGTGGTCCACTAAGTCAAACTGCTCACAGTGGTTATTCGTACTTCGTTACCTTTACCGATGATTTGTCACGGTACGGTTATGTGTATTTGATGCGACATAAATCGGAAACCTTTGAAAAGTTCAAAGAGTTCCGAAATGAAGTAGAAAAACAACTGGTAAATATATTAAATGCCTTCGATCAGATCGAGGCGGCCAATATATAAGTGGTGAGTTCATGGATTATATGAAGGAGAATGGGATTCTCGCTCAATATACTCCTCCAGGTACACCACAACACAATGGTGTATCTGAAAGGAGAAATCAGACTTTATTAGATATGGTCCGATCGATGTTGAGTTTCACAGATTTGCCCTATTATTTATGGGGTTACTCTCTCTTAACAGCCGCACATCTTTTGAATAAGATTCCTTCAAAGGCTGTTCCTACGACACCGTATCAAATATGGTTCGGTAGGAGACCAAATCTTAATTATATTAAGGTTTGGGGTTGTCCTGCATATGTCAGGGTAACTCAGCAAGATAAGCTTTCCCCTCGAGGGCAAAAGTTTAGGTTTGTTGGATATCCTTCGAATACGAGGGGATATCTGTTCTATGATACCGAGCATCGAAATGTGTTCGTAGCTCGCTTCGCAAAATTTCTAGAAGTAGAACTTTTGTCAGAAGGTGGTAATCATAGACATGTTGAACTTGATGAAGTCCAACCTGAAAAACAATGAACCAACAGAGGAACCTGAAGTTCAAGTAGATGAAGGACCTTCAACACACACACTCCGTAGGTCGGAAATGGTATCTAGACCTCCTGAACGCTTGTATTTGATACAAGAAAAGAGTCTGGATGTTCTCTTAGTTAAAGAGACAGATCCTTTCACCTATAGAGAATCGATGTTGGACATCGGCTCCGTGAAATGGCAAAGTGCCATGAAATCCGAGATAGACTCAATGCATGAAAATCAAGTTTGGGACTTGATTCCGCTTCCCGAAGGAATTGTTCTATCGTTGTAAATGGGTTTACAAGAGGAAGCGGGGCCTGACGATAAGGTTGAAACTTACAAGGCCCGACTGGTAGCAAAAGGTTACACGTAGCGACCTGGCGTCGACTACGATGAAACTTTTTCGCCGGTAGCAATGCTTAAGTCTATCCGGATTTTGCTTTCTATAGCTGCGTATCATGACTACGAGATTTGGCAAATGGATGTCAAAACGGCTTTTGTAAATGGATTTCTTGATGAAAAAATCTATATGGAACAGCCGGAAGGTTTCACATCCAGCGAAACCTCGGGTTGGTATGTAAGCTTAAGAAGTCCATTTATGGACTTAAACAAGCTTCACGAAGTTGGAATCTTCGATTCGATGAGATTATTAGATCGTCTGGTTTTCTCAAGAATTCGGAAGAATCCTGTGTGTATCAGAAGGCCAGTGGGAGCATGGTCGTATTTTTAGTCCTATATGTTGATGACATCCTAATCATTGGGAATGATTTAGGTATGTTGCAAAGCGTCAAAGCGTACCTCTGTAAGAATTTCTCCATGAAGGACCTGGGAGAAGCTTCCTATGTTTTAGGGATAAAACTCTATAGAGATAGACAAAGGAGGCTGATTGGGTTATCCCAATCAACGTACGTAGATAAGATCTTGGAACGGTATAGTTTTGGTAACTGTAAGACAGCAAACATACCGTTCAGACATGGGATTCATCTTTCTAAGAAGATGTGTCCACAAACAGAAGATGAGAAGGTTAGAATGTCTAACCAACCTTATGCTTCGTGTTTGGGTAGCATAATGTATGCCATGTTATGTACGAGGCCTGATATCAGTTTCGCTGTTAGCGTAACTAGTCGATATCAGTCCAATCCAGGTAATGACCATTGGATGGCCATTAAACATATCCTAAAGTATCTTAAAGGTACTAAGGATAAGTTGATAATATATGGAGGAAACGAACTGCAGGTTAATGGGTATACAGACTCCGATTTCCAATCGGATCCCGATGATAGAAAGTCTACATCTGGATTTGTCTTTACCCTTAACGGAGGTGCAGTTTGTTGGAAGAGTTCCAAACAGGGATCGACAGCTGATTCCACCACTGAGGCGGAATATATTGCAGCTTCTGAAGCTGCAAAAGAGGCTGTGTGGATAAAGACTTTATCACAGATTGGGAGTTGTCCCAAGTATCGAGAATGCGATTCCGTTATACTGTGATAATACTGGAGCCATTGCGCAAGCAAATGAACCGAGGGCGCATCAGAAGTCGAAGCATATGGAACGCAAGTACCATATCATTCGAGAGATCGTGTCGCGAGGGGATATTGTTGTGTGCAAGGTACCGAGTGAAGATAATGTAGCAGACCCACTGACGAAGGCCATACCTCCAAAGTTGTTTGATAAACACGTGGAGTCGATGGGTATTAGATACAATCGATATTGGTACTGAGCAAGTGGGAGATTTTGTTGGGGTTGGTGCTCAGAGCGCAATTCCCGGTTGTATTTCTGTTGAATACTTCTGTAAAATATTATTATTATGAATAATATATGCAGTTTCTATAATATAATCTATCTTTCTATATGGTAAAGACGTAATGACCCTAGAATGATTAGTCATGATACAGTTGCAAAAGCGTCGCAATGGATATTGAGAAGTATCATGACGTTGTCATTCTCAGACAATTCCTGGTCAAGGTTTACACTACTTGGTCAGTATAGTAAACCCATTGAGACCGGTACATGTCGTATACTGGAATATATGATTCCAATGGTTTCTCAATGAACCATTAGTCTTGGAGACTAATATAGACGTGTAGGTGTTTATAGCGGATAAACACTGAACGGCTCACCGAAGATTATTAATGGATGGTACACCAGCGTCAATAAGAATCTTCTTGGGTTGAGTAGAACTTGTGATTCTTAGACTTGAGATGCCATTGTGGGCACATGAGACATCTTCTACACTTAGATGGCAGTCACGTCACCGATCTATTTAGATCAGACCTCCGCCTGTTCGTTGGGTGTAGATAGATCCTGAGGTTGTCCTATGTGTATCAAGATAGGATCCGTCAGTTCTGTGTATCAGAGCATAGGTAGTCCATATGATTAGCAATCAGATAAAACCATGAGCCCGTGGTAAAGTTTAGAAGCTAGTTCTAAACATTCTTTTGAGATTGCTAATAGAATAGTCGACTGGAAAATCCCGATAGAGATTTGACGTTTACCTCTATATCTCTGGGATTTATCCGGATACCTGTGACGGAGGAATTATACATTTACCATGACCTCGACCTGTAGGGTTCAGCGAGATTATCCGTGATCGTCATAATCTACGGGTGGATAGATTATGGACACGAAATTTGATTTCGTGACAGATATACCTGAATCTAGAGAGTCTCAATAATGAAACATACTCGTAGAGCACTAGAGCAACATTAATAAATAATATTGATTATTTATAAAGTCGTTTAAAGGTTAAACGCAAGATACGTGCTAAAAGACTAGATAGTCATTTGCCTAATTATTGTGTATTTACATTTAATACTTGATTAATTTAAATACACATTAATTAATAGTCAAAATGAGTTATTTGACTTATATCCTAAATGAATATATGTTTTTAATATTTAATGTAAATATTATACATATATTTAATATATTTGTATTTGATTAATTAATTGATTATTTAATTGTTAAATGATTAAATTAATTAAAATATAAATATCTTACATTAGGATATTTAAAGTAAATGATGTTAGTTGCTTTTGTTGACTTAAATAAATATCTAATAAAGTTGTATTAAGATATTTATGCAAATTGATTACATGATTTTAAAATGAAATTGAAATGAAAATAATTTGGTAAATGCTTGTGATTTTCGGCCAAGGGCAAATTATTACAAGCATATATTGTTTTCATTTCATCTTCATTTAATAACCTAATACACTTTACTAAAACATAAAACTCCATTGAAGAAAGACAAATGAAGCTTGAGAAAAGAAAGACAAAAATCAAAAGCTTGGATTTTTAGTAAGTTTCTTGAACTTGCTATTAGTAAGGAATTTGTTCCTTAGGTTCTAGGCTTTAATATATGAAATTATTAGGATATTTCTTTCTTTTTTCCTTGTGGTTTTTGTTGATGGAAGTTTTGGTGAAGTGTGAAGCATGTGTAATGAAGGAAGTGTTGTGACTATTGTAGTTATAAACATTCTTTTAAGGTTTTTGAAACCATGTTGCTAATCTAGAGTTATTGACCCACTCTTAAATGACCTAGATTTGATCTTGAGTTGTTTCATTGTGTTGAGACTTGGATTGGATGGAAGAATGATGATTGAAGTAATTGATTTAATGTATTTGGTCTAATTTGTCCAATTTGTGGAAATTGAAAAAATTAGGGTTCATGACCAATTTCAAATTTGGGGATTTTCATCTATGTTGTGTATTTGTGTGTGTATATGATGCATATAAAGTTTCATGATCATTGGATTACATCTTGATGTGTTTTGATGCATGAAATGACAAAATGCACAAACCCCCCCTTTGGAGGTGCTCACGGCTTTGAGTCAATTTTTGGGGATTTTGGTTGCTTTGGTGTCTTGATTTTTTGAACATGATAAGTTCATATTAGAAATGATTTAGAATCATTCAAAATTGATTAGATCAATTTCGGACTAAAATGGACAAAAATACAAAGCAAGGGTAATTTGGTAAATTCACTTGAATATGATTCATTTGAATTTTATTTCATAATTTGATTATTGGAATATTAAATAAATATGTTTATTTAATTAATCCGAGAAAAATTTTTGAAATCTGAAAATCGGATTTTCACTGCTTCCGCTGCATTACCGGATTCACCCCCTAAAACCCTTACACGAACAATATTGCTCGATATCAACCCACCTATGTCAATTATATGTCCTTCAAACAAAGAGTAAAGCGGAATCATATGTTCTTTGGAGACATTAGTTATATGGGTTCTAGGTAAAAGGGTGCGGGTTAAGAAGTGAAACCAAACTCAAGTATCAGGTTCGAGATACCTAGAACTCATTTTGACATATTCCTCGTTATTATTGATATCCCAGACAACATTGGGAATTCATAGTGTTCTAGTGATATGATCTAGTTCGTGGTGCTCAATTATTTCAGTGTATTCATCTTCCTATATATTTGGTAATCTATAAAACTTGTTGATCATGGATCAATCAAATGCCACCATCTGGCCTCTAACCAACACTTGATATGTTATGTGCTCGTAAGCATTAGCATAAAATTCTCTAACCATATGAATGCACGCAGGGGTAGGTTGCTTGCATAGCTTATGCCAATGTCTCTGGGAAATTATTGAGTCAATTTGGGGATATTGCCCCGGGTTAAGTTCGAATCCCATTTCTATAATTGGGATTTTTTGCCCCATACTCTTTTCGTAACATTTTTCCGCAGCCGCTGACATAAATTTTTCATTGTCGTAGGATGGGGTCGCGACCGCTTTGCTACGGGCTCTTTTAGGTGCCATTGGGATTTTAAAAATTGGGCAGAGGTTCCCCTAATTCTAAGGATTTTCCAACAATCACCCTAATTATTCTAACACTTCCAAATTATTTCAATAAACACAATGATCACTTTGCCCCCAAAACTACGAATTTGTCAACAACAACCACCACAAACACCAAAAATTTATCACATCAATAACTTACAAATTCGCACAAATAAATAAATAATAAAGAAAATGAATATAAGAGGAATGAAGGTACCCGAAATTTCAAGCTTGAATCCCAAATCCGAGCAACTCACATACAAATGGAGGATGGTTGTGTCCCAAATCCACGAAAATGAGGGTTGGGTTTCGATTTAGTGGAGGGATTTGTTGAGTTTTGTTGAAGAATATGAAGGACGATGATAAAGAAGGTGAAAAAAACCGAGAGAAAATGAGAGAGAGTGAGAAAAATACGAGGGGGGCTGGTTTTAATACCAGAAATCATACGCGCGTCGTGACACAAAGTGGTTTGAGTCACGACGCGGAGCCCTAAAATTTGGGTTTTCACGTGTTTAGTTCTTCGTGTCGCGACGTGATGGGTTTATGATTCGCGACGCCAAAGGTTTAGCAAAATTCCACCTTATGTCTCGTTTGCGTCACGACGTGGGAAATTTGCATCGCGACACGAGTTTTTTTAAACAAAATCGAGTCTTTTGACGAATATATCCACTAGGACGCGTATCAAGAGTTGACTCCTTACTCCACCGTCTCTACTGAATTGAATTTTTATCCTTGCGATTTTGTCAAATTTTATTCCGTGATATCCCAAATTTTACTGGCTTGTACTGCTTTAAGTGCTCCGTCTGTGTTTTTCCCTGTAAAAATAACACACAAAATTAAAAATTATACAACATGTATACATAAATTACAACAATAGTAAAAATTGCATGGGTTGCCTCCCTGCTAGCGCTACATTTTACGTCTTCAGCTAGATGTGTCTGAAGTCTATCCATCAAGAAGGCTTCAGCGTGGTTTTAGATGTCCGATTGAGGACTATCCCATGAACGTTTCTTTTGAAGGGTCTCTTCCAACGATGAGGTGACCAAAATAATTTTGTCTCATTCAGTGCTTGTGCCGCCTTTTTAAACTTTATCGCACAAGTGATCTGCAAAAGAAATAAAAATAAATTAGGAGGTCTCTTATGATGATTGACTTTGAATGGTTGTTCCATTCTCTCAATCTTCTGAGCGGTGTCCTTGATGTGCACTCCCCAATACAGTGATGTTTCTCCTGAAGTCATGAGATTTTCAATATGGTCAGACATTTGCTCTACCATTTTTCCTTCATCTTGATCCACTTTTTAATCACATATATATTTTAACATATCTACATTCAGCTCTTCATCTAACATATGTGCAATGCATGCTCCATAAGTGTCAACCTGAGGCTGTGAAGATAGTCTATCTGTAGGCATTCATCCTCTGTGGTTGGTATGAACGGTTCGGTCACCTCTGCTACTTGTTCCCCCTCTGACTATTGATACTGCTCAGCCTCTTCCCTTGTTAAGGTATCGTCATGAAATCTTTAGTACTCGAAGGCTTCATCACTATCATCTAAAAATGCTCCGTGAGGTGTGTAGCTCTGGTTTTCTTGGAATTATTTCACTTGATCTGTCATTATCTGCATGGATGCCACTTGACTCTGCAATATGTCAACCATTGCATCAAGTTTAGCTTCCCGTTTCTTGAGCATGTCCATCAACTATTTTATCTATGATGGTTCTGGTTCTCAAAGATCGTAGATTGATGGGGGATAAGATGGAAAATATGGTTCAGTGCAATATGCTGGTTCTTCGTACCATGAAGGATTTTGATAGTTCTGCCACCCTGCATTGTAGTTGTACGTGCAATGATCGCTATAGTGGTTATCATCACATATCTCACAAATTTGAAATGGTTGAGCAAATGTTGTGTTATTTCTCTCTCACATCCATTGATAGTTGTTAGGCTGGACAACAGGCCTCAGAAAACCGGACTGCTGCTCCCTGATTTGGGCTGTATCTTCACCTCTTAAAGTTCTTAATGCTTTCATCGCCCAATAAGGATCCATTTTCAACCACCTGAAAAATAAAAGAAATAAAAATTACAAATAAAAATAAAGAAAATTAGATACAAGTAAAATATATAGCTTCAAAATTAATAACGTAAGAAAAATAAGTCATCGGCAATGGCGCCAAAAAATTGATCGGTGAAATAAAACACATTACGCAAGCGCACATATCGCTAAAGCAGTATAAAAATATCGATCCCACGAGGACTTAAATTCTATTTTTGTTATTAATTATTGATGCTGTCTATTTACAAGTATCTAATTAGGGTAAGAAGGTATTGTTCGTTGGTTGAAGTTGGATTTGATTAAATAAATAAAAATACAAAATAAAAACAAAGGAAATTAATAATAAAACGCAAAACATCTAGGGTTGTGATTCTGCCCAATATTACTCTAATGATGAATTGATTCTCATATACATATGTAAAAAATCAGTGGTTAACCTGGAATATGAAGATATTCAAAAGCCTCTTCCGATGGTCAGATGCAAACACCCAAAGTAACCCAATTAACTATATACTTATGTTAATTAAGAAACTATGAATTCATTAAGTTCAAGTTCCAATTGTGGTTACCCACGCCCGACATGTATATTCCTATCCTGGAAGGAAATCTCTAACATGTGATCTTGAGTTATTGAATCTAAGGTTGAAACCTAAAATCTCTTTTTCAAGTTCATTTTAGGTTTACCACATCAATCTTATTGGTGATCAGGCAACAAGAAGCATTAAGCTTAAGATTCAATAAACAAGTCAATGTATCACACATAATATAATTAAATCAATTATTAAACTTATGAATATTGTGCTTCATCATTTCCCTAGATTAAAAATAAAATGTTAGAGTTAGGGGATCTACATTTAATATTTCAAACCTAGGAATCTCGTTTATTATAATATATAAATTATTATCAGTTCTGCTTTCTCAGGAATTAATAATATCAAATATATAAAACCGACCATATAGACGGTATTCCATTTAGTCCAATTAAACCAGCCATATAGACGGTAATCATCTGTCACCTAAAGACCGACCATATAGGCAGTAATTCAACTTTATTTTAAACCGACCATATAGGCGGTATCATAGTCTGTCATTAAGTAATCTGGTTATTATATTTTAATTCATATATTATAAATTAAGTGAGATTAACCTAGATTATCATATTAAAAGTTTCACCCTTCCCCCAACAGAAATTAACTATAAAACATAAAAGAAAAAATAAAATAAATAAAATATTATTACTACTAAAAATAAAAATACATAATTAAAATACTAAAAATAAATACAAAAAAGATACAGTCCCTAGATCCTTATTTAGAACCTTAAGGAAAGTATGTTTTACAAATGAAATCGGCTGGAATTTATTGGCACAAAATGATGTTCGAGTCGCGACGCAAACTGCCTTGCAGGTCGCGACGCGCTGAGCTGGCAACACGTAATGACACAGTTTCGTCTGAGCGTCGCGACGCAGGGAAGTCTTCGCATCGCGATGCGTGACCAGTAGATGCCGCGTGTCGGCATGCCTTCTTTCGGTGGGTGATGGTGACATGTCATGACGCGTAGACCTTGCGCGTCGCGACGTGAGATGTGTGGGAATTCCTATTTTGTCATTTTTTGTCCGGTTTTTATCGTTTTAGCCCCGATTTGATTCCATTGAGTGCCGAAACTTTATTGATCTGTAAAATAAACAAAAACACATCAAAACATTTATAAAACCCGACAAACTAAATAAAATATTAGGTCAACGGGGCGATAAATATTGATATATTTTCCGCTCACCATATAACATAACCCGAATTTTGAGATTTTCAATACTTTGGTTCTTAGATAATTATTAGACATTGATTATTTCTTAATTGAACCAAACATTCATTCATTGAAAGATGACAAAAATCTACTTTTAATCCAACAGTAGTAATGTGAAGTGGATGGAGTAGCCATGACAGAATTACCAAAAGGTAAATAATATTTAGTCAAAAGACAAATAATTTTATTTGTCTTTAGTGATATTGTACTAATTTTTGTGTTAATTTTAGTTGATGTATCATTTTTATTTATTATAACAGCAAGAGTACCAATAAGATTCTTGTCTAATTTAACCTTGAGTGTTAATGAAATAATATCTCCTTATTATGAAAACAATCTCAAAGATATGATTAGAATCCCCAAGATATGATTTTAGAATTATTTAGGTTTGTGACATTATTATCTTTCCATTATTAGTATTATGTCTTTAATATTTTAATTTGACATGTTCCCTATATAATGTCCCCTACCATTATAATTATATAGAGTGAATTCAAGACTTTATTTCTTTATCTAAAATGGTATCAAATACTAGGTTGAAACTTTTAAGGTTTAGTTGTCCATGGTTCTCATCGGCGCGTGGGGACACTAAAAGAAAATGTGGGATTACCGACCGATATTATCAACCGTATTTTGTCGGTAAAAACTAGTAAATACCAACCGTTTAAAGATTAAGAAATTTACTGACCGCATATGATCGTTTACCGACCGATAAATTACCGATAGATTAATCTGTCGGTATTCCATCCGAAAAAGACACGCCAAATGGTACCAAGCTCTTACTGACGTCTTATCGATAGTATTTTCAGTCGGTAAAAAATTGAGTTTACCGACCGACTAGATAGGTCGGTATTACGTCAATTTTACTGACAAATAACATATCGGTCGGTAAGTGTGAAATAATTTTAATAAAATTATGAAATAGATATATACCAACGAAATATATATCGTCCGAAATATCGATTGGTAATTACTGACCGACTTGAATCGGTCAGTAATATTAGGCGCCTAATAACAATTGGGCGCCAAGATATGGTGCCAAAACGAACGTTTTACTGACTGACATTCATTTCACTCGATAAATTTCCAGTATATAAAAATAAACTTTCCTCTTCCCCTGCCTCATTACTCATTGTTTTCTCAATCTTCAGATTTCTGCTCACTTCTGCTTCAGTGTTGGTAAGATTTTTTTCTTGCTACCCTATTAATTAACAAATGTATATTATATTTGTGTCAAATTAATTAGGAACTTTTATATTTAGGGATTTTGTTTGAGTGTAGTTGTATTTAGGTAAGATAAACAATTTAATTAGAAACTTGTATTATGAGTGTGGTGATGATTATTTTGAAGTATATATTATAATTTGATATGTTTATTTCTGTAACATGATTGAATTGGAAATTTTCTTCCATTTTAGTTATAGCATAACATAATTGAATTCAAATAAAGGGTGGATGTATGCGAGTCATAATAATGATGGCACACTTAACATGTACTTTGTGAATGGGATACTAGAATTTTTTGAATATGCTAGTGTTCAATCAGCATATATACAAGGCAGTAAGATAAGGTGTCATTGCAAAATGTGTCATCTTCGGAAGTTTAGAGAAATTAAGTAAGTTAAGTTACATCTGATAAAAAATAGATTTCTTTCAGATTATTATGTATGGGATCAGCATGGGGAAACTCTTACATGTAGTACGGCCGAGCAGTTCACATAAACACATCAATAGTGATGGAAACATATGCCGTAAATAAATATCATTAAATGGTTTATGAAGCTGTTGGTCTTACCTTTGTTAATGATGAAACATATTTTTTGATGCATCGAGGTCTAGTTCTGTAACATCCTCGATTCGAGAATACTGCCGGCAGACAATAGACCCCACTGTCACCTAAGCCACTGACTTATGCAAGAGAAAACTCGCTTTTACCATGATACTATGCAATCTCATAAATAGCTACACGCATAATCTTAGAATTAGTACAAACGCATAATCATAAAATATGTACATTTCTGATAGTACTCATCATATACACATCAACATCATATATCTATCATGAAACTGGAATCACAGAAAACTACATTATATATGAATGTAGATCTGGAATGATGGACCCCATAACTACTGACTGTATCATAACTCTTGTCCCCGAATTAAGTCTCCAAAAGTTACGCGTGGCTCACCAAAAGATAGATACTGCAAAAGAACTAGAGAGTGGGGGTGAGTCCTATGGAACTCAGTGAGGGGAGCCACAAAATCAAAGAAAATTGTATCAGTATGGTTGAGTAAAATCATCTTAAATTTAAATTACTTTATGAAGTTCTTTATTTGAAAACTGATTATTTTCTTTCAAAATTTGAGAAATCTGTTTATAAAACATTTCATGTTTAAAATCTCTGGAACTGTAGAAAACCTGACGCATGAGGGCGTTACGTATCATTGTCCCCCCATACGCCTAACTAGTGGTCTTGAGGGGTTACGTATCGTCGTCCCCCAAGCCACTGAACTAGAGCCATAAGTTCTAATTCATGCTACTACCTGACCCTGAAACTAGGGTCTAGGGGCGTTACATATCGCTGTCCCCTATTCCTAAACTAGGAGCTAGAGACATCAATCATCCCTAGTCCTGAACTACTTGTGCACACTTTCTCTGTCCGTCAATTCCATAAGTTACATAATGAGGTGGGTTTTTCCCCCAAGCCTCCAAAATCATAAACTCAAATTTAAAAAAAAAAAATCATCTCTTACAAAATCATACTTCAAAACATTATCATTAATAAAATAATCTAAAAATCCTTTTGGCTAATGTCTTAAAGCATTTAAAGTAAGTCTCAAGTCAAAACGATAAATAAATCTCAACTTGGAAAGAAAAGTCCACTCACAGATTTTATAGTTTGATTAACTCCGCTTCACGTCGCTGAAGGAGATCGCGGCACTTGTCAAATATCTATATTGGATAGAATATGAGTGTAAACTATGATTCAAAGTTAAATTAGGCTTCTCAATTTAGTTAAAATATCATATTTATATGCCATACATGAGTGTCTCTACGTTGGTATGAGTCATATAAGGTGTCCTCTAATATCTTGAATAAAGTGGGAATGATTAATTAGTTTTTAAACAAAAAAGGTCATGCTTCGCGACGTCTACTTGGGCTGGGTGTCGCGAATCTCATGCGCATTGCGACCCCCTATAAACCAAAGGCTCTGGTTTGATACGCGTCGCGACCCTGGCCCAATAGTGTCGCGACGCTCAATCATCAGATCTGAATCAGAGGTTCTGCCGCGTTACGTTTCGCGACTCGAGCTCAATGGCGTCTCAAAGCTCAACTATTTCCAGGGCCAAATCTTCATTTCTTTTATTATCACACTTATTACTTCATTCCAACACAACCACAAGCAATTAAAAACACTCAATTTATCATACTTCTAACATCCAAACATCACCAAATCCTATTATCCTTCCTTAGTTCTTCAACTAAGATGACATATCTAGAATTTCCCAAATATGAACTTCTCACCACACAATCAACAATAATCACACTACTTTCAATCAAAAACACATTACAAACATTAATTTCTCAATACTCAAAATTCCAAGATTTTGGTCAAATATTTCTTACCTTTGTCCAAAGTCTTTCCTCACTAATAAAGTCTCTAAACTTCTTTTTTCTTCTTCTTGGGCTTGATTGTGATGAACTATTCTAGGTTATCTTGGAAATTTTGAAAGAGGAAATGAAATTTTTCTCCTTTGCTCTTCAATGTCTCATGCCCATGGGGAAAGAAAAGTTACAAATTTTTGTTGCCTTCACCATTTCTTAATTTTCAAGAAGTGAAGAGACTTTTCTAGAGATTTTGGAATAAAAGTTGGGCCTAAATTTGGGCTAAACATGTATAAATATTGATTAGGCCTACATACTTCAAATATACTTATAGGCCTTGGTTTGGACTAGACTTAGTTCAATGAAGAAAATGGGCACTTCATTAGTTACACTTAGGCCTATTAGTTAACAATAGGTCCACTAGGCCCGAATTGAGTAAGGTCCGCGGGTTTCTAAGTCGTCTCAAAATATTTTCCCGCTAACGTCCCACTGCAATGCTAGTTGAACTTGTGAAATTTCGAGTCGTTACAAATTCTCCCCCCTTAAAATAATTCATCCTCGAATCAATAAATTTAAAGATATGAAGCGTAACTTCTTTTGCAAATAATTGGGGGTATTTCTCTCTCATTGTTTCTTCTAGTTCCCATGTGGATTCATGTTCTTTTTGGTGTTTCCAAATCATTTTAACTGAGGGAATCCATCGAGGTCATAGCTTTTTTGTCTCTCTACCCACCATAGCTATTAGTTGTTCCAAATTAGATAAGTCTTGACGGATATCGACTGTCTGGGGTTCCAAAACATGAGATTCATCACATAGATACTTCCGCAGCGTAAACATGTGAAAAATTGGGTGTATTCTATCCATAGTGGGTGGAAGCACCAATTCGTAAGCTCTCCCTCCAACTCTCCGAAATATCTGGAAGAACCTAATTTATCTAGAGATGAGCTTATCCTTTTTACCGAATCTCATAATTCCTTTAAAATGAGATACTGTTAGGAATACAAAATCCACCATCTAAAATTCCAAGTCATTCCTCTGCTGATCTGCATAACTTTTCTGGCGACTCTGAGTTGTACTCATCCTTCCTCTGATTAGCTTTACTTTCGCCACCGCATCTTGTACCAAATCGGGTCCTAGCAACTTTTGCTCCCCGGCTTCAAACCATCCAACGGGGGATCTGCACTTCATACCATACAAAGCTTCGAATGGTGCCATTTGGATACTTGTTTGATAACTATTATTATAGGAAAATTCAATAAGTGGCAAATGTTGATCCCAATTACCCTCAAAATCAATAACACAGGCCCAAAGTATATCTTCTAAAGTCTGTATAGTTTGCTCTGTCTGACCATCCGTCTGAAGGTGGAAGACTGTACTAAAGCGTAACTGGGAACCTAAAGCCTCCTGAAATGATTGTCAAAACTTGGATGTAAATTGAGAACCTCGATCTGAGATGATTGAGATAGGTACTCCGAGCAAAGACACTATCTCATCCAGATATAGTTTGACATATTGAGCTGTTGTGTAGCATCTTCTAACTAGAAGGAAATGTGTAGATTTAGTCAATCTATCTACAATCACCCATATAGAATCATATCTTTTTGAAAGTACACGGGAGCCTAACTACAAAATCCATAGTGAGATTTTCTCATTTCCACTTAAGAACGTCTAAACTCTGAAGTTTCCCTGCTGGTCTCTGGTGTTATGCTTTAACCTGCTGACAAGTGAGGCACATTGTGACAAATTCTGCTACATCCTTTTTCATGTCTTTCCATCAATAAAGATCCTTGAGATCATGATACATCTTAGTGATCCCACGATGCATGGTATAGGATGAAGTTTGGGCCTTCTCTAATAATGAGTGTTTCAACTCCTGAACTAGGGGAACAATAATTCTATTCTGCTTCTTGATGAGATACTTTTAAATATTTAGCTTCACAAATTGATAGCCTAGGTATTAAGTCCTCATGGGATCGATACATTTTATACTACTTGAACGATACGTGTGCTTGCGTTACGTATGTGATTTCACCAATCAGAAGGGCAATAAAATCTTTTGATAATTAATAAGATTTTTCCTTTTTTATATAAACTTGTTCACATTTCATATTATTTAATTGGTTGCAAAAATTATGTTTAATATTTTTACGAGATACGATTGGCCGGGGTACACCAAGAGTTGAGAACATATGGAAAGAGCATGAAACCCTCGCGACACACCACCCTCTGGTGTCATTACAAAACTCCCAGGTCAGAGCATGACTACAAAAAGACCTGCATTCTCGGGGAATATAACATGAAGACCTGCATGGAATTTGGCACCTCGGGGTAACCATAGCACGTTAGGCGAGAGGGTCAGCGTGGCGTTTGGTGCCCCCAGGTAACCATAACACTTATAGATTGAAGTCAATGAAGACCTGTGTGGCGTTCGACACCTCAGGGAAACCATAACACATTTGGTGGGAGGACCATCGTGGCATTTGGCGCCCCCAGGCAACCGTAGCACGTATGGAAGGAAAACAACTTAGGTACCACGGTAACCTCGGGTCTGCATAGTGTAGGGAGGGATAATTTATAGGAAACGCTTTCCTTGCACAGTGAAATCGGCTTAGGCTGATGGATCAGACTTGAAAAAATTTTATGCCCTTCCCCTTGAGTGACCGAATGGAACCAGCAGCAGCACTGAAATTTTGTTACTGTTTTGACAAAGTTCCAGCTCCGAAATAGCTTCTGAACAGTCCCCGAACAGCCGGAACAGCCGCACAAAAAACTGGACTGTTTTAGACTTGATTCGCGCCCAGTGCACTACCGAAACCACCTCTGAAATTCGTGGACATTGGCTGTATTTTAATTCTGATTTTTCACTTGAAAACAGCTCCAACATAGCCCAAAAACACCACAAAATGTTCCCCAAGAAAACTGGACTAAAATAAAACCAAACCGAGTTCCATTTCACCAAGTAAAGGGGCGGTAGTGAGAAAAATAAAGCCTCACTGCTGAGTATATACAAGAATAAGATGAAGATGATTATTTGTTTGATACCACAAAGTCTTCTGAACTATATCTCGTTATCAACGGAAACTTGTGTGGGCAAGAATCACAATATTAATCCCTAAAATATTTAGAGATTAAATCACACTTGTGTTTTGTATTGTTTTTCTTCTTTTCTTTTGTTTTTGTGTTTCTCAACTTTTGAGAGAATGAAAAAGAAGATGAAAGGTGGCTAGGGTTAGAATGAGAGACTTAGTAAAAAGAAAAATAATTTTTGTTTTTATACTTAGGTTTATTAGTTTCCAAAATAAAATAAAATCTTTTCCCTTTCCATCTCTCCAAATTCAACCAAGGAGGAATTTTTTTATTTAATTTTGTATTTAATTTTGTAACATCAAAATCAATTACATAAAGAAAATTATGTTACAAAATTAAAGGTATAATTACCTTTCAAGATATCATTCATGTTAGTCCTCCGTCAGGACAAACTTTAGGTCTTCGCAGACCGAGATAGCGTTCATGTTACTTTTCCACTTAACATAATTTTCTCCCGGTAATTTATCATTTGAGAGTATGGAAATAATCGGAGAAACCATGGCTAGGAAAAAACATGCATTTAACATTCATTCATATCGCATATTAAGATTATCAAATAATTTTGGCATAAAATTAAACATTATGCATGAACCATGAATAATGAATTAGAAACCTAAGAGAATTACTATGCCACAAAAATCTATCATCACACAAATAAGTGCCGACGTAAGGTAGGTCAAGTATTTGCATGATAGATCGAGACAATCTCAATTGATTAATATATGCGAGAATAACTCTTATTCCTATATTAACCTACTACCGTTTGATTCATTCAAGGAATATAGATTAATAGTTAATCATTCCTTTGTGAGTGTGACCCGTCGTTGTGGGACTCTTGGACTTAACTAGTGAAGTGACGTCGTAGGGTAGGCCAGTTCACCAGATACATCTAGTATCCATATCCTCTCGGAATCCAAACCTGATATTGACCCAAAATAGACACCATTCACAGGGGGACGAAAGTAAAGCCGTCTCGAGGTGCCTTTTAAATCTCACGTTTTCGGACTAACAATGGAGATCGCGGGATATACTGTCATATATCCATATTCCACTCACTATTTCGAGTTTAAGGTTTCTATTTATAAAATATCTGATATTTTAATTTAACTAGTGTGAAATAATTTATGGCGGCTAAATCATAACTTTTATTTACACTAGTACACCATTAGTGACCTAACCAATTTTAACTCTTAAAATTTGTATCACTAATTTCCATTAGTCTCTACTAATTGTATTACTCAATTAAACTAATTTAATTAGAGTGGTGTTAGTGACCTATTATATTTTAACTTTTTAAAATACTAGAACACTAATTGGTTTAAAATTTTAGAATCCTAAAATGGTTAAGATTAATATTAAACTATTTAATTAATCTTAGTGCGTTATAAAATCCAATGGTACGTAGAATTGTATCTCGAGTGTAGACCACATTACTGTCTATTCGGATTCAGCTATGAAATTTATGTCCGGGTTTCCATCTTATATACCAATGTAATTTATTATGCACTTATTAAACCTAATATATTAGAATTCAAATTTTAAAACTTAAAACCAATCAATCCAATTAATTATTTTTCCACGCATATCATATTCTAAATTAAATATTTTAAATCACATAAAATCATATTTCATGTCTATAATAATAATGCATCTAAAGCATGTTATGGCATGTGAAATGCAAGAGTAGGCACCCTAAGCTATATGATATGTTATTCAAACATTTCGAATTAAAACATACATATAACATAAAAATTATTTTGCATTGACATGGTTCTTATTTTTCCCTATACTAATCTAATTAGTACAAAAATACCCAAGACATCATTTGGTCTTCAAATCACGCTCCAAGGGGGTGTTGGCTCCTTTTGCGACTTTGGTGCTCCAAATTACAACAATAGAAATTTTTTACATTGGAAAATTAAAATTACAACAATTGTAAAAATTGGCCTTATGGCCTTACATTCTAAAATCAAAACCAACAAATAAATAAGAGTCAGAAAAATTTACGACCAATGTAAAATCCATTCATTACATAAATATTATTTTGTGTCTACTCATCTAAACATGCATATCAATATTTATAACTCATATAAATATATAAAAATAGTAACTTTAATGAAAAAGTGAAGGGTTAAGAACACTTTTCAACCTTGCTCTCGATGCCAATTGTAGGAAACTCTTTCCTTGCGCAGCGGAAGCGGCTTAGACACACGAATCGGACTTGAAAAATTTTTCTACCCTTCCCCTTGAATGGCCAAATGGAACCAGCAGCAACACTGAAATTTTTTTACTGTTTTTGACAAAATTCTAGCCCCGAAATAGTCTCGGAACAGCCTCGAACAGTCGCATAAAAAACTGGACTGTTTTGGACCCGATTCACGCCCAGTGCACTTCCGAAATAGCCCTTGGAATGCGTGGACAGTGGCTGTGTTTCGGTTCTGATTTTTCACTTGAAAACATCCCCAACACAGCCCCAAAACACCACAAAATGTTCCCCAAAAAAACTGGACTAAAACGAAACCAAACCAAGTTCCGTTTCAACAAGTAGAGGGGCGACAATGAGCAAAATAAAGCCTCACTGCCGAGTACATACAATAATAAGATGAAGATGATTATCTGTTCGACACCACAAAGTCTTCCGAACTATATCTCGTTACCAACGGAAACTTGTGTGGGCAAGAATCACAATATTAATCCATAAACTATTTAGAGATTAAATCACACTTGTGTTTTTGTATTGTTTTTCTTCTTTTCTTTTGTTTTTGTATTTCTCAACTTTTGAGAGAATGAAGAAGAAGATGAAAGGTGGCTAGGGTTAGAATGAGAGACCTAGTAAAAGAAAAAAATCATTTTTTCTTATACTTAGGTTTATTTGTTTCCAACACAAAACAAAATCTCTTCCCTTCCCATCTCTCCAAATTCAACCAAGGGGGAATTGTTTTATTTAATTTTGTATTTAATTTTGTAACATCAAAATCAATTACATTAAGAAAATATGTTACAAAATTAAATGTGTAATTACCTTTCAAAAAGTGTAACCACCAAAATTAAGTCAAGGATTTCCAAAACCCAATATTTGGAATTCCAAAATTAGCCTTACATTAAATTATATCTTATATAATTTAATACATGTGATTAAATATCAAATATTTAATAAAACCATATATTAAAATTTTAATATATAGTTTCAAGTGTAACATAATATTATTAATCATATAAATAATATTTATACCTTTGTAAGTATATAATTGAACTATCCAATTATACTAAATCTGCTATAGTATATCGAGCTAGCACGGGAACCAAATGGACCTATGGTTATGAGCTCCAATAATCTCGAAATATTAATTAAGCTCTTAATTAAATATTCCGAATTATTAACTCCGGGTTATTCCACTAAAAATCTGAAGTGCACTCTCGTTGCCGCAGATGATATATTAAGTCGAACCAAATCGGTGTCCATCGATATAGTCACTACATACGAATTGACCTTTCATGAGTATCTCGTAATTAGATTCGGGTCATAATATTCGTTATACCCCTCTAATTATTTATACCTTAAGTACCATTGATTCTCTAATGAATGATTTATTCATAACCATTATGAATTTTAATCTTTCTATTCGTAATAGAAAGACTTGAGCGCTCTAACCATTCAATTACTAAATCAACCCTTAAGGAAGATACTCATCTACTTCTCACAAGAAGGAGTGAACTCCATATCCATGTAAAACGTTCCCAGCTACACAACAGACTATGCCCCCAAAGTACGTAGCTATTGGTCGGGACTGCTACACCAACCTCACATTTGTAAATCAAAGGACATAGCCTGACATGCAGGAGTTCGTAGTACACTCATGATTAAGATCAATCCATATATGACCATCTAGTACATCGAAATGACTTTCTTTGTTTAACGGATATTATAAGAATGTCATTTCCATCTGGGTCCAGTCCTACATGATCACATCATACAAGGTGCCTCAATTCTCATGTCTCTACATGGACGATCCCGGATTAAGGTCGTCATACAAATATAGAATGGACCGCAACTATAGTTAAACCACAAACAAAATACATGCTTTGTTTGCTCTCTATGTACTATTTAAGATTACTAACTTCAGACTTAAATCCTCTTGTGTATGACACTCATACACTAAGTCTAAAGGCACATAAATAATCTAGGATAATCAAGATAATTCATAATATGCGAAATTAAAAAAAAACTCTTTGATAAATGATAATGCATCGTTTTATTCAAAACATATAAAACCGTTTACATTACATGTAGCTCTATAGCATACATCCCAATATAATTCCCCCACGGCGTTTTCCGCCCAGCATTGGAGGTGCATAGCACGAGTGTTGGACAATTATGACCCATAACATCACTATTTGTACAGAACATGGTGTTGTTGTACAAATTAACTATGTGACAAAGGAAATTGCTCTTTTATCATTTGTAATTGGATTACCAAGATACATAAATGATAAAAGTCCATATGATTAGTACCGGATTTATAAGATATGAGTCAGTATTAATCCACTAAGGTTTAATCATTAAAATATCCATAGTCGTAGTATTATCGAGATTGGACATCGATAATGCAGAATAGACTAGTACTACACTTGTGCGCGTTGTGGGAGCATAACGACATAGTTCTTATATATTTGGGTATTGGATACTCATGCAAGTGTAATATGAGGTTGTATTTACCGATGGTATGGAAACAGCGTCGCTCTGAATAGACCCCTCGGAATTCCATTGGTAGTATGACTATGTGTCTATGGAAGTCCGAATCAGGGTAGGTGTATTTGGTCTTAACCTGAGACTTGCACCGCTAATACTTGCGAAAATCAATATACTTTGGTTGCGGTCGTCCAGGGCTTTAATAGGTTTTGTGTACGCCAATGTTGAGTATATTGAGAATCGTAGTATGTTGGGTATGATGTCAAGACGGAAGTGTCACTCCAGTCATATGGAGATGATGGTCACGTAGGATACGGAACTGGTACTCTTGTATGCTGCAGCTATCGGGATAATATGACTAGGTCATGTTTATCCGATTATAGAGACTAGTTACCAGAGATCTGATATGTGCTTCGTTCGGGGCAGACACAATTCCAACCCCAGGCCTAGCACGTGACATCCGATACTGGATCGCAATACGCAATACTATGTATACTACGCCTGATACAGATTATGTATTCCTTTAAGAATATTTCTGGAGAATTGGGTAGGCACGGTGCTTTGCTAGAAGCCAACCCTGTCTTGTAAATCGGTAAAAACGTAGTATTAGGTATGTACGTGTTTGGATAGTCCAACGACCGGATTTACTGCCAACATATCCGGGGATCTCATGGGTCGCTTCCCGAAGATTCACCGATGACGTATGACTCAGATATAATTAATCTAGGATTAATTATTAGAGAGAGAAAATTAATCTAGGATTAATTGTGGAGATATTTTATCTGGGATAAAATACTATTTAAAGAGAGAGAACGATTAATTTGGAATTAATCGATAAAATAATATATTCGATATATTAAACGAAATTGGATTTCAACGCAGAATTAAAATTAGATTTTAATTCGGGCGAACGAGTTAATTTAGAATTAATTCGCTAGCGACGTGAATAGTAATTTTGCTAGGCATAATTATTTAATTAAATTTGATTTAATTACGTCGCAACGGAAAATTCGTTAATTCGGAATTAGCGAACCCGAGCCCGGGAGTGTTTACGGGCCCACTCGCATTTCGAATCGAGTGGGGCCCACAAGTCACATCACGCGTCACATCATTAGTCATTCTTGTGATGTAAGTCACATCAACTTTGAGTGATGTGATGGTTGTCACTTTTGTGAGTGATGTGAGTAAATGTAGGCTTTAATGCTTGTACCATTTTTTGGAAAGTGGATTATGTATTTGATTTTTGAAATCAAACACAAAAACACACAACAACTCATCTCTTCTCTCTCCTCATCTCACGTCACCTGGTGCCAATTTCTCTAAAATTTTCTCTCATGGCCGAGAGCAACAAGAAGCAAAGGAAGGATTTGTGGCAAATTTTTCCAAGTGCTAGCATAATAAAGATGTCATACAAAGGTGATATGGAAACCCATTCATGAGCATGGAATCTCAAATCAAAGCTTGGAGCTTGGAGGACATCCATGGAGGAGCTTGGCCGAAACAAGGAGCACAAAAAGGAGGCATGGCCGAGAGCTTCAAGGAGCATAAATTTTTTGTGTTTCATCGCATCGCAAAGTCGATCAAAGTGAGTATTTCCGCAACTTTACTTTGATGTATTCGCACTTTTCATCGCTTAATAAGATCTTGGTTTGACCTAGAAAACCCAACAATGAGGAATGCCCAAGAGCCTCCATGGCGTTTGCGGCCTCAGGATATGCCTACACGGTGAGGGAGAATACCCTCGTGTCGTTGGTCATCCCATCTCGGATCATCTAGGTGCATAGTATGGGAAATGTTAGAATGCCTCAGTAGTATTTTCTGTCTAGGGGCCTGCCTAGCATGGGGAGAGTCTCATGGCATTGGCCGCCCCCTCGATCCGTAGCTCAGTTCACCGGGATGTCGGACTGTAAGGTTCAAAATTATTTTTTTGGGTGGCCTAGGGCAAGACGGTGTCTTGGGCACCTACACTATTTACTATTTTTGGGTCGGTGCGGGGTATGTGAAATATCACCCCCGTTATGCATTGTCTTATTTTTGTCTGTTTTTTATTTTACTAAGGACTTGGCATGGGACGCCGTTACCAAGCTCTTTAGGGGTCGTCAGAGGTCGATGATTTTCCCTCTTTGGCTAAACCCTTAGTGAAATCATTGAGATTATTGGCTCGGGGCTTGGTTGCGTCCCGCCGAGGCCCTATTATGTTAGCTGGCATGGGGTCAGAGCATTTCCCCTATGGTCGAGAATTGATTGGTATAAGGAAGGGACATTCCCTTTTAACAAATTGTTATTGCTGGCTCGAGGCTTGGTTACGTCCCGCTGAGGCCATTATTAAGACTACTAGCTCGGGGCTGGGTTACGTCCCGCCAAGATCATTGTTGAGATTGCAGGCTTGGGGCTGGGTTGCTTCTCACCGAGGCCTTTATTTGAGATTATCGGCTTAGGGCAGAGTTGCGTCCCGCCAAGACCCTATTATGTTAATTAGCATGGGGTCAAAGCATCTCCCCCATGGTCGAGCATTGATTGATACAAGGAGGGGACATTCCCTTATAACCAAGTGTTATTACTGGCTCGGGGCTGGGTTACGTCCCGCCGAGGCCTTTATTGAGACTACTAGCTCGGGGCTGGGTTACGTCCCATCGAGATCTTTATTGAGATTGTCGGCTCGGGCCTGGGTTACATCCCTCCAAGGCCCTGTTATGTTAGCTGGCATGGGTTCGAAGCATCTCCTCGATGCCCGAGCATTGATTGATACAAGAAAGGGATATTCCCTCGTAACCAAGTGTTATTGCTGGCTTGAGGCTGGGTTGCATCCCGTCAAGGCCATTATTGAGACCACTGGCTTGGGGCTGGGTTACATCTCATCGAGATCATTGTTGAAGTTGCTGGCTCGAAGCTGTGTTACATCCCACAGAGACCTTGTTATGTTAGCTGGCATGAGGTCGGAGCATCTCCCTCATGGGCGAGCATTGATTGGTACAAGGAAGGATTATTCTCTTGTAACCAAGTGCTATTGTTGGCTCGGGGCCGGGTTGCATCCTGTCGAGGCATTATTGACACTACTAGCTCGGGGCTAGGTTACGTCCCACCAAGATCATTGCTGAGATTGCTGGCTCGGGGCTGGGTTACGTACCGCCGAGACCCTGTTATGTTAGCTGGCATGGAATCAGATTATCTCCCCCAATGGTCGAGCATTGATTGGTACGAGGAAGGAACATTCCCTTATGGCCCAGTGCGGTTTGAAAAAAGGGTAGAGAATTTGACTAAGTGTCGAAGAATATAAACCAGCCCTCGTGGTCTACTCAGACGGGAAACAACCAGAGAAAAAGAGGAAACGTGCAGTTCAATTCAAAGCAAGATAGTCTTTTGTTACAAAAGGCTGATGAGTGGTAAATCTATCACTATTTCTCACTCATTTAACCTAATATTTTGTATAGTTTCTTGAGTTTTGTGAACGTTTTGATGTGTTTTGTGTTATTTTGTAGATAAATAAAGTTTCAGGACATTTTGGAGGTGATTTGGGCCAAAACAGTGAAAATTGGACGAAAATGGCATTTTGGTAAATACCCGTGTCGCGATGCCAAGACCTTCCACGTCGCGACGTCTAACATGCGCCGAACAGTGCTAACGTGCGCCGGGTCCACAAGTCAGAATCTGAGAAAAGTTTGACTTTGCTAACGTGCGTCGTGCCACGTGTCACCATCACAGCCGATCTGCTAACAAGCGCCGTGCCACGTGTCAGTATCCTATGGTGCCGACAGTTATCATCGCCACGTGTGCCACATGTCACTCCACGTCATTGCCACATCATCAGCCACATCACTAGGTTGACCAAGTCAAGCTGCCACCTCACCGCCACGTCATCATCAGCCAATCAGGAAGCGTCACGTGTCGCAATCCTACGGTGCCGACAGTCTCTTTCTCATGTGTCGCCACATCACCACCACGTCACCGCCACGTCAGTGCCACATCAGCATCAATAATTGAGTATCCAATCCTTATCTGACACGTGGCAGATAAGAATCTCATCAACCAATCAGAAGCCGCCACGTGTCATAATAATTGAAGCCCAACCACCTCGCCACGTGTCACCTTATCAGCTTATCCAGAATCTGCAAACAAATGAACCAGAGCGTGCCACGTCGACAGAAGCTGGCGTAGCGATGCCAGAGGCCTTAGCGTCGCGATGCTGGAAGCCTACCAGGGCCTATAAATAGAGCTTCAAATTTCAGAATTGGATGTACCACTCTCTCTTCTATTCTATCTAAATAGAGAGTTTCTCTCTCTAGATTCTTTAGTTTTTAGTTTTTTTTTAGTTTTTTAGTTTTTTTTTTAATTTTTAGTTTTGTAAATAATTTTAATTACGTTTTGTAATAATAGTAATTTAATTTTTACTTTTTACAGTTTTTACTATTTACCATGATGAGGTAACTTCTCCAGCTATGGTGAAAGGTAATTCTTTTACTGTTACTATTTAGATTAATCTCCCTTAAAAATAATATATTCACTATTTAAAATATTGACTTAAAAAGGATACCGCCAGATTGGTCGGTTGGTAATTCATTTTAATCTGGTTTAAACCTGACTAAACAAGGATACCGCCAGATTGGTCGGTTGGTAATTTAATTTTGGTTCCGCCTTTATGGCTGGTTGGACTTAATTTGACTTAATCAGATTACCGCCTATATGGCTGGTTGGAAAAAGAATCACAAGTTTATATATTATTTTATGGGAGATATCTAAAATAGTAAATAGTAAAAGTAATTCATTTTACCTTAGCATTTTATTTTACTTTTCAGCTTTTACTTTAGGTCTTTTACTTTTCAGTATTTTTATTTTATGTCTTTTACTTTTAAGTTCTTACTAGCCCTAGTCATGTGTTAGTTATCCGGGGTTGTGATGAATTCTAATATCACCGATTTATAAAGGGGTTATTTTATAGTTTGGGTAATTTAAAGGTTTACTTATTAAGTCTTAAGCTTAATGCTTCTTGTTGTCTTATCACCAATAAGATTGATGTGGTAAATCTAAAATGAACTAGACATAGGGATTTTAGGTTTCAGCCTTAGACTTAATAGCCCACGATCTTCCTTGAGGATAGATAACCCTTTAATAAATTTCCTTACAGGATAGGAATATACTTGTCGGGCGGGGGTAGCCATAATTGGAACTTAAATTTAATGAATCCAGATAATTTGGTTGACATAGACATATGGTTCAATTGGGTTAAACTGGGTATTTGTGTCTGACCATCGGAAGAGGCTTTTACATAATTTAGTGTTCCAGGTTAGTAAACTGATTTATTACACAAACATAAAATAATCACTTCATCTTTAAAATGATATTAGAATGATTCAAAACCCTAGATCTTTGTGTCTTTTGTTATTTTCCTTAGTATTTTCTTTTGTCTTTTTATTTATTTATTTTGTAAAACCACTTTCAACCAATCAAACAATCCTTCTCTTCTCCATATAATTAGATACCTGTAAATAAATAGATTCAATAATTAATAACAACAGTAGGAATTAAGTCATCGTGGGATTGATATTTTTATACTACTTGAACGATACGTGCGCTTGCGTTATACGTGTATGTTTACGCCGGTCAAAGGCCCCCTCGGGTTTACCCCAAAAAAATGCAATACAAAAATTAAAAAGTCAAGCATTATGAGTCTCGGGCTCGGGGGCTTCAATGGGAACCTCAGGCTCAGGGATTTTCTCAGGCTGATCGGGTTCAGGAAGAGACACAGTAGGTCCGATTGCAACTAACTCAGGCTGAAGATGTTCTCAAGGTCAAGAATCATCATTTCAGGATCTTTAAGAGTATATGAAGAGTCGGTTATGTCTTCGAGCATCATATACGAGGTAGGTTCGAGACCTTGGCTGACCTCAGGATCTGGGCCACCCTCAGAAACTTCGTAAAGATAGGTTCGTGACTTGGTCCGATGGTTTATCCCAATGAACTATGAGTCTCGGGAGACTTGTATAGACATGTAGGTGTTTATTTGATAAACACTGAATGGCTCACCGAATATTACCTAATAGATGGTACACCAACGTCAATATGAATCTTCTCAGGTTGAGTATCATAATGATTCTTTGACTTGAGATACCACTGTGGATATATGAGTTATCCTCCACACTTAGATGGTAGTCACGTCACCGATCTATTAAGATTAGACCTCCATCTGTTCGTATGGTGTAGACTCATGCTCATGATATCTTGTGTGTATCAAGATAGGATCTGTCAATCCTCTGTACAGGGCATAAGTGTCCATTATATGATTAACAATCTGTTAAATCCATGGTCGTGGTATACTTTGGAAGTAAATTCCAAGTGTTATTTAGAAGATTGCTAATAAATACGTCGACACGATTATACTTATAGAGATTTAACGTTTATATCTATATCTCTGGGATAATCCGGATACTTGTGACGGAGGGATTATACGTTTGCAATGACCTCGACCTGTATGATTCAGCGAGTTTATCCGTGGTTGTTATAATTTACGGTGGGTGAATTATGGACACGAAATTAGATTCTGTGACGGATATGCCTGAATCTATAGAGTCTCACTAATGAAATATATTCGTAGAGCACTATGGTAACTTTTATGAATAATTGAGATTATTTATAAATTGTTTAACCGTTAAATAAAAAATACATGCAAATGGACCTAATGGTCATTTCCTAATTAATGTGTATTTAATAGTTGATATTATTAACATTAATTAATTGTCAAATTATGATATTTGATATATATCATTAATATATGTATTTTGATTATTTAATGTAAATATAATACATATAATAAAGATATTTTTATTTAATTATTTAAATGTTAAATGATTAAAGTAATTATTTTATAAATAACTTTTACCATGATTATTGGTTAGGAAATGACCCTATTTGATTGGTAACACTTGTTTAATTACTTTATGGTAAATGTTATCATTTAGAACAAGTAACTAATAAATGAAATTGAAATGAAATTAACATAAATCTCAATATAATTTTCCTACCATTCACGCCAATTGTGGAAAAGTATATAAGGATTTTTGTTTCATTTTCTTTAACAACACAAGTTACCAAATAAAATTACAAGTAAAGTTTGAGAGAAAAGGCTTGAAGAACAAAGGAAAAAGCTTAGGAAAATTTGATTTTGTAAGTAATTTCCAATTTTCTTCAACTAGAAAAATATTTCCATGTATCTAAGCTTCAACATGTGTAGCTTAGAATTTTTTGTACTCTTTATGTATGTAATTAAATTGGTTTGAGACTTGTTGGAAAGATGTTTGCATGTTTATTAACAAAGTATGCTTATAATTGGTTATTAAGCATCTTTTGATTAATTTGTAATCAAGTTGTCATTCTAGAGTTTTAAGGCCACTAATTTATGACCTAAAATTGTTCTTGAGTTATTTCAAGTGGTGAGACTTGTTTGGTTTGTTAAAGAATTGATTAACGTATTGAATTTATTCAATTTAGTGTAAATTGATCAATTGGAGTAATTTGTGAAGTTAGGATTCTTAACCTATTCCAATTTTGGGGTTTTTCATATATGTGATATATTATGGTGTGTATATGATGCATATCAAATTTGGTATTAATTGGATTTTATCTTGACTTGTTTTGAACAAAATTGGAAAATCTTAAGGGGCTCTCGGTAATTTTATCTTTTAGTGGGGATTTTCTTGCAATTTATATTTTGATGTATTGGACATGTTGAAAATCATTTTAGAACTGATTTGGAATAAAAAAAAGTGTATTTGACAATTTGAGGACTAAAATGAACAAAATGCAAAGTTTGGGGGTCAAACGATAATTTTCAAGAAATATGATTTCTTGGGAAAAATTTCAGTTTTTAAGTATTGAGTAATTAAAATAAATAAGTTTATTTTAATTTCCAAGAAAAATAATTACCTGAAATTATTTCGGAGTGAAATTAAGCGAAAATGGCGAAAAATGACGTTACCGGGTAACGACTGCTCAAACAGTGAACTGATCACTGTTTGGGCATTCCACGAACTGTCCAAATATTTTTGGGGCTGACCTGGGCAGTCCCCATGTGCATTGGTCGATCGGTTCGGTCGGAAACGTGTTTTATGTTATTTTGCAGAAAAATATTTTCACAAAAGTTTCGTGGTGTTTCCATATTATTTATGTCGTTATATAATATCGAATAAATATGTTTAGGTGAAATATGAATGAATTATAAATATTGGATATTGAATAATTTATTCGTAAGTTTAAAAATTTTAAATTATTATTTCGCCCAAACCGCGCTTCTTCCGCTACGCCGCCCTGATAAAACCCCAACAGTTACACCATTCTGGTGCGCAAGCCACGAGAACATGACAAGTTGTTCCATGAGAGGGAAACTTTAGGGTGATTTAATGGGCATTTAAAGAAATTAAATGTTATTTTTGCGGATTTCTAAGGGCGGTTTCTTTTGGAAGATCAAGTGGGGCGTTTGTGGCTTTCCCTAAAACACAACGTCACTTGGGTGGTATGAGTTAACTTACTGACCCGAGCCCATGGTAGTTACAAGGAAGACCAGTTTGAAGTCGAGGAGTTTATGATAACTTTGCAACCAGTTTGCGGCCATCCCACAAGTATAGTTCCTGGCACCAATTCGTCAACTCATTGATACCAAAAACTAGGGGACAGATATTGATGGTGATTTATGGGCCTGAGGACTGTTAGTAATATAAGAAGGGTATAAAAGGATTTCCGTCTCCGAAGGTTCAGGAGCCAGGGAACAAGAGAGGTCGGGATCAATTCGTGTGTATTGTCCGACCCAAGGTGTAATAGGGTCAAGAGAGGTGAAGTGAGGTGATTCATCAGGACCGACCCTACCTCCCAACTCGGCAACTTGAGATATATGTTACTTCCATTTTTCCAACTTCATTGGGAGGGTCGGAATGATAGTGGAATGGTCAGACAGACGCCAGTTGAATGGTTTGGGGATGCACTTTCTCTAAAAAGGTCTGATGTGATGGGAGCAAATGAATATTTAATCTTCCGACACTAGATAACGTGTGGCAGTGGCCAAAGAATAGCGTGGTTTAATGCGATATAGGCGTCAGAAGGCAGATATGTCAGACCGTAGGGCTACTGTTCGCAGAGCAGGTAGGGCAAAGAGCCTTGGCATTGATGGCAGATTCACGTGGCTGACATCATGAAGTCATTGTAATAGTATAATTTGCCATAGTATATAAAGGTAGACTCTGCCACGGTTCCGGTTCCAACCGGTTCCGGTTCCGGAACCGAAACCGTTGGCGACCGGTTCGGTTGGGGTTCGACCCCAACCCGAACCGGTCAGAACCGGTGGAACCGTACAGTTCCACCGGTTCTACGGTTCCAACCGGAACCGTAGGGTTCCTGTTGGAACCGTATGGTTCCAACAGGAACCCTACCCCCAACGACTACTAGCCATTGGGGGGGCAGGGATCCGTTTGGCTCCCTGCCCAAATAAATAAATAAATAAATAAATAAAAATTTAATTTTATCATTTAAAATGTAAATTACTAATGTACCCATAATAACGGTAATAAAACGGTTATATTTAGGGGCATTTTTTGTATAAAAAAAATTCTAAAATTCTATAAATATGATTCATTTTTCATAATTTCATCATACCAAATTCTCAACTCTCTCATTTTTTATAATTCTCTTATTCTCAATCTCACTTCAATACAATTCTCTTATAATCTTATTCTCAATCTCAATTCATTTAGTTGTTAATTTGGTATCATTCGCAATTATTCAATTTTCTTATTTTTCTTCCTAATTTCTCAAAAAAAATGGCAAGCTCATCTGAGAACATAATGTCAAATATGCCAACCCAAGAGAGCGGCCCTAGTGTCAGTGCACAATCACGGAGAAGAGAAGTTAAGGATCGGTCCTCAGATATTTTCAAAATTCATTTTAATTTGGAACGCCTAGAAGATGGTTCACAACGAGCAATTTGCAACTATTGTGGGGTTATCTATAAATTTTCTGGTGGATACGGCAATATGATCAAGCACATGAAAAAACATCATCCGGTTGAACTTGGCATTGATACGACGCAAACTTAAATGGGCAGGTACGCATCATTTAGTAGAGGTACGAGTAGTGTAGATTTATTTAAATATTCTGATGCAAAAAATAGAGAAGAATTTGCGAAATTAACTTGTATGACACATCTTTCTTTAAGTTTTGGTGAAAAACTTCATTTTACTAATTACGTGCATAATGCTTTAAACCCTGCTGCATGTAGAATGACTCGAAACACAACAAAACGTCATATTTTCAAATTATATAAAGATGGTAAAATTATTTTAAATGAAATATTTAAAGAGATGAAAGGTCGTATTTCTATATGTTCTGATATTTGGAGTGACCATTGGCAAACACACTCATACATGGGTGTGACTTGTCATTGGATTGATGTATCATTTACCATGTAAAAAAGACTTATTACATTTAGAGTTTTTGATGACCCACATACTACACATAATATTTATAGAATGATGAAGGTAATTTTTGATGAATATGGTTTAGTAGAAAAAATTTTAACAATTGGATTTGATAATGCATCTGCAAATACTGCATCCATTCATGATTTAAAATCCTTATGTGAACCAAATTTAGGGGGTCGATTTTTTCATATTCGTTGTACATATCATGTCCTTAACATATGTGTGCAAGACGGACAAAAATTATTATCACATTTCCTTGATCCAATTAAAACGACACTTAACTGTATTTGGTCATATTCTCAAGTTAGGAGAGAATGGACCAAGTTTTGTAAAATAAATGGTATTAAACCGATTAAATTTTCAAGAGATGTTCCAACACGTTGGAATTCTACTTATTTTCTTTTATGTCAAGCATTTCAATACAAAAATGCATTATGTAGTTTTTTTTCTCAACATGTTCAAAATATCACACTTTATCCTAGTCAATGGGATATTTGTGAAAAAAATTTAGATATTTTAAGAGTTTTTAATGATGCTACTTCAGTTTTTAGCGGTGTTTATTATCCTACAGCACATTTATTTCTTCTTGAGAGTTTGAATATTGTTGGCACTCTCGATGAGCATGTGACAGTGACGACCCTAATGATATTGTTTTGTTGGAAGCCATTACTGCTATGAAGGTAAACTGGTTGAATTAGTTTAGAGAAATTCCTTTATTTTATCTTATTGCTGCTGTTTTTTATCCTAAATTTAAATTAGAATGTTTGAATGGTGGTTTACAAGCTTACTATGGTTATTTAGGAATATTAGATGAAATTGATATTACGAGCATAATGACGAAATTAAGAAGTGATTTAATTATTTTATTTAATGATTATATTGTAATATATAACTTAGGAACATTAGGTCAATCTAGTAGTAGCGAACCGGTAATTCAAACAAGACTTAGCGCAGATGATCGTTGGTTATTGCAACGAAATAAAAAAACTAGGGATACGACAAATAATAACCTTGAATTAGATAATTATTTATCTACAAATTTTGAGTTTTCTAATGAAAGTTCATGCAGCAAAAATTTTAAAATCCTTGAATGGTGGAACCGGCATCAAAATATATATCATGTTTTATCTATTATTGCTAAAGAGATATTGGCAGCACCATATTTTCACCATTGCGGTTGAGCAAGCCTTCAGCTTGGGAGGTAATATATTGGAAGCTAGGCGATCTTCATTACATCCAAGCACTCTAGAAGCAACAACTTGTGTGGATGATTGGACTTGAGTTGATCTGAGACAACAAGAGATGCCCCTGATGATTTTGAAGATTTGTTCGATAATGCTTCTGCAACAAGTGCAAGCGGAACCGGAGCCGAAGGATCAACTGATAATGATGATTGATAATTGTAAATTTATAATTTACAAAAGGGATATGTCTTAAAATTGTAATGGAACTACGTGAGCTTTGATTCCTCTCACCCTTGGACGATACGTAGGCAACTTAAATTTTTAAAAATTTAAGCTAAAGTTCTTCAATGTAATAATTTTTTTTATTTATAAAATTAATCTCATTTATTTTAACTAATTTTCAAAATTTAAAAAAAAAATCTTGGAACCGAACCGAACCGGAACCGAACCGGTCGGTTCCGGTTCGGTTCAAGGTTCCGGTTCCACTTAAGTGTGGAACCGGAAACAGGCCGGTTCGGTTCCGCCGGGTCTATATAAAGGAATTGTGAGTTCATTGTAGAGGGTTAGGAAAAATCTTAATTTTTCTTCAAAATGTTATTTTTAACTTTTACTTACCACCTAAATATTAAAAATTAATTTTTTAATTTTTACTTATAAAATTAAGTAACACTAGAATATGTAAATTTGATTACTACACTTTTTTAATCATAATATCAAACCGAGCCTAGAATGATAGCTTAACAATTGGCAACACTCGCTGGCCCTTTATTTTTGTAATATATTTACACTATCAATAACTAACTCTAAAGTTTGTCCAAAAACGGAGGATGAAAAAAAGGGGAGAAACTCTTTGCTTTCTAAACATCAATAAGAAGAAGATCAGTATTCAAGTTAGAGAATTGCATCATCATGCTTTTGCATCTTTATGCAAGCTTGTTGCAGTTCTGAATTATATTGATTGTTAAAATTTTCATAAGAAAAAGATCAGGCTAATATTTTTTTTTAAATCGTTGGAAATTTCATCACCAAATTATTATTTTCGGGCTTAAACGGATCAGATAAAATCTCCGGCTGTCACAAGCTCTTGCAAGGAACACATTATCTGGATTCGTACCCAAGATCTCAATATAAAATCATGAATCCTACACCACCAAAATACACTCCTTCGGGATGAGACTAACCTTCATTTTCTTTCTTGAATTCCCACTACTAATACTGATACTCTCTCTCTTTCTCTTGCCGTGTGAAAAAAATATGTTTCTTTTAGTCCTCACCAACCCTTGACTTATGTATATCTAAAACTTAAACAATTTCAATCTTAATTTTGTGAAACCGTATGGTCGGCCAAGCCAACTATCCATGATTTGTTTTGTTTTAGATTAATGCTTATCATATAAGAATTATGGATCCAAAGAATTAAAATCCAAAACGGCTCCATCAATAAATTCATATTGATAATCAATATTTGATTAATGTTACCTTAGTGTTAAACAAGTACACTCCACGTTGTGAGATTCTCTAGGCTCGCATTTTTTTCATATAGAACTACTTCTACACATTCATGGTAATACTAACTTACAAATCATGACAATTACTAATGATTCGATTAAATCATATAAGTTGAGGTACCATATACTAATATTCTTCATGTTATCTAATATTCTAGTGGAGCGAAAAAAACAGAGATAAGACCGTTAAATCTCATATACGCTCAACATCATATTTCCATGATAATAATTGAAAAACTCATTTTTAATTAATATCATAGTTAACGGAAACTCTTTTCGGAAATTAACTTTGACCTGAGATTTATGAAACACAATCTTGATCATCCAGGATAATCTACCCAACCAAATGGGTAAACAGATTCTATCTACACATCAACCTTCATATGCCTCGATACATACTCAACCAACATTCGGATGCATGGGGGCCTGTTTGAAAAACATTTACAAATTTTGTCATTCGATATGGTTTTCCCAAAAGTCAGTTACTTAAATGTTATTACCTCTATGCAAAACATGTTTTCTTAATTTTTAAAACCGGCTCAGTAATCACTATTAATCAACCGGTTTATATTCTTTAATTTCTCATCGAATTAAGAATGGTAACCTGTGCTGTATTTGTCTGAATCACCAGTTGATCTTATTGAGCTAATTACAAGAATATTTGCATAGTTTTTCTATTTTATCAGCTAAATTCTAAATAGTTGTGCGAGCTTGTAAGGAAGGTACACGTAGGCATAGATAACGATTTTACAAAAATCTCAAAATATCCTTGTAATCAACTCTGTCTAAAAGAGAAATGTTTTGTTTTTTTTTTTTTTCTAAAAATGAAGGAAATTATATTGAAAAAAAAATGAAAAAAAAAAATCAAAGAAATATGGAATGAGACTTCATTGCAACAGTACAACAAAGTCTCCAACGTTAAAACAAAAAAAAAATAAATAAATAAATAAACCTATTTCATAGTAACCATGGTTCACCATTTTCTGTCAAATTTTACTGCATTAATTGATTTGGGTCATTTTCTACTCTTATCGAAAACAGTAGTTTTGACATTATCTCCAAAACTTTTATTTGTTTTAGATTCCACACGTCTTTATTTTCGAAAGCACGTGAAAGGGGCTTCAAAATTTGACATTATATATATTGAGCTTTACAGCTTTACTGGGAATGAATTTCACTAGGATTCGAGAATATTTTCATATGATATGTTTTTTCTTCTAAATATTATAGGAAGCCATAACTATATCATAAAAAAAGATAAATATTATCTCAAAAAAAAAAATGAGAACAAATCGAAATTATCTTATAAATAAATTATGTTTTTAATTAATTTATAAGAGATATTTTTTAAAAAAATTCAAGTTAAATGGAGAGGATTAACTCCATTAGTATGTATGTGGCTGGCTACTCTATACAGCGACGAGTATGTTAAAGTCAAAGAAAGGCAGTACCAAAAGCATGATTTGATATTTAAAAATTATTTTAGGTGGCTCCCACACATAAAAACAAAATAATAAAAATTAAAATTCACTATTATATAAATCTCATGTCTATAAATAAAGGCTTCATTTCATTATTTTATTCATTTCATTCTCAACCAAATCTTATGTATTCTAAAAAATAAAATATAATTTATTCTTAAGAGTTTGTGAGAGAGTTGTAGTTCTCATATTCTAAGAGAGTGTGAGATTGTTTACTCATTGTATTTAGGGAGATGATGTAAAATTCTTTCCACTATAGTAAAATCCTTCTACTTTATCCCGTGAATGTTTCCCTCATATTGAAGGTTTTACCACATTAACTATGTGTCTCGTTGCTTTATTTTATTGTTAATATTTATGATAAGCTAAGCCTCCTAATTATTATTATATTGTTATATGGTAGGCAACGCCTCCAGAACTAACAATTATTCTCAATTTCACATTACTTACGTGCATGACAGCTTTAGTCCACGATCTCCTAACACAATATTTGATGGGCACGATGATCAGCCCATTTTTGAGTATTACATTATAATTGCAATGAGCTCAGTTTATTTTTGAATATCACATTACCATTTTACTAATATTACAACATCAACTGCGGCCAGCCTTTACTATCAAAGTAACAGTGACTGAGCACAGTCTAATTTTGAATTATATAATACAATAATAATTCTCGCGATATTACTTACCTGCAGTCTGGACTCTGGATTAGTTATTCTAACAGTAAATAATCCGGGGTTGTTTTCTATTATGTTATTGTTAGAACAATAGAAGGGATGACAATCGAGATATTATATCTTGTCTCATTCCGATTATGATTTTGGACACAAAATTATCTCGAATCTCGACATATTTTTGTAATCAAAATAAAAAATCATCTTGAATTGTAATCAAGATTTGTTTTTGGGAAGATTTTTCATCTTAAATCTCATATCAAGCGATCGAGATTTGATATTTTCTACAAACCCTGAACGGTATGGACCTAATGGGTAATCATAAGAAAAAAAGTTAATGGCCGAATATATAATTATGAGGAAAAAATTAGTGACATAGAGGGTATTCTCCCGTAATACTAATAGAAACAAGCATTATCAACAGGAGGAGCAACAGGCCGGGCTCTGGATTTTTTTATTTTTTTTAAAAAAGCTTTTAATAAAGTAACTATTTTTTTGAATTTTTTATGATTAAAAATTAAAAAAATTCAGAATGTCAATTTTTAGTGTTTTTTTTGGATTGGATTTTAAAAATAAAATATTTGTATTTAAAATTCAAAATTAATTTATATAATTAATTAAGAATTCCTTTTACGAATAAAAAACGAGCCCGAACTGAACTCGATTTTTTTTTACCTAAGCTCGATCCGGACCCTAAAATATTACCCTCATATCAAACTAGACCAAACTCAGACTGTTGTACTACCCCATCAAGCACACAAAGGAAGACATGAGCACAAACTAAAAATCAGCTCCGAAATTTTATTTATTTTTTTTTTTAACTCTTATGAAAAATAGAAAAATCTACCCATATTTTATTACTGATAAAAATTGAATTATTTTATTTATTGCGTGAAAATGGCAATTGAGATTACATCAATATCAACATTTAATGTAAATTTAGTCAGTCCAATTATAGCATCAAGTGACTGATGATCTTCTATTGATGCTCATCAAATTCAAATAAGAGAATGGAGTGTAGCTTATCTTGTTTTTTGTCATACAAGGACCAATGAAACAAATCTATGTGTAAAATAAACAAAGGTGGGAGTTGGTATGTCCATTATGTATATGAAAATATTTCTCCACGTGGTCCCAGTTGGAAAGCACCACAATCATAATCATAATTATTTTTAAAAATTAATGACAGTCGCATCCAGCACCGAGTATTTCTTTTAAATTATAAAAAATTTATTAATTATTATTTAAATTTGTTAATTTTGAAACAAAAACAGGCAAATTCAGAGGGAGTAATCACAGAGTACAATTAATATTGTTGTTTATAAAAATCATTTAATATATGCCTCACTTTAGTCCCAATTCATGAAGGATACTTACTTTATGAAACCCCTTTTGTATAATTTAAATGAACTAAGTACACAGATTACGCTATTACCAGAGGATTAATAATTATTAAATAATTTTTAATACTTTTATTTGAAGACATAAAGATAATGCTAACCTACTTTGTGTCCTCATTCCGAACACTTGTTCTTCTACTCTTTGTTATTTTGAATACTCGTGGCCAAGTTGACAAAATGTTCCTGCGATAGTGAAAAGCTTGCCATTTGTTATAAACTAATATTGACCATTAAATATTAATGGTAATGATTATTTCCATTTATAAAGCCAATTCCAAATGCTATGTGCAAATATCAATAAATCAGCAGCCAAAAGTGAAATTACTTACCGTTATACTTTAACAACAACAATTATATTGAAGGGTATGTGATAAAATAATATGAAATTAAAAATCTTGTCATTTTAAGGTACTTAGTGAGTAGTTTTATCAATTAATTTTAGTGTGCAATTTTTTAAATCAATATGTTTTACCAAAGGTAAGTTTCTAAGTGATATGTAAATATAAATAAAACTTGCGATAAATAAAAGGAGTAAAGGATAGAAAATTTGACAACGTGATTTATAGTGGTTCAACCAATAATGCATACGTCCACTCCTCTAAGCCGTGCTTAAAGCTTTCCACTATGTAAAAGTGAATTCACACTTTACATCGAGAGTTTTATGTGGTTTATTCACAAACAAATAGTGTTGTCCCTAGGTTTACCTCAAACCCTTACACAAAAAATTTTGTTCCTAGGTTCACTCTTAAACCTTTATAATGAGAGTTTTGTTCATAGGCTCACTCCAAACCTTTTATAACAAAATCACAATTTTGAGTATTCCCACCCAATAAGAGATTTTCACAACCACAATGTTTGATGATGAAATTTTTACAACCATAATTTTGGTACTCACAAAATATTATAAAGAATATTAAAATGTGAGTTTCTCAACCTAAATGTATTAAAGCTCACTAATATGAATTACGAATATGAAGTATAAGTTTTTTCAAATATAAAGAGTGTAAGATGTAGAAGATTTGAAAAACTCTCTTTGAAGCTTGTTTGTGTAATCAACAGATGTATGAAAATGATTTCTGCTTTGAATATATTTTTCCCAAAATGTTCCTCCTTTGCAAAAATAAAACCAAGCTTCAACTTATAGGCTCAAAATTGAATACAATCATTTTTCTGTTCTTAGGCCAGTATGTCGATCTACAGTATCAGTATGTCAGTCTGATATCAAGAAACAGCTTCTAAAAATATGATCGTTGTGTTTTCGAAAGTTGAAAAGAGACCGGTGTGGAGACCAATACATAGACTGGTATGGACACCAGTATTATTTGGCTCGGCTATAGAATGTATGAAAAATTCAGGTCTGACTGATATGGTGATTGGTACGTCTGTCTTAAAGACCGATATACATGTCTTTATAAGTTTCTGATGATCAGTCAATCCTGAAAGCACTATGTATTTTGGCCATAACTTGCTCTAGAAAATTCCAAATCACAATAGGTAAATTTTTAAATAAACTAGACACATAAATCTATCATCTGTAAAATAATTCAGTCTCAAAAATATTAAGATGAATTTTTTGTAATTTTTCTAATGTGACAAGTCTTTAGAAAACATACATTTGAACATATTATAGTACTATGGCTATTTATCGAAATTGTGTTTCATTTGAACCGTAGACATCTAGAGACGTATATCTATCTAACGATATATCATTTGAAATTTAATTCAATTGTTTCTATTTTTTCAAAATCATTTTCCGATGCACTTGTGCATTGAAATTCATTTTGGTGCAAATAAAGTGCAAATGATTTCTTAAGCATTTTAAGTCATTAATTTAAATACAAGTGATGCATAATGTATGATTCCTAAGAGTTTTAAAACATTTGAATAAACTCACTTACAATTATTTTTAACTCATAATCATCATCTTGTTCTTCATCTTGCTTGGCACTTGCTCTTTGATCTTTTTCATCATCCTTTTTGGCTTTATCATCAACTTTGACCTCATCGAACTTGATTCGCTAATATGTAGATATTTCTAAACCATCGAAACCAAGTCTCTGAGTTGCTAACATTGATCATCTTTGTCAAATTTCTTCATGTCATTGAGCTTCTTATCTTTGAGCTTTTTGCTTCATTGGCATCATCAAAATCATGGTACTAATAATCTTATTCTTTTTTATGATGGTAACTTTATGTACCGCAACATGTGCATCTTTCTTTTATCCTAAGATTTAGACAAAATAAACTCAAAAAGAAATATTAGCTTGAGGTGCATTCATTTACTTTCTCTCCCACTTTGACATTAGCAAAAATGTGAAAATGAAAGTGAAAGCTCCCCCTTCTTAAAACTGAGGGTACCATATAAACACGATCCATAAAATTTTTAACCAAGTAAAAGAATTTGGATTCATGATAAACTCAATTTGCCTATTATCTCATCTAAGTGGCATATTCATTTAATTATAACAATTGCAAAGAAAATTTTTCTCATTTAAGCATAGCAATTGCATGAGACGAAGAAAATTTTCAAAACATAAATTGTACAAAGAAAATAATATAATATTTCAATCAAATGGACTAGAAGTAATAAAACATCGTAAGGGCTAATGAATCTAACCAATTTGTCATAAGATGACTAGTATAACCATAAAGCCCCCCCTCAAGTTGTGTTATCTTATAAAAAATACTTGAAAACAAGGTTAGCATAAATATTAGGGTTTTCTCTCTTTTTAATAATTCATCCCCTTGGCTAAACATATAAAGAAAAACATATATAACACAAGCAACAAGATGTGAGAAGCAATAGGTAATCAATAAAACATGATCGCTCCCCCTTAGATAAGTATCCCATTTGCCATTAGCAAAACAAAATAGAAGAGCAAAAAGATATAAATAGAGTCATGGCATAAGAGTACTATTTGCATAGCATTTCACAATAATAGTATTCTCTCATTTTAGAACATTAATTACTTGAAATATATTCAAGCATAGCAATTATATGAAATAATGCAAATGATTCATACAACTTGTGCATATATATACAGATTCTAGGCTCTACGGCCACTGTAGTCCAATGAAAATATCACATTTTAACCATATGGACTAAACATAACAAAAGATTATAAGAGCAAAGGAATTTATACATTTCATTATAAGCTCTTAGAGTCGCATTTGAATCAAGCAAATAAGATTTCATCATTTAGAACATTATTCAAACTTATAAAAACCAAAAGCTTATTAAAAAAGAATATGACATTTAAAAAATATAAGCTTTTCAAAAATATAAGATTATTCCTCTCATTTTGATAATCAATAATGAATTTAAAGAAAAGTATCATGCTCAACGTACTATCTCCCTCGTCATTATTTAAAAACACATGAACATATAAAGAGCTCATATAAATGAAGCAATTGAATCATTCATAAAAGATTTAAAAATTTTATTTAATTGCACAGACAATAATCATACATTCTAGTTATGCAACACAATAAGCATATTATGATCACATTTAATCAAAATCACTTAAATATTTGATCATAAATATCGAAATAATTAAAATACGAGATCAAACATACATACATACATACATACATACATACATACATACATACATACATACATACATACATACATACATAAACGCATTTAAACACCACAAATTACATATTTCAAACTTTATCTAAAAACATCAATTATAATTCTCATAATTTATTTATATATGTTTATCATGTCAAGTGATTGCAATTGTTTGCATACCTCTGCTCACTTGATGAGTGTGCAAGATTCATCACCTTAGTCGTTTTGATGTTGCACTTATTATTATTTTTATTGAGCTCTTTCCTCACTTTATTTTGAGTCTTTGGGATCATTTATATTTCTCATTAATTACTTTTTCCCAAAGCTTCACCTATAAAATATTTAAACATATTTTGGTACCCAAATTTTCTTGGGTCTATATGAGTTAATTTTAGTTCCTTTAGGAACCCAAATAACATTCACATTTCTCTTTTTGGTCCAACAATCATAAATTTTATGACCTTTCATATTACATTCATGGCATTCAATATTTGATTTAATGACGTTAGATGCATGTGTATATGATGAACGTGTATATAAATTAGATGCCTTCACAAAATAATTTTTCAAATATTTTTACTTCATATGAGGTTTATATCCTAATCCAAATTTTCTAAATACACTTCTTTGTGAACCCAGTATCATTTTAAAATTATTTTCACCTTGAGTGAACTTGTTGACAATGCATTGCAAACCATCTATTTTCTTATTTAAATCGTCATTTTCAATTTTCAAAAATTCACAAGCACATGATGGTTTAGAATTAGATGCTTCATTTTACATGTTCTCTACACAATGTTCATGCTCTATATTTAAACACATGTTCTCATTATGTAAAGCATAAATTTGTTCAATAAGATATGCATGCTCATTTTGATCAATTAATACATCATTTTCATGCTTTGTCTTTAAGTAAAGATTATCATTATCTATAGCATGAATTTTATCCATACATGATGCATGTTCATGTTGAAGTAATGTATGTTTTTTTTTTCTTAATCAAATTACATTTCTTTCTAAGAGTTTTATATTTATTATGCAAATCATTCAACATGTCAAGTATTTCATCATTCGAAAATTTTATTTTCACAATCAATAATAATTTCTTTTTCCGATTCCCTGTAGGATTTTTTTTATATCTATTAATGTTAAATTATAAGTTTCATCATTTGATGAGCTGGAATCAATATTCCATTCATTTAATTCATTATTTCTCTCATTTAGCAATTCTAATGATTTCCATAATTCATATGAATTTGCAAATTTGAGAATCTTATTCAATATGCTTTTATCTAATGCTTCTTATAACAATTTAAGTGCATTAAAATTTATCAAAATTTTTCGCCCTCCAATGAACTCTTTATATCCATCAATGTTGTAGGCAAGCAAAAAGGTGAGCATTCTTTTTTTCCAAAATTTAAAGTCCGTTCCATCATAAAATGACGGTCTATCGGTGAATGCTCATTCGTCGAAGAATGTTGTGTAGCTTGTAGAGGCCATTTGTTCTCTTCTCGAATGGTTAAATCCTTTGCGAGAAGTCCAAGCTCTGATACCAATTGAAATTACCTACAAGCACACTTAAACAACAACTATACCCAAGAGAGGAAGGGGATGAATTGAGTATATGTGATAAAATAATATTGAAATAAAAATCTTATAAATTTTAAGCCACTTAGTATTAGCTTTACCAATTAAGCTTAGTGTGTAATTTTCTCAATCAATTTATTTTACCAAATGAAAGTTTCTAAGTGGTATGCAAATATAAAATAAAACTTATAATAAATAAAACGAGTAAGGGATAGAGAAATTTGACACCGTGATTTATAGTGGTTCGGTCAACAATGCCTACATCCACTCCTTCAAGTCGTGCTTGAAGCGTTCCACTATGTAAAAGTGAATTCACACTTTACACCGAGAGTTTTTTGCGGCTTACTAACAAACTAAGAGTTTTGTCCCTAGGTTCACCCCAAACTTGTACACAAAGAGTTTTGTCCCTAAGTTCACTTGTAAACCTTTTTGTCCCTAGGTTCACCCCAAACTTGTACACAAAGAGTTTTGTCCCTAAGTTCACTTGTAAACCTTACAATGAGAGTTTTGTTCCTAAGATCACTCCAAATCTTTTACAACAAAATCACACTTTTAAATATTCCCACTCAACAAGGGATTTCCACAACCACAAGTGTTTGATGATGAAATTTTTACAACCATAATTTGGGTACTCATTAAATATTATGAAGAATATTAAAATGTGAGTTTCTCAATCCAAATGTATCAAAGCTCACTAATATGAATTATGAAGATGAAGTATGAGCTTTTTCAAATATAGAGAGTGTAACATGTAGAAGATTTGAAAAACTTTTTATGAAAGTGTTTGAAGCTTGTTTGTGTAATCAAAAGATGTATGAAAATGATTTTTGCCTTGAATATATTTTTCCCAAAATGTTCTCCCTTTTCAAAAATTAAACCAAGCTTCAATTTATAGGAATAAAATTGAATATGAACATTTTTTTGTTCTGAGACCAGTATGCCGATCTGAAATCAATAAATGGCTTCTAAAAGTATGACCGTTATAATTTCGAACGTTGAAAAAAATACCAATATGGAGATCGATATGATTAGGCCAGGTTCCAAAATATATGAAAAATTCAGGTCTAATCAGTATGGTGACCGGTATGCATGTCTCTGTAAGTTTTCGATGACCAATCAATCATGATAGCACTCGGTATTTTGGCCATAACTTGCTCTAGAAAATAATAAATCAAAATCCATAAATTTTTACATAAACTAGATACATAGATTTATCATTTGTTAAAAAAATTCAGATGTCTTTGAGCTTGACATATTGACCTCAGCAAACTTTATTCGCCAATATGTAGATATTTCTAAACCATCGAATCCAAATCGTCGAGTCGCTAACATTGTTCATCTTTGTCAAATTTGTTCATATTTTTGAACTTCTTATCTTTGACCTTTTTTGTTTCATTGGTATCATCAAAATCATGGTCTAATCAAAAGTACCCGCATTATATGCTGAATTTTTATAAATTATCATTGGTAATTATCAAATAAAAATTTATAAGTAATTGAAAGGGCATGATTCGAACCCTTATAATAATAGTGAGGTTCAATTTTCTTCATCGATCCCATCCAATGTGGATTAGAGGTAGATTTTATTGAATATTTGTAAGAGTAGATTTAACCTGAATATCTGTATATTATAATACCTATAGAAAATTTAAATCAACAAAGTACACATACTTAAATTTTCTCTCACATTAATACTTATATTTGAAGCATTGGTGTGGTGACTTTCTAAGGTGTGGTCTTTACCGATAAATTTTAGATTAAAAAAAATAAACAATATAACATAATTGGTTTTAAATTTAGACTTCAAATTTTAAAGAGTATCCCAAAAACAGTCTTGATTTAAAGACATAAAGATAGTGCTTAAGCTTGTTAGATAGTTAGTAATTAAGTTATGAGAAGAGAATAGAATATAAATGAATCTCAAATCTAAAAACTAAAAAAAGGAAATAAGTGTTTAAATACATTTATTACATCAATTTTATTCAAATTGATTGATGAGAATTTTGGAGGGAAACATAAATTTGGCTATGAATTAAATAATATATATATATGTAGTCAAAGATGGACACTTGGGCACTTGGGCCTAAAATTAATTGGCAATTAATCATTTTAATTAATATTTTTTCGGAATTAATTATTTTTTGTTTGAATTTTTGTTACCGGTTATATAACAGTTTGATTTGAAAGGAAGTATCACTTGCCAATAGTTTGATTCAAAAAATAAGTGTCCCTTACCAAAGGTTACTTAGCGTATATAAATACCTATAAAACTTCATAATTCATTTTTTTTTTCAAAATCATTCTCTCTTCCTCTAACTTCTTATATGTTCTTGGGAGAAATTCCAAATTTACTATTTTGAATTTCTGATTAGGCTTTGTAAAAATCTTGGAGAGATACTGTCATACACCCAACAGCATTTAAAGATAATGACTATACTATTAAAACCATATTTTCATAGTGATTTGTTTTTATTATTCCTAACAAAGCCCATTTTGTGTCCTCATCCCAGAAGTCTTTCTACTCTTTTAATTATTTTGAAAACTCATGGCCAAGTTGACAAAATGTCCCTACGATAGTGAAAATCTTGCCATTTGTTAGAAATTAATGGCCATCAATGGCAATGATTATTTCCATTTACAAAGCAAAATCCAGGAATAATTTTTTATACAACTGATATCATGTGCAAATATAAATATAATAAGTCAGCAGCTAAATTTAATTATTTTTTGCCATTTGCATCGTCGCCCCTTTGCCAGTCTTCGGTAGTGGGTTAAGTTTTTGTAAGGCATTTTTTCTTGGTGAACTATTAAAAAATTTAATACAATTTAATTAAATATTAGTTGGTCCGGCTTTGAATATAGATAGGTTAAGTGTTTTTATATGACATTTAAAATTTTTTATTATTATCATTATAGCTCCAACTAATTTAATGGTTAAGAACCTTAATTTTTTTAATATAATATTATGATCGAGGTTCTCAAAATATAAAACTCGCTTTCGGCCCGAAAGATGTGAGGGTCACACTCGAACACTATATCCAAAATGTCTATTTAAGAGTGCAGCATACAATAATCCCTTAAACATAGCCAGCAAAATAACACTTAACAAAATTATCATGGCAAAAATCCATCAGCCTCTGCTGCTAGAGACACCAAAAAATTCTAAATGTAAAATTCCCCTTCTAATCCTTTCCATAGTTGCGATCATGTGTTCAGCTACAATCGTTGCCATGCATTGTATCAAATCTGGCAACTCAAATCCTCTGTCACTTCATCAAATTTGTGCTAAAGCCCAGGACCAGGTATCATGCATGGCCATGGTTTCAAAAGCAACCTCAAACACATCCATGAAATTGAACGAGGTTGATCTATTACACATGTTCTTGAACGAATCCACAACAAACATTCAAGAAACTATCAAGGTGACCAATGACATCAAGCATCGGATCAACAGCCCAAGAGAACAAGAGGCTTTGATCGATTGTGTGGAGTTGATGGAGTTATCAGTTGAAAGAATTGAAGATTCCATGGCGGCTCTTAAAAAACGAACCATCAATTCCAATGAAGATGCTCATGCATGGCTAAGTGGCGTTCTTACTAATCACGTCACATGCTTGGACGGCCTGGAGGGTTCAGCTCGGAATTTGATGGAGACAAGGCTCGTTGAGTTGATAACAAGAGCGAGAAATTCTCTAGCAATATTCGTTGCGATTTCGCCATATAACACCAACGTTATCGAGAAATATTTGAAAAATGAAATTCAATTTCGGACAAGCAGGGACAGGATGCTTTTACAGGCTCAGGCGAAAGCAATTAAGGCCAACGTTGTGGTGGCTAAGGATGGAAGTGGAAACTACAAGACTCTTAAAGAGGCTGTGGCTTCAGCGCCGGATAATGGCAAGACTAGGTATGTTATTTATGTGAAGAAAGGAACGTATAAAGAAAATGTTGAGGTGGGGAAGAAAAAGAAAAACGTTATGATAGTTGGTGATGGCATGGATTTGACGATCATCACCGGTAGCCGTAACGTTGTTGACGGATCTACGACCTTCAATTCAGCAACTATAGGTAAATATTTTGCCTTACGGTAGCATCAGTTTCTTTCTTTCTTCTTTATTTTTATTTTTTAGAAAAATAGGATAAAAGCTGCTAGAGATGGCATTTCACGAGTAATTCTGTGGTATACCAAATATAATTATCATCTATTTAATTATTTTTTATTATTTAATACATGTTATAAGATATTATTGAATTGTTGTATATACATGATATTATCGTAACCATTTCTTAGTAGATTTTTTTATTAGGGATTGTCCGAAAGTAGCTAAAATATTAAGATACTAAATCTAAAAAATTTCAATTTTTAATATATAATATATTTATTTTATAATGTTTTTTGGGTAGGCTCTATTTTAGGAAATCTACTAGAGCAACCAAAATTTACACAAACTCAGGACCTCTAAAAGTTGTGTAGATTGGAACCTTCTCCATAACCTGATTGTAACAGGAGAAATTAGGTTTAATTAATGTATATGTGTAATTTCTAAGTTTATGAAAATCTTAAGAATTTCAAGAGTGTTACTATGAATCTTAATCTGGATCTTCTGAATCTCAGTAGAAATTAATGATATATTTTTTTTATTATCCAGCTGTTGGTGGTGATGGATTTATAGCCCAAGACATCTGGATCCAAAACACAGCTGGGCCGGTGAAACATCAGGCGGTGGCGCTACGAGTCAGCGCCGATCAATCCGTCATCAATCGATGCCGCATTGATGCCTACCAAGACACACTCTACGCCCACACAAACCGCCAATTCTACAGAGATTGCTACATCACAGGCACAGTAGATTTCATATTTGGCAATGCAGCTGTTGTGTTACAAAACTGCAAAATCGTAGCTAGAAAGCCAATGAACCAGCAATCCAACATGGTCACAGCCCAAGGACGAACTGACCCAAATCAAAACACAGGGACTTCGATCCAAAGATGTGAAGTAATAGCAAGCTCAGATCTTGAGCCCGTAAAGCGCTCGATCAAATCATATTTGGGCCGGCCATGGAAAGAATATTCAAGAACAGTTGTAATGCAATCCAACATTGGCGATCACATTAATCCAGCAGGATGGTCAGAATGGAGTGGGGATTTTGCATTGAAGACTTTGTATTATGGGGAGTATTTAAATAAAGGACCAGGTGCTGGAACTAGCAAAAGAGTGAAATGGCCAGGCTATCATGTTATTACCAGCCCTGAAGAAGCAAAGAAATTTACAGTTGCTGAGCTTATAGGAGGAGGGGCATGGTTGAAGTCCACTGGAGTTGCTTATACCGATGGCCTGTAAACCTAATTTAAGCTTGTATTTTGAGACTTTCTTTCCAATAAATATGTGACGTGTGCTCTCTTTCTTGTATTAGTTTCCGGAATCTTTTAGTTTAATGCTTATGTTATGTGTTTATATCCATTTTGTATTTTCTTGTTTACCAATTTCTTCAGTTCAGCTTAAGACTGTTATTAGGTTTATAAATCTAAAGGGCGAAAATTGAAGCTTTGAAATGAATTTCATGGCAAGCTAGTTAATAATTTGATGAAAATAGGAAAAAAAAATTGTTATATAATTAAATAGTTTGCCCATGAATATAACTTGTATCATTGTGAATGCATGGTAGTCTTAAGTTGTCATAAAACTTGAAGATGTGAGATTCTAAAATGAGGCTTTACTGATGAATGATAAGAAATTAAAAAAATTATATAAATTTTTTTTTTTTTTTTTTTTTTTTTTTTTTTTTTTTTTTTGAACCCTAATTTTAGGCCACAACTAACCTCCTCTATTGACTGTTACCGGGGTCAACTATGCGCTGGCTTCCTTAGACTATTTTTTTAGAAAATAAGGTGTAATACTAAACTTACTTTATGTTTTAGTTAAGTTTTTAATTGAACCATTAGGTAAGAAAGCTTTTATAAAGCTTTTCTAGCTTGATAAACAGCAGGTAAGAAAGAAATCTTTTCTAACTGAATAGTTAAGTTTCATTCTCTCAACCGATAATGTATTAAAATACAAAGACCATGATTGTCCAACTATTTCATGTATTATTGGAAATCATAAAATTGAACATGCATTACTTGATCTTGGAGCTAGTGTCAATTTGCTTCAATTTTCAGTTTACCAACAACTTAATATTGACGAGTTAAAACCAACTTCAACTCTTCTTTTACTTGCTGATATATCAGTGAAGGTACCGAAATGAATTGTGGAAAATGTGTTATTACAAGTCGATAAATTCATATATCATGTGGATTTTATTATTTTGGAAACACAACATGTAGGAGACAATTATAAGCCGATCCTGAAATACTTGGTCGTTCATTTTTAGCAATAGCTAATACCTTAATTAATTACAGGAATGAAATCGTGAATCTATCATTTGGCAATATGACGTTGGAGCTTAATGTTTTTAACATGTGCAAATAACCATACGATGAAGACAGTGGAAACGAGAGCATGGAACTAATTGAACAAATTTTGGAAGAACATATTTAGTGGAGTTTATCTGATCCTATGGAAAATTTATACAAGATTTTATAGGAGGTTCATTAAAAAATTTAGTATCATATCCAGATCTTTATGTAACCTCTTATTAAAAGATGCAACATTTGAATTGACAGAAGAATGTCAAAAATATTTGAAAAGATTTTTAACTTCTGCTCATATCATGCAATCCACTTATTGGTCTTTGCCTTTTGAGCTAATGTGTGATGTCAGTGATTATGCAGTTGGCGTAGTATTAGGGCAAAGAAAGAAAGGTAAGCCATATATAATTTTGAATTACATTTCCATAAAAAAGAACTACTTGTTGTAATATTTACATTGGATAAATTTTGATCATATTTAATTGGTTCATCAACCGTTGTTTATTCTGACCATGCTGCTGTTAGATATTTGATATCTAAACAGGATGTAAAGCCAAGATTACTACGGTAGATTTTGTTACTTCAAGAATTCAATCTCACAATCAAGGACAAGAAAGGAGCAGAAAATGTAGTTGCAGATCATTTATCGAAACTCACAAATGAGTCATCAATTGACACAACTATTATTAATGATTTTTTCCTGATGATTTTTTATTTTCTGCAAATACAATGTCTTGGTATGCTAATATTGTCAATTTTCTTACAATATGAAAATACCTCCAGACCGGAGCCATCAAGACAAAAAGAAATTTTTAACCGAGTCAAAAGATTCTACTGGGACGATCCATATTTGTTCAAGTATTGCCCTGGTCAGATTTTCCGACGATGCATACCTGACAATGAGATAAGTAGTGTTATTCAGTTTTGTCATTCAAAAGCATGCGTAGGTCACTTCTCTCTACAAAAACAGCTTCAAATATCTTGCAATGTGGATTTTATTAGCCCACCTTATTTAAAGATACACATGTTTTTTGTAAAAATTGTGAAAATTATCAAAGTTATGATCCATTTCTAAAAGAAACATGATGCCTTTAAATCTCATTCTTGTCATTGAAAACCTTGATTGTTGGGGAATATATTTCATTGGTCTATTTGTACTATCATTTGGATTTTTATATATTTTTGTTGCAGTAGATTACATCTCAAAATGGGTTAAGGAGATTTCTTGTCAAAACAATGATCACAAAATTGTAATTAAATTTTTAAAAGAAAATATTTGAAGTCAATTTGGAATCCCTCGGGCCATTATAAGTGATGTAGGTAAACACTTTTGTAACAAGCCTTTTGAGTCCTTAATGAAAAAGTATGGAATTACACATAATGTTTCTACCTCCTATCACTCTTAGACAAATGGTCAAGTTGAACTAGAAAATAGGGAAATCAAATAAATTTTGGAAAAAATCGGTTAACCCAAATCACAAAGATTGGTCTATTAGACTGACTGATGCACTTTGGACATACAGAACAGCTTTCAAAACCTATTTGGGAATGTCTCTCTATCGTCTAGTTTATGAAAAACCTTGTCATTTCCCTGTAGAACTTGAGCATAAAGCATATTGGGCTATTAAAGCATTCAACTCAAACCTAGAAAATGTTAGTCATGAACATAAATTGTAATTAAATGAACTTGAAGAGTTAAAAATTGATTCATATGAGAATGCGGAAATTCTTAAAGTTAAAACTAAAACCTTTTATGATAGTCAAATTTCACGAAAAATATTTGAAATTGGTGAAAACGTTTTACTTTATAATTCTCGTCTTTATTTATTTCTTGGAAAAATGAAATCCAAATGGAGTTGCCCATTTATTATGAAGCACGTTTACCCATATGAAGCTATTGACATTGAGAATCCTAGGGATGGTGATGTATTTAAAGTAAGTGGACAATATTTGAAATCATTTTTAGAGTGTTCAAATTTTCAAGATTCTATTTTCCTTTCAAACCCAATGTATTGTGATTGATATATTTTAACTTGTTATTTTCTTTTCTTTTCTTTTGTGTTTGTCTAAATTTCATTTTTTCTTGTGTTTAGCATCATTTTTCTTTTTTATCAGAGTCTTGCACCTTGGTTATATAGCAGATAACGGTACTCTGTGACTTTAAGTCGGTTCTTTCAGATTCCTAAAATTGATGATACCCTATAATCAAGGCATGGAAGAAACTCTAGCAAAACTCCACAACTATTTTCTTTCTCTCCCACAAAATGCTCTGATGAAAATTTACAAATCACGCATCGAAAGAATGAGGCTTCTTATGATCAATGGAATTCCTAGTGATATTCGTTGGGTAATTGAAGTAAGGATTCACTTGGAAGGTGAGTTATATGACTCTTTCATTTCTTACATTCATGGTTTAGGGAGAAACACTTATGCTAAGAAACGAAGAGTTAAACAATTAGTTGTTTGTTATAAATGTGCACGTTGAACGTGCAACACTCTTTGTCGTTCTTTAAAAATGGTGTTTGACAATCGCTAAGATAAAATTCAATTCATTAGAGATCGCTAAGATATATCATTACTATTGAGACGCATCCTAGTGGACATGTTGATCGAGTGATTCACAGTTTACATACACAATTTCAAAAAGAAAGGCAATAATACAGTTTCGGGAATCTGACTTTAAAAGACCCTGTTTCCCAATTTGTAAGAAAATTAGATGAGAAGCATATCTCCGACCATAAAGGGTGTTTAAGCCATTACCAGATGTAAAACCAAAAGAATATGTTAGCCACAATCACAACTATAAGTATATATTGTTTTTAATTTATTATTTTGATTTCTTTACTTTAAATTATTGTTTCAATTTAATTTAATTTTGCGGAAAGTATCTAAACATTTTGATTTAGACGATCTATTTTACTATTCATCTGACAATGATCATTTTACAGATACTAGTGTCTTTATTACTCACATTTTTTCAGGATCTATAAATACAACTCGTCATTTCTTTATTTGACATATCCAAATAAGAGAGAGGGCAAGAAAATAGAGAAAATTTCAAGACGACGAGTCACTAATATCTGTATATTTTGTGGTTCTAGTTCTGGAACTAAATCAGAATTTGTTGAGGTTGCAAAAGAATTGGATTGAATTATGATGGAAATAAACATACACTTAGTATATAACGGTGGCAATCTTGGATTGATCAGATGTGTTTTAAAGGCCCTACAAGAAGGAGGCAGTCAAGTTTTAGGAATCATCCCAAAAACTTTGGCAGACAGAAATCTCATCGACAAATCAAATGGAGAAGAATACATTATTTCAGGTATGTCTGAAAGATTTACTGAAATGATTAATCATGCTAACGCTTCTATTGCTTTACCAGGTAGGTTGGGTACATTGGATGAAATATTTACAATCGCGTCATGGGCGAATTTAAACATTCACTGGAAACCCATTGGATTACTTAAAGTAGTTCATTTTTTTTTGATTTTCTATTACTATTTCTAGAGGACGCTAAAAGACGGATTCATTTCAAAATCGGCAAAAGATATTTTTCTTACTGTAAGAAAAACTACTGAATTAATCGACCAACTGTTATCCTATGAACCAAGAATCGACCCCATCATTTCCAAATTGGACTAGTCAGATAATGATCGTGGCAAAAAGCGTAGAGTGGACTTGATTCTTAATCTTTAACTTTTTTGGTTAAATAGTAATGTTGTTTATTCAATTATATTTTTCACACTAACCAGGTGATGTCTTCTAAACTGTATTTTTTCTTTTTCAGACATTAGGAATAATATCTCAATTTGGTTGGGGGAAGGGGATAGTTTTCGTTTTTGTGTTTTCGTTTTTGTAAAAAAAATATTTTTATTTTTGTGTTGTTGTTTTATATTATATATATATATATAATATATATATATATATATATATATATATTTATATATATAATAAAGGAGAATGATGTTGGAGGAAAGAGAGTGTATCCAACGGCTCTCTTTATGTGGCTTAATTGACGGCCCAGATCATTTCATTGGTAATTGGAGGAAAGAGAGTGAATTGATTGATGGAAAGGGTCAAAAATTTTCAAATTAAAAAATAGAAAGTTAAACTAAAATCATTTAATTAAAAAATAAAATCATTTAATTCTGTAACATCGTGTCGTAGGCACGGGCCAAATACTGTAACACCGTGTCGTAGGCACGGGCATCATTTAATTAAAAAATAAAATCATTTAATTATGTAACACCGTGCCGTAGGCACGGGCAAATACTGTGACACCGTGCCGTAGGCACGGGCCAAATACTGTAACACCATGCCGTAGACACGGGCAAAAACTAGTATTATATATATATATGTTGTTTTTGTTCTGTTGTTGTTGACCGGCGTAAACACACAAGTATAACGCAAGCGTACGTATCGTTCAAGTAGTATAAAAAGTATCGATCCCACGAGGACTTAAAACCTTATCTTATTAATTTTTATGAGGTTAACTGTTTACTGGTATCTAACGAATTGAATTGATTTGGTTGGAAAAAGGCGATGATTCTAAATTTAAAACAAGTAAATAAATTTTTGCCTAAGTGAAATGAAGAAAAATTCAATTTATAAAAACTATCCAGGGTTGTGACTTATTTCAATATTATTTAAAAGATGAAGTAGTTATCCTATAGTTGGGTAATATATCAATTTAATAACCTGGAACACTAAATTATGTAAAAGCCTCTTCCGATGGTCAATTACAATACCTAGTATAATCCAATTGAACCATATGTCTATGTCAACCAAATTACCTAGATTCATTACGTTCAAGTTCCAATTATGGCTACCCCCGCCCACGCCCAGGTATATTCCTATCCTGTAAGGAAATCTATTAAAGGGTTATCTATCCTCAAGGAAGATCGTGGGCTATTGAATCTAAGGTCTTAACTTAAAATCCCTATGTCTAGTTCATTTTAAGTTTACCTAATCAATTTAATTAATGGCCAGTTAATTAAAGAGCATTAAGATTAAGACTCAATAAATAAATCATTAAATTACCCAAACTATAATCTAACCCTTATAAACCAGTTAAATTGAAATTCATCACAACCCTAGATAACTAACTTAGCTACGACACAGAATTAGGGCTAAAAACTTAAAGGACTTAAAAGAAAATTGCATAAAGTAAATGCGGTAAAATAACTGCTGAAAGTGAATTAAAATAAAATTGCTAAGGTAAAAGGACTTACTTCTACTATATACTAATTATATTTCTCCCATAATATAATATAAGCTTTGCAAAACATTTCCAATCAGCCATATAGGCGGTATCTTGATTTAATTAGTTTAAAAACAATCAGCCATAAGGCGGAACCATTTTAATATAAACCAGCCATAAAGGCGGAATCAAAATAACCAGCCATATAGGCGGAAATGAAAACACCAGCCCATAAAGGCGGAATTTAAAATAAACCAGCCATAAAGGCGGAATGAAAACAACCAGCCATATAGGCGGAATAACATTACCAACCGACCAGTCTGGCGGTATCCTTATTAAGTCCAATTTAAAACTTTGAATATATTAATTTATGGGAGAATAATCTAACAAGCAATAGTAAAAGAATTACATTTTACCCTAGCAGAAGGAAGTTACCTCCTCATGGATGAATAGTAAAAACTGTAAAATAAACAAAGTAACTTATTATTATTACAGAACGTAATTAAAAATTACAAAACTAAATTAAAAGAACTTAGAGAGAGAAGAACTCCCTAATTACATCGAATTAGTGAGAGGAAATGGTATAACAAAAACTGAAATCTCGATCTCTATTTATAGGCGCGGATGGGGTCTGGGCGTCGCGACTCTGGTTCCGCGTCGCGACGCGCGCTACAGTGACACGTGTCACTTGCTGATTTGTCGGCTCAGATCTTATCCGATGACACGGCACTGTTCATGACGTCATTGCTTACGTCACTCTGAGGTGAGATTGTCGGCAGCGTCAGATTGTGACACGTGGCAGCGGCGCATTTTAGTAAGTCCGTTGCGATGTCGACACGTGGCAAGGCGCAAGGTAGCATAGATGATGATTGTCGGCACCGTAGGATGATGACACGTGGCAGGCGCACGTTAGCAGATCGGCTGTGATGGTGACACGTGGCACGACGCACGTTAGCAAAATCAAACTTTTTCAAATTGTTGACCCGGTGCATTTTAGCAAAACCGGCGCATGATGGGCGGCGCGGCGCGCAATGCTCCAGCGTCGCGACGCGCAGAAGATGAAAATTTTCCTGTTGACGCATTTTTGTCCGATTTTGCCCCAAATTGCCTCCAGTGCTGTCCAAACTTTATTTATCTGCAAAATAACAACAAAACACATCAAAACGTTCATAAATCTCGAGAAACAAAACAAAACATTAGGTTAAATGAGTGAGAAATAGTGGTATAAATACCACTCATCACACCCCCAGACCTAACATTTTGCTAGTCCTCGAGCAAAACAGAAAATAAAATAACATGAAAATAAAATTTAACTAAGCCACTTTCGTAGGGATCACAGTTGCATTTAGCATATGCAACAAGCCTTTAAACCCCTAGGTGTCCCTAGTGGACGAGTTGTAGTCTCGTGAGGGTTTACAGCAATGATACCCACAAACATTTTACAAAAGTAAAAGGTAGTAAAACTAATGCACACAAAAGCAAAAAGACAAGCGAAAAGAGAATAAAGAAAGTTAGTGACTAATCAGGTGAAAATTCTACTCCAAGTTACTAGTTGTTTTGTTTCTTTCTAAATTACCGAATAAGTAAATTCTCCGATTATTTTTACCATTCTCATATACACAGCCAACAAAATATTAATCAACTCATTTTTGCCCACAACAGTCATAAGTGCAGTTGATAAGAGAGTAATATTTTTGTCCTAAAGTTCTATCAGATTTCGCACCTTTTTGTAGCAATGGAATATTTTTCTGATTTTTCTGATTTTTTCTTTGATTTTTTTTTATTTATATACAATACCTTCCGTCTATGTAGCGAGCTTTGGGTCGGTGGCTCCAAACCAGTTGGCTTTAGGGCACCAGGTGTTAAGACACCCCTACGAACTTAATTACTCAGACTTCAGATATATATATTTTTGCAGCATCTTCGATCCATGTAACGAGCTTTGGGCCAGTGACTCCCAAACCAATTGGTTTTAGGGCACTAGGTATTAAAACACCCTTACAGACTTAATAACTCGGATCTCGGACGTTTTTTTTTTTTTTTTTTTTTTTTACTCCATCACTATTTAGAGATGTTTCCTCCAATTAAACTATAGCACAGAATATTACAAACTTTTCAATTTTAGCTAATAACTGTATGTTTCCATGTATGTTGATAATACCTGCCAACGGAGCATATGAAGATCCATTTTAGTCCGTTTTAAAGAGAATTCACAAATTAAATAATTTAAAAGGAAATAAACAAAAATTAACTTGTTTCAAAAATAAATGGTTTGAGATACGTATCAGGAGTGAAAACTCCTTACTCAGCTACCTCTCACCAATTTCACCTTTTTAGTCAAAACAAAAACACAAAAAATGCAAAATATTTTTTGTAATTTTTGAAAATTTTTCAATTTTTTTTTCGAAAAATTTTGGACTAAAAATAAAAACAACATACAAACTAAAACAAGTACTAATCAACTAAATCCCCCCCCCAAACCTAAATGAGACATTGTCCCCAATGTCTTAACCAGTAAAATGAGAGTTAGAAGGTTGTACCTGGTTTAGCTGAAATCTACAGGAAATTAAAGGTTAAAATCCAGATTAATTCGACTCCTCTTACCACGATCGTCCTCAGACCAATTTATCTTTGATAGGATAGGGTCAACTTGTGGTTCATAGGCTATGAGTTGGTCTATTAGATCCGGAGCAAGTCTGGCAGTGAAGATGAGTTCTTTCATAGGTTTTGATACGAACCCATTTCTCCGAGCATCATCAAGAAACACACAAAGAAAATCATAAAATCCATCAACGTTGAGTAGTCCAAGCGGTTTCTGGTGTATGTTCAGGTCGCCCAAGATAGAACTATAAAAATTTCCTCCAATGTACCTAAACCACCTGGCAAAGCAATAAAAGCATCAGCACAGTTAATCATTTCTACCAGTCGTTCAGACATACCTGATACGATCAGTTCCTCTCCGTTTGATGATCCAATAAGATTTGCCTCTGCCAAGGGTTTTGGGACGATTCCCAAAACATGACTGCCTCCTTCTTGTACGGCCTTTGAAACGATCCCCATAAGTCCGAGATTTCCTCCGCCATATATTAAGTGCATATTCCTTGCAGCTAAAACTCGACCCAATTCCTGTGCTGCTTCTATGTATTGTGGTTTAGTACCAACAGTACTACCGCAAAATACACAGATGTTTTCAACTCGTCTTCTTGAAGTGGCTTCCATTTTTTTATGTTTTTCTTTTTGACTCTGGATGACTTCAAAGTGCAATGATGAGTTGAATTTATAATACCTGAAAAGGGTGAGTAAAAATAGCACAAGTATCTTCCAAAGGACGATTAGTAGCAAAATAGTAAACTAGATCGTGATGGTAAAAAAGATCTGGATCCTGTCGGAGAAAACAAAAGAAAACAACAAAACAAATCAATATTATTAGGAAAAGACAAAGAGATATAATATGTACAAAAATCTACAGCTTGATTAACGTCTATGCGTCAGGGACAAGCTTCTCATCCAATTTTCTTATAAATTGGCAAACAGGGTCTTTTTGAGTCAGATTCCCAAGACTTAATTGTTGTCTTTCTTTTTGAAATTGTGTATGTAATCTGCGAAAGGCTATGTGAACATATCCACTGGGATGCCTCTCAAGAGTCGAAGATATATCATCTAAAGACTCCTTACTCAAGCCATCCCTAATGAATTTAATTTTGTCTTCGCGATTATCAGACACCATTCCTAAATAACGACAACGAGTATTGCAATTCCAACGTGCACATTTGTAACAAACACCCATTTGTTTAGCTCTTCGTTTCTTTGCATAGGTGCTTCTTCCAAAACCAGGCAGATGTGAAGTAAAAGAGTCAGAAGACTCACCTGCCAATCGGACTCGTGCTTCAATTACCCAACGAATGTCATTGGGAACACCATAGATTGTCAGTAACCTCATCCGTTCCAAGCGAGCTTTGTAGGATTTCATCAGAGATTTTTGAGGGAGAGAAGGAAATTGCTTGTGAAGATTTGCGAGAACTTCTTCCATCTTGAAATTACTTAATCTGCAAAAACTAAACACACAAAATTAAATCACACCAAATCACAATATATACAAAAATTGCATGGGTTGCCTCCCTGCGAGCGCTAAGTTTAAAGTCGTCAGCTAGACGTGACTTCTTGAATGTTTATACTGGATCTGAAAGTGTGACACTTTCTTTTTGTCGCTCAAATGATTCTCCCAAGTAGTGCTTGACACGCTTGTTTTTCACTTTGAAAGTTTTGTTGGAGTCGGGATCAATTATCTCAACGGTTTTGTCTGGTAAAACATTGGTGATCACAAATGGACCTGACCACCGTGATTTTGGCTTCTATGAGAAGAATTTCACCCTTGATTTGTTTAACAATACCTTCTGCCCTGGTTCCAGTTGTATGCGTACTAACTTCTCATCATGTCTTTTCCTGGCATTTTCTTTGTACAATTTGGCATTTTTAAAAGGCTGAATGTGAAATTCCTCCAATTCATTGAGTTGGTGGAACTGTTTTTCTTCTGTTGCTTGTAGGGCAAGACTTGGCTTTTCGAGTGCAGAAAACCCTTTATCTTCAGTCTCTACAGGCGATTGACATGCCTTAGGTTTGTTAGTAGAACTTTGTTTTGCGTCAGAGTTCTGGATGGTACGGTGTATCACATCAAGTCTGAAACATTCCTCCTTCTTTTCATCATCTGAGAAATTTATGGCTTTGAAAACATTGAATGTTACTTCTTGGTCCTGTACCCTCATGGTTAGTTCTCCTTTCTGTACATCAATAATGGTCCGACCTGTAGCCAAGAATGGTCTCCCAAGGATGATTGGCACATCTGCGTCTTCCTCCATGTCAAGGACAATAAAATCTGCTGGAAAAATGAATTTATCAACTTTTACCAGCATATTTTCAACTACACCTCTTGGAAATACAAGCGTTCGATCAGCAAGTTGCAGTGAGACTGAGGTAGGCATTGTTTCTCCGATTTGCAATTTCCTGTAAATAGAAAAAGGCATTAAGTTAACACTTGCACCTAAATCACATAAAGCCTTACCGAAGTTATGTTCTCCTATGATGCATGGAATGGTGAAACTGCCAGGATCTTTCAACTTTGGGGGAAGCTTCCTCTGAATGATGGCGCTGCATTCTTCTGTCAAAGCTACTGTCTCGTAATCTCCCAATCTCCGTTTTCGTAAAAGAATATCTTTCATGAATTTGACATAGCTGGGCATTTGTTCCAAAGCTTCTGCAAAAGGTATGTTAATGTGCAGCTTTTTGAAAATCTCTAAGAAACGAGCAAACTGTTTATCCAATTTGTTTTTCTGAAGACGCTGAGGGAAAGGTGGTGGTGGAGTGATCTGTTCTTTTTCTTTTACTTCTTTTTCTTCCATATGTGGAACTGTATCTTTTGGAACTTCCTCAGCAGCTGTTTTGACTCCAACATCTTTGTTGATTTCAGTACCGCTTTTTAACATGATGGCATGACATTGCTCCTTCCCCATGTTCCTTGTATTTGGCTCTGTGTTGCTAGGAAGGGTACCTGGCGGTCTGTAACTCTGACCATTGGCCAGTTGTCCGATTTGATTCTCCAGTGCTTTGATGGAAGCTGATTGGCTCTGAAAGATAGCATCGTACTTTTTTAACTGAGCCAACACTTCTGCTATTCCTGGTTCATTTGCCTGCTCCTGGCCTTTGTTCTGTTGCTGGAATCCAGGTGGTGGATAGTTCTGCTGTTGCCCTGAATTGTTGCTCCATGAAAAATTAGGATGATTCCTCCACCCTGGGTTGTAGGTGTTGGAATATGGATTGTTCCCCTGTCTGTTGAAATTGTTGACATAATTCACCGTCTCTGCATGTTGGTTTTGTTCTGGTGCTCCTCCATATGGTGAACTTGTGGATCCAGTGGTAAGAGTCTCCATGAATTTGCATATTTGATCTAGCTTGGTGTTGACTGCTGTATTGGCTCCAACTTCATAAATTCCTGCAATTCTTTGAATCAGACTTCTTTCTGTTGGCCACAAGGAATTGTTGTTGGCCATTTCTTCAATTAGTTCCCAGGCTTGATCTTCTCCTTTTGCCATTAAGGCACCTCCAACAGCAGCATCAATTGTGGTTCTCATTATTCCAGAAAGTCCATTATAGAATCTTTGGACTTGAAGCCATTTTGGAATCTCATGGTGTGGACATTTCCGGAGTAAATCTTTGTACCTTTCCCACGCTTCGTACAGGGATTCTGAATCTTGCTGCACAAAGGATGTGATTGTCATTTCTCAGCTTTCCGGTTCTGGCTGGTGGAAAGTATTTTGCAAGAAATTTGGTGGCAAGAATGTTCCATGTTGTGATAGACCCTGCTGGTAATGAATGTAGCCACGCTTTAGCTCTGTCCTTCAAGGAGTATGGGAATACACGCAGTCTCATTGTTTCTTCAGCTTCTCGGTTGTAATTGAAAGTGCCACAAACTTCCAGGAAGTTGCTGATGTGGGCATTAGGATCTTCAGTTGCATTTCCTCCAAACTGAACTGACTGCTGAATCATCTGAATGCAAGTTTTGATGTCTCCTGCATTTGCTGGTAATGGAGGAAGTACAATACATGAAATGAGTCTGTCAACCACCGGAATGGTTCTGTCTCGAATGGGAATGGTGGTGTGACCTCCAAAGGTTCAGGTTCCATGTTGACTAAAGCTTCTTGGGCTTCTCGCCTTCTCCCTTCTCAACTGTCTGATGGTTCTTTCAATTTCTGGGTCAAGCGGTCGGAATTCAAAGCTTCTGGTTCGTCTCATGAAGTTTCTAAGACCTGAAACACAAGAAAACAAAAACAATAAGTAAAAAGAAATTAGATACAAGTAAAAGTATCTAACCCCTAAACTAATAATAAAAGATAAATAAGTCCCCGGCAACGGCGCCAAAAACTTGACCGGCGTAAACACACACGTATAACGCAAGCGTACGTATCGTTCAAGTAGTATAAAAAGTATCGATCCCACGAGGACTTAAAACCATATCTTATTAATTTTTATGAGGTTAACTGTTTACTGGTATCTAACGAATTGAATTGATTTTGTTGGAAAAAGGCGATGATTCTAAATTTAAAACAAGTAAATAAATTTTTGCCTAAGTGAAATGAAGAAAAATTCAATTTATAAAAACTATCCAGGGTTGTGACTTATTTCAATATTATTTAAAAGATGAAGTAGTTATCCTATAGTTGGGTAATATATCAATTTAATAACCTGGAACACTAAATTATGTAAAAACCTTTCCGATGGTCAATTACAATACCTAGTATAATCCAATTGAACCATATGTCTATGTCAACCAAATTACCTAGATTCATTACGTTCAAGTTCCAATTATGGCTACCCCCCCAACATGTATATTCCTATCCTGTAAGGAAATCTATTAAAGGGTTATCTATCCTCAAGGAAGATCGTGGGCTATTGAATCTAGGTCTTAAACTTAAAATCCCTATGTCTAGTTCATTTTAAGTTTACCTAATCAATTTAATTAATGGTCAGTTAATTAAAGAGCATTAAGATTAAGACTCAATAAATAAATCATTAAATTACCCAAACTATAATCTAACCCTTATAAACCAGTTAAATTGAAATTCATTACAACCCTAGATAACTAACTTAGCTACGACAACATAATTAGGGCTAAAAACTTAAAGGACTTAAAAGAAAATTGCATAAAGTAAATGCGGTAAAATAACTGCTGAAAGTGAATTAAAATAAAATTGCTAAGGTAAAAGGACTTACTTCTACTATATACTAATTAGATTTCTCCCATATATAATATAAGCTTTGCAAAACATTTCCAATCAGCCATATAGGCGGTATCTTGATTTAATCAATTTAAAAACAACCAGCCATAAAGGCGGAACCATTTTAATATAAACCAGCCATAAAGGCGGAATCAAAATAACCAGCCATATAAGCGGAATGAAAACAACCAGCCATAAAGGCGGAATTTAAAATAAACCAGCCATAAAGGCGGAATGAAAACAACCAGCCATATAGACGGAATAACATTACCAACCGACCAGTCTGGCGGTATCCTTATTAAGTCCAATTTAAAACTTTTAATATATTATATTTATGGGAGAATAATCTAACAAGCAATAGTAAAAGAATTACCTTTTACTCTAGCAGAAGGAAGTTACCTCCTCATGGATGAATAGTAAAAACTGTAAAATAAACAAAGTAACTTATTATTATTATAGAACGTAATTAAAAATTACAAAACTAAATTAAAAGAACTTAGAGAGAGAAGAACTCCCTAATTACATCGAATTAGTGAGAGGAAATGGTACAACACAAAAACTGAAATATCGATCTCTATTTATAGGCGCGGATGGGGTCTGGGCGTCGCGACTCTGGTTCCGCGTCGCGACGCGCGCTACAGTGACACGTGTCACTTGCTGATTTGTCGGCTCAGATCTTATCCGATGACGTGGCACTGTTCATGACGTCATTGCTTACGTCACTCTGAGGTGAGATTGTCGGCAGCGTCAGATTATGACACGTGGCAGCGACGCATTTTAGTAAGTCCGTTGCGATATCGACACGTGGCAAGGCGCAAGATAGCATAGATGATGATTGTCGGCACCGTAGGATGATGACACGTGGCAGGCGCATGTTAGCAGATCGGCTGTGATGGTGACACGTGGCATGACGCACGTTAGCAAAGTCAAACTTTTTCAAATTGTTGACCCGGCGCATTTTAGCAAAACCGGCGCATGTTGGGCGGCGCGGCGCGCAATGCTCCAGCGTCGCGACGCGCAGAAGATGAAAATATTCCTGTTGACTCATTTTTGTCCGATTTTGCCCCAAATTGCCTCCAGTGCTGTCCAAACTTTATTTATCTGCAAAATAACAACAAAACACATCAAAACATTCATAAATCTCGAGAAACAAAACAAAACATTAGGTTAAATGAGTGATAAATAATGGTATAAATACCACTCATCAGTTGTTTTGTGTGTAAAAAAAAAAATTATGTTGATTTTCTTTTGTTTTTTTAAAGAAAAACTACACACAAACCAATAATAAATTTTTGACTAACCAAGTGAAATTGTTGTTCAGAGATGGTAGTGTAAGGAGTTTTCGCTCCTTAGACACATGTCAATGTGTCTCATAACAAGTTATTTTTATTTATTTCTTTTTGAATCATTCAGATTTGTGGATTCTCCATAATATTGATTAAGTTTGATTTCTATATGCTCATTTGACAGTTATTATATCAACATACATGGTAACATATGTGATGGAATTGGTGCGTGGAGTGTCAATCTGAATTATACATTTTATTATTTATTAATAAAATAACTATATTTTCATTTCATACCTTATTAACGGTATTGTCATTATGCGTATTAGATTGATATATAGATATGCTAAGAATGACATCGACCTTAGAATTTTCTTGTAGTAATATTGGACACTAGGTGGTCCGATATTGGGATATTATTACTGTTATAAACTATTATTGAGGTAAATATTCCTAGTCGTTGGTTTTGGAATATGGTCGAATTCCTATAACCTAGAAGACTAGCACATGTCGTATATTGGAATTGGAGTTCCAATGGTTTAACCCGATGTACCATGATTTTTGGAAACTCGTATATACTTATGGGTATTGGTTGGACTAAATACTGAATGAATCACAGATGAATCCTAATAGTTGGAAGTACACACCACCGTCAATAGGAATCTCCTCGAGTCGAGTAGCATATGTAATCCTTTGACTATATGATAGCATTGTTTTTGTTAGATCCTCCACACTTTGATGCCATGTATGTCACAAACCTTTCATGGTCTGGCCTCTAGATGTTCATTTGGTATGGACCGATGCACTCAGTAATCAAGTACGAAGCAAGATAGGATATGTCGGCTCGTATATATACCATAAGCGAGTTAGGTATCCATGTGAGTAAAGTCATGATTCTTAAATCTTTGGCCAAAGTCGATCACCTAGGGTGGATCACATCAGTTATGAAGAATCGTGGATATGTCGACATCAGATGTGCATCTCGGAAACTCGATGGTGCATTCTATGTTTTATAAGCACAACTCGGATAGCCTATGACGGAGAGAATGTTCAACATATAGGATGACCTCGACTTATATAGTTCAGAAAGGTCGTTCGTGTTCTTCACGAATTCGAAGGTGGCCGAATTGCGTACATATTAGCTAGGCTTATATGACGAACGTATCTGAACTTAGAGAGTCCCTATATAAATTGTACTCGTTGAGTACTTAGGTAGCCGATTAATTTTGATAAAAGATAATATTCGATATTATAATCATCAACTAAGATAATCAAGTGTTATTGGATAACATTGATTTTTTACTTTGACCTAATTGGATTAATTGGATTAATTCAATAATTACACAATGGCTTAATAGTAAAATCATATTTATCTCTACCATTTGAAGATATTATGGTAATTGTAAGTATGTAATAATATGTGATTTTGGCTTGATTTAATTGGATTAAATCAAAGTGGCAAACATTTAACTAATCCATTTCATAATCATTGGCTTGATTTAATTGGATTAAATCAAAGTGGGAGACAATGGAGATTAGTCACACCTAATTATACATATTTGGGCAAATTAGATTAAGTCCACCTAAAAGTTAATTACAACTTTTATGAATTAAAAATTGCCTAAGTTTTGCAATAAATAGCAAGCTTAAGGAAATTTTAATTAAGCAAAACAAAAGTTAGAGAAAACTAAGTACAAGCAAATTCTTAGAGAAATTATTCTAAGTTAGAGAAGTGTTTAGAGAAGCTTGTGGGGTCTCTACAACATTTCATCTAGGAGAAATCAAGATTGGATTTTGGATTGAAGCTTGCTAACATTGGAATCAAGATTAGATCTTGGAGTGAAGCTTGCAAACCTTAGAGGTTCTCCAACCATTTCAACAAAGATAAGAAGATTCGATCTTTGCATCAAGCTTGCTAGGTAAGTTTGAACTTCTCTTAAGTTATGTTCTTTTATGTATTGGATGCATGATCACATAACCTAATGTTGAAATAAGACTAATAAATTGTGTTAGGATGCTTTGGAAGTATAAACACAATATGTTTGTTATTAGGTCAAAATATTTATGTTAGATATAAACATAAAATTAGAGTGTGGAACTCTAGATTAAAGCTTGGAGCTATGGATACCATTCTAGAATCACTTGACCACCTTTGGGTGACCTAGAATTATTCACGAGACATTTCTTATTGGGATTCTAATCTGGTTTATGTATTTGATTCAAAATTTACGCAAATGCGTATTTAGAATAAATTTATGTTTTTGTAAAAATATTTTATTTTTGGAAAACTTGATTTTTATTCTATAACATGTGTTGATGTTGATTTTGATGTTAAAAATTAATTTTGGGTGTTTTTGAAGTGTTTAGGGAAGACCGAAAGAAATGAGGGTAAAATACCCTAATTCCTTCAGTTCACTGGGAAAGAAAGAAATGAAAACAAAAAAAACAAACAAAAAACAGACATGTGTGCGCACAGTAGCGAGCACCTGTAGCGCGAACAGTGCATGCGTGAACTGTAGCGTGCACAGTAAGCGCTACGCGCGCTGATTTTATTTTTCTTCGTTCTGGAGTTTTCGGACTCCGATTCAGCCCCGGTTATTTCCTATACACTCGCAATGGAATATAGTATTTCATTAAATAATTTAAAATTACACCCATGCTTGATATTCATGGGTTAGACCCATTTCCGCTGCGAGGGGCACCGATTCGACCTTAGGGTTCCACAACTGTCCCAACAGATATGATCGTGGGTTGTAAGTGAAAAGTTTGTAATATTAAGTTCTCTAGTTTATTGGAGGTAGCACTTAAAGGCAGTGAAATTTCTATTTTTATTCCCAAAAAATAAGCTTTTACTTAGTAACCGGATATCTTACCTCAACAAGCAGTGATTGTTTGCGTAAAATGATAGAGATTAAGTTTGTAAAAAAAACTTTTACTTAGTAACCAGACATCTTGCTTCAACAAACAGTGATTGTTCGCGTAAAATGATAAAGCTTAAGTTAGTAAAAAAATAAAAAATAAAAAAATGTGAATAAGTTTGATTTCGTAGCCTCTCCAACTCGAGCAATTAAGTCCGTAAGGGCGTTTTAATACTTAGTGCCCTAAGGCCAACTGGTCTGGGAGTCACTTGCCCAAAGCTCGATACATGGGTAAAAAAGAAAGCTTAAGTGAATTAGACGCTTCTTCTTTTGGACACTTGAGATCCGAATAATTAAGTATGTAAGGGTGTCTGAATACTTAGTGCCTTAAAACCAACTGATTCACTGACCCAAAACTCGTTACAAGGATTGAAGATGTATTATCCAAAAAAAAATTATTTTTATATTTATAAATAAACTCTCATTGCAAAAAGATATGAAATCTAATATAATTTTAGGACAAAAATATTACTCTCTTTTCAACAAGACCTGTGAATATTGTGGGAGCAATGAATTGATTGTTACTTTGTCTTATGTGTGTATGGAAGAAGGGTCAACAGTAAGGAGAATTTTCTTATTTGATAATTTAGAAAGAAATAAAACAATTATTAACTTAGATAAGAATTTTTAATTTTCGTTTAAATTACTATAGACTAGTAATAAGCTGGTTGGGGTGTGATAAACACTAAAAAGTGTACATTTATTAAAAGGAAAATTAATTATTTTACACTTGTAGTTTCATTAATCCCCTTAATTTAGCAAATTTGTGAAATAATAATTAAATTTATATTTTATATAGTTTTATTGTGACTTTTTTACAGTGTACAATTTCTGAAATTCCAACCTTGCACAATTTTCATATTTTGGCCATAAGATTTTACCCCGATATCAGATTGAAGTAATTCCAGTTTAAGATGAAATAAGACTCAAATATCTACAACTTTTCTCTTTATATAAGTTTCTAGGTCTATGGTTTTCTAGGTCGAAATTGATGAAGAAGCCAACGTGTGATGCATGTAATATTAATTATTTCAAAAATAAAATAAAATGGTCCAAAGTCACAATCTACCTTTCAGTGGATTGTGACAATTGTATGAATTTATAAATAAATAAAAAACAAAAAAGGAACCGAAGTAAAAAATAAAAAATTAAAAAAATAATAAAATAATAAAATATTAGTATAGGTGTTGAGCGCTCTACTATAAATAGAGGTGCTCAAAACCTCATTTTCTCCAGTTTCCGTCATACATCTTTATTTGAGAATTAGTGAAGGGTTCCAGCTCTTCTGTGTGTTTTTTTTTAAAGTTTTGTTGTAATTTCCTTTTTTATTATTAATAAAATTATGCATGTTTTTATTCAAAGCATGAGTAGCTAATTCCATTATGGTGGGGCAAATGATAAAACTCTTAATTTGAGAATATAGATTAATCTTACTTATATTATATTATATGAATCATAATCTAAAAACTAATATTTTCTCTTATATTTGGATATCTTGATTCGTTGTAGACAATCTCATTTTGGTTGACACAATTATTACTTTACCTCATATTATATGAGAGAGTAATTTAAATCTGGACTAATTATTGACAAACTATACTACCGCCTTTATGGCGGATCGTATATATTTGGCATAATTGAGTACCTATCTGGACTTATTATAGATAAATGTTATCACCACCTATATGGTTGGTTTTATATGTTTTGCCTTAATTAATTCCTGAAATAAATTAACTAGGTAATATTGACAATTTATATATTATAAAAAGTAAGATTTATCTATATTTGAAATATCAATAGTGGATCCCCTAGCCTTAATATTTTAAACTTATTGTTGCATCCCAATTTAAAAATTTCCTATCACTTCAATCAATTTGCCGTTTTTTTTTATTTTTAATCATATTAATTTTTATTTTACAAAATTTATTCTCTGTGGATCGACCCCGAACTTATCAGATTATTTTATTATTTCGACACTCTTGTACTTGGAAGTAAAGAACCACTTTGTGAATGTGTCACTAATGACACATGGAATCTATTATGCCACAATGGTAACACTAATAGGTAGGCATCCTTCCATCTGAGGATTTACCTCTGGTTATGCTTCTGCGTCTCTCTCTTTCTCTTCTTCGGTGTCTTCCTCGAGTCTCCGTGATAAAGGCTTCTATCTATTCTAAGCCAACATCTTTTCTCCCGAGCTCTTCATTCGGCAGGGCATCTTTTATCATAGGCATGCTAAGTTTGCCTCTTGGAGTCGAATTACTAAGAGTAACCATTAATGTCTCCCAGCTTTCAAGAAGAGAACTAAGTAGTAGGAGGACTTAACTTCATCTCTCAGCTCTATGTCTACTGCAGACAGTTGATTCACCAGGCTTTGGAACTAATTGGTGTGTTATGCAACGAAGATCCACTTCGTTACTTCAAATTCACCGAACGCCTCATTAATAAGGCTTTATTCGAAGCAGTCTTGGCCTGGTACATGCCTTCCAACTTCATCCATATTTCGTAAGCATTTATATCATGTGCTACGTGGTGGAATATAGTGTGGTCGATCTACTGCCTAATCTCACCTAGAGTTATGTTGTTGAGTTTATTCTAGTCAATCTCATTCACTGAATTTGGTCTCACTCCATCCTCTTTGATCATATCAAACAGATCTTTACAATGTAACTAATTTATCATCTGAGGCCTCTAGAGGGAATAATTGGTTGTCATCAACTTGATTATCGCACTAGAAGAGGAATCTTCCATTTTTATTTTAAGTTTAAAGTTTAAAATAAAATAGGACAAAATCAGGGATGATTTTCATAGATCGGAGGTCACCATTACGTTCGGAATGGTAAAAAATGATAGATTTGATACTTCTTTGATCTAAATCCGATATATGGGTTGATTTATAAATTTCTAAAACTTCTGGGGTCAAATTATAAATTTCAGATACTTTAAAAGGCCTAATAAAAGTTATTAGGTATGATGATATCGCAGACACGTGGATGCCGACGTGTCAAAAATGGGAACAGTTTGCTGACGTGGCTGCTGACATGGAGGACACGTGTCAATAATGTGGCAGCTGATATGTCAGACTCTTTGCTGATGTGGCTGCTAACTGTGCGCTGTCGTGGTGATGACTGTACGCTGACGTGGTGATGAATGTGCGTTAACGTGATAAATGACTCAGTACTTACGTGTTGTTGACTGTGCATTGACGTGGCGAACACGTCAGCATCTTCAGGATGGTGCGTGGTGCGAGTGGGAAGCTCCATGGTCGGAACGTGTTGATTGCTTCGGTCTCTATTTGATAGTCGAAAATATCACCGTGTGTGTCTCGATATAAAACAAGCTGATGGTATGCTCAAAACTGATTTTTGAGAACTTTTCCGAAACCCGAATTTTTTGAACCGAATTCTGTTCTTCGGCTTTTCGACCCCCAACGTGTAACCAAAGATACTGATACCACTTGTTGTGATTCTATGATCACTGAAGAGTATTTATGAGGAAAATTTTTCTTTTTATTACTACTTGAATAGAATTTAAAAATTAAAAACGTTGTTTAAAAAAAACTCACACTTTACTCTCTAATCTCGCTTGACATTGAGTTTAAACACTTGTTGGGATGCTTAAACTCTCAAATAAGAGTTCAGTTTATAGGCAATGACTTTCCTTCTAACTCAACAAAAATTAGTGGAGTTGTTGCCATAATTATCCACTAATTGAGTGGTTAGAGGTGGTTACACCAAAACCATTAATTTATTAATGATGGTTGTAATAAATTAATCATTCACAAATACATGTTGGATTCATGAATGAGCCAATTGACGACAATGAAGTGAAAAAAGCCATTTTTGATATGAAACCTCTGAAAATGCCAGGTGTAGATGGGCTAAATGCATTGTTTTACCAAAGTCAGTGGCCAATAATAGGCAGGTCAATGTGTGGGGAAGTGAAAAGGATTTTTAATGGTAACAAGGTACCGAGTGAGATCAATCGTACCCTCTTGGTGCTTATTCCTAAAAGCGAGAACCATGAAAGTTTGAAGATGTACCATTCTATCAGTCTTTGCTCTGTGTTGTATAAAAAAATTACTAAGATTATTACTAATCACTTGAAGGGCTTGCTTCCGAATTTAATAGGCCCGACTCAAATCAGTTTTGTCCCGGGAAGGCATATAACCGATCATATAGTGGTAGCGCAAGAGATTGTTCACTCCATGAGAAGGAACTCTGGTAAAGTGGGATTTATGGTAATAAAGGTAGACTTGGAGAGGCCTACGATGTCCTGGACTGGGGCTTCATTAGGAACTCTGGTAAGGTGGGATTTGTGGAATGGGGAGCTTACTAGAGATTTCACTCCCTCAAGAGGCATTCGACAAGGTGACCCCTTATCAGCTTATATTTATGTTGTGTATTGAGAGGTTGAGCCACATCATAAATCAAGCAGTGAGGCTTGGGCGTGGAAGTCCATCACCTAGGCCAGAACGGAATTCCTATCACCCATTTATTTTTTTACGAATGACTTATTGTTGCTTGTGGAAGCATCTAGCAACCAAGCCAGAATCATTAATGAAGTCTTGGAGGGGTTTTGTAACTGCTCCAGGGAAAAAGTGAACAAAAGAAAAACTCAAGTTTTCTTATGTAAAAATACCAACCCACATATAGCTCAACGGATAGGAGACATTCTTGGGGCTTCGGTCACAAGAAACTTAGGCATGCCTTTGCTACACTTCAGAGTTAACAGAGGTTTTCGAAAAGGTTGAACCTCACCTATTTGGTTGGAATGCGCTGAATCTATCTTTGGCGGGCATAGTAACTCTCGCCCAATCGGTCATTCAGGCAATCCCTACCTATGCTGTGTGTCACGGGCTGACTTTTTCCTTAACGAAAAAAGGGCTCGTGCGACACTTACCAAGGAACACGCCCCTTGTAAGTCAGCCAAGCTCAAGCCTATGTACCCAAATTCACATTTTTGGGAGGATACAGACCTGTAATATATTGATTTACGAAAGCTCACAAGCTATCTCGAAGCGTACACATGCGGGCCCGTACTGCACTGGGACCCGACACTCAAATAGCACAACCGGATATAAAATATGGCATTTTCCCACCAACACAATCTCGACAATACACCATTGTCCACACGTTGTCTAAGGGCGAGAGGGTTCACGGCTAAAGCTCCAAGACCACCGAAGCCCCCTTGGCCACACCCAAGGTTCACCTAGGCTTCCCCCTAAAGAGGTTTTAGAGACATTGCACATGTTTCACCAGTATACACACCTGGCGCTTGAGTTGTCACACCCCCTCTAAAATCTATATTAAGAGGAGTTTTCGAGAACTCTTCCGGGCATTCCATAAGCCACAATATAAGTGACTTTGGGTTAAAATCTCGTCCCTAAACGAGCTCGTCTTGATGGGTTTCCACAAAAACCCCATTGTTGCGGCAAACTGCACGGTAAGGCCCAAAAGTGGGCACACTGCCAAAATCTCCAGGCAAATCTCGAAATCTAACTCTGGGGCTGAAATTTCCCCAGTACAAGTAACCATAAGATTCACTTATGAACTTGGTCCAACTCGAACCGGCTCTCCGACACGTTAGCTCCTTCACAATGCCCCAAACTAGGCCAACGTCCAGCTGTAAGCTAGCAAATCTCTAATTCTCCCGAAAAACTTCCAAATGAGACCTCACGGGCGAAATCTCCCAGTACATATGCCCATGAGAGTTACTTAGGACTTGGAGCTAGCTTAATCCGGCACTCTGGAACATAAGCTCTTTCACAACTCCACAATACTATGCTAGCGGCTAGCGACAAGCAAGCATGTTCCTAATTCTCCAGGCAAACTTCCAAATAAGGTCTCACAGATAAAATCTCACCAGTACAAGGGTACATGAATGGTACATATAACCCTTAAAGACCTTAAACTAATATCCCGAAATATGAGCTCTTTTATAACGTGACTAAACGTCATAGCCTTAAGCTAAGACCGTGACACTATGCAAGCTACTCGAATACCGGTTGGGGTGAATAACCGATTAGACCAAACTTACCGTCGATATATTTGGGGTGGATCTGGTGGAGGGTGGAAATTAAGCCTTGTAAAATGGAACGAACTTTGCCAACCAAAAGCAAGGGGCGAGCTAGGACTCAAAAGCAACTGTATGCATTTGACCCAATAAATCTAAATACTTTTATTTTATTTTTTATTTTTTATAATTACAATACATCTATAAATATTTCATCCCAATTTTCTATAATTTATTCTATTTCATATCCAACTCAATTCATTTTTCACATTCAAAATTTTCAACAATTTATTCTATTTCATATCTCAATTCATTTTTTCATATTCCAAGTTTCCATCAATTTATTCTTTGTTATAAAAAATATCAAGTAGGGGATATTCAAGATCAAGGAGAAATATTGTTGATAAGGGTCCGATATCACTAACATAACTAGATTTTGAAGATACCCGATGATTTCGACATGTCAATACCACCGTCCAATTTTGATCGTTCCCAAGAAATTCAATATCAAAGTGTGCGAGAGGAATCCAGAATGCTGTAGGAGATGGATACCATCAATGGATAAAAAAAATACGATACCTTCAAAGTTTTAAATTAGACTTTCTTTACCGTTCCCAAAAAATCTGGTATAAATTTTATAAAGTCCATGATTACGTCTAAAAAGTACTTGCGGTTATCGCAGTATAGTTGGGGTGTCGATTCCTCAGAGAGATGGTTACGAAGGAACTGAATCACTTAATACAAATGTCAGCAATAACTAAATTAAAGAAAATGATTGAATTGGCAATTTAAATAAAGACTATGAAAAATACTTAAGAATTATCAATTGAGAAAGACAGCAAATCGTCGGGAATCCCTCTTGTATCAAGTCCCTATATTCAGTAGTTGATTCCTTTTATTACTCAATTGAAGATTTCACTTCCCAAACAAACAATCAGAAGATAATTCAATTTAAAATACATAAATTAAAGATAATCGATGAATTACTTTCTCCATGTTAACAGTTCACTATGTTATCATTATGATATATCTAACGTCAACAATATACCCACAAGAAATACTGCACCAAAAGATTGACTCATAAAATAACAATACCAGTTACAACTGGGTTCCCCAATCACACATAGAAAAAGCATGACTATTCATATATGAAGATTAGTAAAACACAATCTTTGGATTCATTATAATCAAAGGATAATAAATAATAACAAGATATCAACTGTATTAAACAATAAAGATCGTTCAGGAATCAATTCATGAATATAAGAAATTAATTACAAGAGTTCATCTCTAGCTTTACCTAAGAGATTAGTTCTCCATAGAAGAATGAAACATAGCCTGAAAAGATCAGAGAGACACCTGTATGGCCTGAAGCTTCCTCATTCTTCTCTCAAATATTATTTTTTTGAACTATTTGTTGTGTATTTATTCTTTTTCTTTGGGTTTTGGACGAATTTGGGTATATATAGGGAAGTCTTTGAGTCCTTATGCATGTAAAACACGACTGAATTTAATTTCTGAAACTTTAAATACACTAATGCCTCATAGTTCCTTTCTTATAAACTCACCATTGCACATCATCTCAACGAATTGGCACTCTCTAGGGGTTAGACCGTCATAAAATTAACTCACTAAGTGCCAACTCTCATACCCATGGTGAGGGCAATTAGCTAAATCTCTTTTAACCTCTCCCAGGTTTGATAAAGGGTTTCACTGTCTTTCTGTGAGAAGGTAGAGATCTTTCTTTTCAGAGCATTAGTCTTATGGTGTGAGAAGTATTTATTGAAAAATGCATGTGTCATCTCACCCCATGATCCTATTGAACGAGGTCTTAAAGAATACAACCAGCTTTTAACTCTATCCTTAAGGGCAAAAGGGAAGAACTTAGGTCTAATTGTGTCTGTAGTCCCAAATTGGTCATGAAAGGTTGCCACAACCTCTTCAAACTCCCTAATATGCACATAAGGGTTCTCATTCTCCAAACCATGAAAGGTTGGGAGATATTGCATCATTCCAGGTTTAAATTCTATATGTGGTGCATTAGAAGGAAACATTATGCATGATGGTGTAGCTATGCGAGTGGGATGGATGTACTCCTCAAGATTCCTAATGGGTGGCCTCTCGTAATCACTCATGTTGTGTGTGTTAGATGTAGATGGTGTGGAAAAAATGTTATAAAACATACTTTCTGATTCAGAATCTTCCTCTTCAATTCTAACAAACCTATCAAATCGATCCCTAAGTCTAGGCATGCACTCAACACGAATAAAACATGGAACAAAAACTAAATATAGAGTAAAGATGGAACGAAGTTACCGCTTTGCTGTTGACTAAGCAAATCTGTTCCTTTTGATCGTACACCGTCTCCCCGACAACGACGCCAAAATTTGATTACTCAAATAGATGGTTACGAAGGAACTGAATCACTTAATACGAACGTCAACAATGACTAAATTAAATAAAATGATTGAATTGGCAATTTAAATTAAAGACTATGAAAAATACTTAAGAATTATCAAAAGAGAAAGGCAGTAAAGTATCAGGAATCCCTCTTATATCAAGTCTCTATATTCAGTAGTTGATTCCTTTTATTACTTAATTGAGGGTTTCACTTCCCAAACTAACAATCGAAAGATATTTCAATTTAAAACACATTAAATTCTAAGATAATCGATGAATTACTTTCTCTATGTTAACAGCTCACGATGTTATCATTATGACCTATCTAACGTCGACAATATACACACAGGAAATACTACAGTAGAAGATTAACTCATAAAACTACAATACCAGTTACAACTGGATTCCCCAATCACACATAGAAAAAAACATGGCAATTCCTATATGAATATTAGTAAAACACAATCTCTGAATTCATTATAATCAAAGGATAATAGAGAATAACAAGATATCAACTGTATTAAACAATAAAGATCGTTAAGGAATCAACATCATGAATATAAGAAATCAATTACAAGAGTTCATCCATAGCTTTGCATAGGAGATTAGTTCTCCATAGAAGAAGGAAACATAGACCGAAGAGATCGAAGAGACATTCTGTCTGGCCTGAAGCTTCCTCGTTATTCTCTCAAATATGTATTGTTTTTTTTGAACATTTTGTTGTGTATTTCTCCTCTTTCTTTGGGTTTTGGACGAGCTTGGGTATATATAGGGAAGTCTTGGAGTCCTTATGCATGTAAAACACGACTGAATTAAGTTTCTAGAACTTTACCGGGACGTCGCGGTGTCATAAAGTGGCGTTGCGGTGCCTAACTCTCGGCAATTCTCTATGGCGACAAACTAAAGGCGCGTCGCGACACCTAGAAGGTGGGCGTCGTGACATGCGACATAAATTCTAGTTGCCATTTTTCCCATTTTGCGCTCTTCCCGCGTGTTTCCTATGCGTCTGTAAGGTCCCAAAACACGTACAATTGCTCCAAGATCCATGTTATATTCCTTCCTAATAACAAAAAATAAAATAAACTACAATTAAGATTAAATACTTGATAATAAAGCTGAATTACTGATGTTCTAAGTACATTTTCATGCACTTATCAGTCCACAATATGAGGCTTAAGAAATTTTCAAGAGATGTTCTTACCCGTTGGAATTCAACATATGAATTGTTGAATGAGTTATATACATATAGTGAATTATTATGTTCTTTTATTAATTCACAGGTTAGTGATGTTATTTTATATCCTCAACAGTGGAATATTTGCGGACATATTTTTGATCTGTTAATATTTCTGATGTTTTGCAAGAACATGAGCACGATGAATACTTGTATGACTCAGAAAATCATGAAATTAAATGGTGCCAATATTTTGAAAATATTATTTTAATTAACTTAGTTGCTTTCTTTTTGATCCTCATACTTGATTAAATGGTTTGAAAGATTAATTAGATATTTATTTTAAATGTTTAAATAAACAAATAAATGTTAATAAAATTATGAGCGATTTTTGAGCTGATATATCTTTTTTATATGAAAAATATATCTTGACGATTAGTCCAAAGCTGATGATAGGATCCAAGAAAATACCAGATAATGATTATTTATTCGATTTAACCGGGGGAACTCAAGTCACTACAAGAATTATGGCTTTTAGCGTCCAATCATTTAGCGTCGAAACAACTTTTGACGCAAAAAATCAATTTTAGCGTCGTAATTAATATTCGACGCCAAATATCAAGATTTTAGCGACGAAAATAATTTTTCGACACCAAATATTCAACTTTTTTCATCAAATCCACATATCGACGCTAAAAGTATGACTTTATAGCGTCGAGAATTATTCGACGCTAAATATTTTAACTATTCCAATAATTTTTGGCGTCGACATAAAATTACGATGCTAAATGTTATACTCTCAGCGTCAAAAATCTTATTCGACGCCAAAAACTAGAAATTTAGCGTCGACGAAGGAGCATCGCTAAAGGTTTATGAAGATTCCACCGACAATCCTTTAATCTTTAGCGTCTAATTTAAGTCAACGCTAAAAATCAGACATTTAGCGTCGAATCTCCTATTTCGATGCTAAAAATCAGACAATTAGCGTCGAATTTAATGTTTCGACGCTAAAAATATATTAAAATGAAGAATGTCACCAACCCTTCTCCCCCTCTGTTTTTTCTCTCATTCTCTTCATTTTCATCCTCTGAATCTGAGAATCTTTCATCTGCAACCTCACAACTCTCCTATAAATTTTCAATAAAATTGTAATCAATTTTCCATAAGGTAAATCTTCTTTCATATTTCTTTATTATTTTCAATTTTTATGATTATGTTGATTATATACTTTTTGTTAGTGGTTTATGATTCATTTATGTAGATTAAGTTAATTAATTAACAAAATAGAATTTTTTTTGTATACTATTTAATTTATCAACTAAATATATATGTATATGCTTAAATAAATAATTAATGAATTAGTAATGTTGATCAGTGTAATATGATATTAATAATTATATTATTATATTTAGGTATTTCGCTGAAATGGATAGAAATTGGATGAGCTCGCTGGATAGATTGAGTGTTGAATATCGTAATGGAGTGTATGAGTTCATGGAAGTCGCAAAGCAACACATTGATGCAGAAGGTCGTGTTCGGTGTCCATGTACAAATGTTTGAATAGGAAAAGGAAACGGTTAGATGAAGTTCATAATCACTTATACATGCCAGGAATATCACCAACTTACCATACATGGATTTATCACGGTGAGCAGTATCATTCTCAGTCACGATTTATTGATTCCGGTGAAGGGAGCAGTAGTTACAATCAACCTGCAAACGATGAGATAACCGATGCTTTGCATGACTTACAAGGTCCACAACTTGGTCATAGTGTCAGTGGTGACAGGCCAGTGTTAAGTGGAAATGATCAAAATTTATTTAGTGAACTACTTGATGAGGCAAAAAAATTCCATTTGAAGGTGCTGGAATGTCGATCTTGAATTTCGTTGTGAAATTATTACACATTAAAGTGATCAAAAAAATGACCAACAAAAGTATTGATATGATGCTAGAGTTACTGGGCCAAATGTTACCGGTTGGAAGCGAATTGCCTAAGTCGTACTACGAGGCAAAGAAAATGTTGCGTGATGGGAATGAGGTATGAATCCATTCATGCTTGTAAGTATGATTGTGTATTATTTCGTGCCGAGTATGAATCACTTGAATATTGTCCGATATGTGGTGAAAGTCGGTACAAAGTCCCTGGTATGGGGAAGAAAGTGCCTCAAAAGATATTGCGATATTTCCCTTTAACGCCCAGGCTGCAAAGATTGTTCATGTCACGACACACATCGACTGACATGATGTGGCATCATGAAAAGATGATCGGTCCGGAGGGCATACATAGACATCTTGCGGATCGAACCGAGTGGAAGGAATTTGATGACATGTACCCCCGTTTCGCTGAGGACCCCCGTAATGTCAGGTTAGGTCTTGCCTCTGATGGTTTTAACTCATTTGGAATATGTACAACTCTTATAGCATGTGGCCCGTTATTGTTATTCCATATAACTTACCTCCATGGAAATGTATGAAGGATTCGTTCATGTTTATGTCATTGATTATCTCTGGTCCATTCCCCTGGTAAAGATATGAATATTTACTTGAGACCATTGATTGAGGAGTTACAAACATTATGTAATGTGGGTGTGCATACCTATGATGCAGCTTCCGAGCAGTATTTTCAGATGCATGCCTCATTATTATGGACCATTAATGATTTTCCAGTTTATGGTTCATTATCTGGATGGAGCATTAAGGGATACATGGCATGTCCAGTTTGTGCGGGTCAAACACCTTCGCAACGATTACGGAATAAAATAAGATACACAGGGCACATGAGATTCTTGAGTTGAGTCATCCCTGGCGGAGGAGTAAATAATTTAACGGTCAACATGAACCTCAGAGTATGCCCAGTCCATTGTCTGGATTCGACATATTTTGCCAACATCAACATCTCAGAGACAGCACACCAGGTAAACATCCTAATAATAGAGGTCTCTGATCCTTCTCCATTGTGGAAGAACTTTATACATCATTAATTTTCTTGTGAGTAACAGCTACTTTACTTGCAATCGTGTTTCGAAGGGTTGAACAAATTGTTTATACGGGTCACAGACTTTGTTATTGGTATAGGACATTGTTTTAACAAGTTGTTTAGTTATGATGTGACATGCAACCCTATAGAATTTAATGTTTGTTGACAGTTAATGTTTGTTGACTTCTTGGAGGTTTAAAGCAATGTCAGTTGAGTGAATTCACCCACTGTAGCTGATGACCATGGCTATCTTCATTGTAGTATATTTCTTCTCTTTTGAGTCTGTCCTTGCTCTCATAGACTCATTTGTTCATTCCTTTCCACTACTTGAAGTATGGTGCTTAAAATAATGTGACTGTCAAACTATTAATACCAGAACAACAGCATTTGCTGCTGTTCTGGTCCAGAACAGTAGCAGTTGTAGCTTTTTTTCCCTTTTGTTGTTTGCTTTTCTTGTAATGATTTTCTGCTTGAAATCTTTATACGCTCACGTTGTTCTTTTTGGAAAACTTGTTATCCCATTAGTAACTTCTTAAATGATTTTTTTCCAGTAGCTCTCATGAACTATGAACCTCTGCAAGTCTGTCAGACTCTTATTCCTTCTCTTGTTTTACTTTGTTGGCACTCTGATACTTCGTTCCTTCTCATTTTTGCTTTGTTATTCTAGCTGACTTTCCAACCATCTTGAAATAAAGTATGTAGTTAAAAAGCCAAGTCTCTCCTCCCATTCATGTGTGTCTTGCTTGGACCTTTCATTTATGCAGTTCATACTATCTATTCATGATTCATGCATTTAATAGGTTAGATCCAAGCCACCAGAAGTGAGTTATTGTGATGGAAACCTGAAACTTTGTGTGTTTTTGCAGATGGCACAAGGCAATCGCAGACGGGCTAATGCGACTCCATCTACATCAGCAAGGACAACTGGCCCTGGTGGAGTCTCTACTAGCACATGTGAGTCTAGTACAACGAAGGGTCGAGGACGCACCCGTGGCCTGGGGTTAGCTAAGTACGTTAAGGCTCACGGCCGTATCCGGATTGAGATATCAGATGATGGACACAATCAAGTCGGACAACATAATTCAGCGTTTACTACAGCTATAGGAGCTACAGCTCGATTTGAAGCTCCCCAAAACTACGTTTCTTGGAGAAAGATACCGTGGGAGATGAAAATCAACCACCTATTCTCTTCGCTACTTGTGAGTTTCCGTACGGTATTAAGTTTTCGATATTGTTTGTTAGTTAATATTTTTATTTTATACTTTTTTTACTCGGTTGCTATTCATGTAGGAGTGGTTCGACCTCGATCTGACCAAAGTGAATGTCCAACAATATTTTGACTACCACATGGGGAAAAGTTATAAAGATTATAGGATAAAAGTCCTGAAACCAATATTCGACGAACATGGACCTTCAGATGCTCCACAACACAAGCCTGATTTTATAGAGGAGCAAGACTGGACATTCTTATGAGAGCTTTGGTCTAGCAAAAAACACGAGGTAAATTTTGAAATAAACGGAAATTTATAATTGTCATTGTTTTCGGTACTTACAGTGTTGGTAAATGCAGGATAAATGTCAAGCAAATGCGGAAAATCGAAGTCACTTGCGTTTTAACCACCGTGGAGGTTCGAAGCCATTTATCCAACAATGTGCCGAACATTCTGAGGTAAATATATCATAACGTAAAATTTAACAGTTCATTGTTTTTACTAATGTGGAATAATATTGAATTTATTTTCTGTTTATAATAGAGTAGCACAAGTGAAGTGCAATCATTTCCAGATTTTTTCTGTGTGACGCATTACAATGAGAAAAACAAATGGATAAATGGAGAAGTCGAACACTACTATGTCAGTTTCAGTTTTTAAAATAAAATAATTAATATTATATATGTTAATTTTTTTTTCTCAAATTCTAATATTAACTTATTTTTTGAAACATAACGAAATGATGGAACTCCAACATCAAACTCAGGAGACAGGGTCCGACCCGATACCAGATGAGCAGTTGTCGCAATTGGGTTTCAAGAATTAGACAGCTTACAACGTTGGCCTTGGCACTCGTAAGAAGCCGACGTCATCTGCACGCAATACTGTTAATTCGGACAATGCCTCATCTCTTCGAGACCAGTTAGTCACCACCCAAGACCAACTAACCACCACCGAAGACCGGCTAACCACCACCGAAGACCAGCTAGTCACCACCCGAGACGAGCTGAAGAAGACTAAGGAGGAGCTACAACAGGTCAAGGTGGACCACGAGAAGAAGATAGAGCAGTTTGAATAGCAAATGATGGCTTTCCGCCAGATGTTGGAGGCATCACTCAGTCAGGGTGCATCGGGCTTGAGCGTCCCCCGTCACTGTAGCAATAAATTTTTTATTTGGTTTTGTATAAACATTTTGAACAAATAGTTTTAATATAATATGTATTTTTTCTAAAAAAAATCAATATAATAATTATTATAATATTTTGTAATTCTGTTATTAATCAGAAAATGTTTTCAATTAAATTAAATATTAAATTAATTATTTTAGACCAAAAAGAAGTAAATTAATAATTTGTTTAAAAAACACATTTTTTAACTATTTTCGTCGAAATAGTCGACGCTAAATGTATTTTTTGCGTCAAAAGTTTCGACGCTAATAGTAAAAAATCGCCGCTGTAAGTATACAAATATTATTTTTTTAATATACTTTAGCGTCGAAACGTTTCGACGCTAAAATGCAAACTTTTAGCGTCGAATTATTTCTTCGCAAAATCGGACCTATAGCGTCGAAATAAATTGGACGCAAAATAGAGTTTTTAGCATCGAATATCTTTGTTTCGACGCTAAAATTTATTCTCGTCGACATTTCAGCGTCCAATTTTTGCGTCTAATTAATTCGACGCTAATTCGCTTTTGCGTCAAAACTGTGGATTTTGGCGTCGATTATTTTCAACGCTAAAGGGTATAATTTTTGTAGTGAGTAACAACAGCTGAAACGGCCGGCAACGAGTAGCCGATTAAGAGATAAATTCAATTTCAGTTGCAATTGTTATATAATGAATTGTAATTATGTATTATGTATATAATAAAATAAATTTTATTAAATCCAATTTTTTCAAATCCTTAAACTCTAAAATAAACCGATTCCCCGAACAGATTCCGTTCGATTTTTGAACCTAGTTCGATTTTTTATCTATTTCAAATCCTTAAACTCTAAAATAAACCGATTCCCCTGAACCGAACCGAACCGAACCATGCACTGTATGGTTCGATTTCAGAACCGAACCACGATCACCCTTAGTCAGAGTAATAGATAAAAAGATAGGAGAGCCAAATAATAATAAATAGAAAGTCCAAGGCGCGTGAAATCATAAAACTATTAAAATTCCCGATTTGGTCTTGAGGACATTTAATTTGGTGCAGGCTAATGTCAAATAATTGGTAAAGTCATTGTTTATTATTCAATTGCAAAACTACCCTTCCACTGCTTTCATCTCCATCTTGAAATTATCTCCATTTTCAATTTGTTCTCCAATTTGATAAACACATTTCTGATATTCTAATGTAATGCCTGCAATAAAAACATTCTTACATTCCCCTTGTTCCACAATTTGACAAGATCATCTTCTGAGATTCTAAAGTAATGTCAGCCAAACGAAAACACACAACTGTGTCTTTTGTTTCTTCCCCTACAAAAAGAAAAAACCAACACCACATATGCTTTCAATCTCCTAATTTTCAGACACCCAATTGAGGAAAAATCATGGGATGTGGCAAAAAATGTATTGGCCTAAAATGGTGCTGTGGAATCACTGCAATCCTCTTCATCATAGTCTTAATTGTATTAGTCATCTTGTTTCTCACCATTTTTAAGCCTAAAGAACCCAAGATTACAACCCAACCCGCAACTCTAGGAAATTTCAAACTGATATATTTTCCATTTATACAGCTAAATATGTCACTAGGGGTAATTGTCTCAGTTGATAATCGAAACTATGGAGGCTTCAAGTATCAAAACGGCACAGCTTATGTTAGCTACCGCGGCACCGTTGTAGCTGAAGCACCAGTTGAAGATGGCAAAATTCCAGCACGAGGGAAGCAAAACATAAGCACATCAGTTACCATTTTTACAGAAAAGTTGATAACGAATCCCAATTTTTTGGGTGATATTTTTAGTGGGGTTATGAATTTTAGTTCAACAATAACGTTGCATGGGAAAGTAAGCATTCTAAAATATTTCAAAAGAAAGCAACAAGCTATAGCTCCTGTGACATCTCTATTTTCCTCCTCAGCAAAAGTATTGATTCAACTTGCAAATCAAAAGTCGAGTTATAATAAATGTTCCCTATAATGTAAGAATTAGAATTAGAAACTTATTATATATGTGGATTCATTGAAATATCTGTCGTTGTAATAAAGGAAGTTAGGTATATTATTTTCAATAATATTTATTACTATAATTTGAATTTGGTGTTGAGTTGAGTTTTATATTGAATTTTTTTTTTTTTTTTTTTTATAAATTATGATTGATAGTTATTAGTTAATAATTTAAATATAATTGAATCTTATAATTTAATTTTTTTTTTCCAAATAAATGAACCTCATGGCCGGTGAAGTATGGCCAATATATTTGTATTTTGGAAGGCGGGGTGTTTAAAAAATTTACTGGGGAGTGTAAACATAATTTACACTTGTGTAGTTCCTAGATTGAAGTACTCATGCCATCACAGTGGATCTACGGCGGCTCTCCATAGCCTAAAAGGTCCAAATGTGTCCTCCATTTTGTACTCAATCTAGACATATAACTTGATTCTATCATAGAGACCGGAAACCGGAAGTAAGGTATTGGAGCATATGATTGCCTTAGTGCAATAAGACAGTATCCGTTCACCAAGGACAATCATGTTTTTCCCGATATACCTTATTATATAAACATGTACTGACGTACCATATTCCACGAATGGCAAGTACATAACATACTTATGTTTATATTATGCATCAACCACAGTCTTGTTCGGGCCATTCAATCCATTCTAAAATAATTGAATTTGAACCTAATCTTCATAATTATACTGTGGGCACCTCCTGAATAGATCTTTAATGTGCTCCCACGTTTCGTACAGGTTCTCGGTCTTCAACTGCTTAAATATGCTAATCTATATTCTCAGTTTGGCTGATTTAGTGGTTGGAAAAAACTTCTCAAGAAATCTTGTGGTCATATCTAGGGGTGAGCAACGGTTCCGGGTCTATCCGGAACCGGACCGGTTTTCCAGGTTTGGAACCGGAACCGGTTGTAATCGGGTAGGTTCCGGTTCCAAAAATGAAGGAACCTATTTTATACGGGTAGGTTCCGGTTCCAAAATGATCGGAACCGGAACCAGACATGGAACTGATTTTTGGAATCGAATATAGAACCGGTTTCACTACTATTTGAGTGGTAGCTGCATTCAAAAAATTTGAACCTCCGTGTGCTTGCTTTTGTCTGTTATTTAGCATTTGTTCATCATGTTAATGGTCTCTTTGATTCCACAATACTATAATTTGGTTGAGGAGAAGGACAAAAAGTGAAGAAACTTGAGGAAAATATAGTTGTTGTTTCTTTTACTGCTGTTTCTGAATGTTGGTCTGCAGACGCATCAATTGTCATTGAAACTTGCTTTGCAAAAATCTCAAAATGCAGAACTTAGAAATGAATTTGAAGGTTAGTGGCACAAATGTTTTGTTGTAATATATCATCCATTTGATCATTTTTATGATGTTGCTTGCAGGTTTCTACAAACTGATGGAGGAGCTGACGGATGATGTAGAAAGATTAAATGAAACGGTATCATTCTTCCCATTGATTGTCCATTTATTTTTTAATTTACTTTGATTAAACTTTAAACATAGCATACCCAAGCTTTCACAACTAGGCAACTCAATGCACTGATAACTTGCCTAATTGTAAATGAAAACAGAAAGGGTAATGAGGCTGACGAGCATTAAAAGTCTAAAACTTCATTTTCTTCGTTCTTGAGCTTCTACACTCCGATTTAGTCCCCGTTTTTTCCTACGGACTCGTATTGGAATGTAGTTTTCATTAAAATATTTTAAAATAGGGTAATTCGGAATCAGACCGAAACTAGACTGGAACCGAATAATAGGGTACCCTATTTAATTGGGTAGGTTCCAGTTCCACTCAGTGCGGAACCGAATTTTTCCGGGTAGGTTCCGGTTCCATACGGAACTGGAACCGAAACCGATTTTTCTCACCCCTAGTCATATCCTCCCATATCATGATGCTCTCTATCGGTATAGATTGCAGCCAACCCCTCGCTTTGTCCCTTAAGGAGAATGAGAACAAGTGCAACCTCTCTTTAACTACACCATTCATTTTAATGGCATCTGCCATCTCCAAAAATATCCTTAAGTGAATGTTGGGATCCTCTATCGCTGAACCCCAATATTGGTTCTGTTGTACCATGTTGATCAGCGCAGGTTTCAGCTCAAAGTTATTGGCATTGATCGGTTGGTGTGCAATCCCAAAATAATTATCATCAATGACCAGCTTAAAGTGATCTCAGATTGCCACATTGAGTGGGTTGCACTATCTGTTGTCAGCCGCAATTCCTTTTTTTTCAATTCTCCTTTATTTCCTTAGTCTCCTCGCTATTCTTTCTATTTCAGGATCAAACATGAGAGATTCAAAACTTATGAATCTTCGCATTCATTGAAGCTCAGAAAGAAAAATAAAATAAAATAAAATAAAATTCTAACTTAAAGTTAAGGTTACTTTGTAATAGTATTAATGTGAATAAGATTAAACAATCCCCGGAAACGGCGTCAAAAACTAATTAAGAGATTATCGTACCGCAAGTATTATTTTTGTAAAAGATAAGTAAGAGTGTCGAACCCACGTTGATTGAATTCAAATTCGCATTAAGTACTATAATTAATAAGGTTAACTTTATTTAGAAGCGATTTAAATTAAACTAAATCGAAACTGAAAACTAAATAAGTGAAAAGTCCAAACATTTAATTAAGGAAAATTAGGATAAGATAGATTATAGAGTGTGATTTCACTTAATTATCCCTATGTATTTGTCATGCCAGTCAATTATTACTCATTTTTTTAGTTTATAAGTCAAGTATCCTAAATTATTCTATTTATAAGTCAAAAATCTTAAATTATTCTAAATCTCTCTCACGAGTGCCGAGTGAAAATATTATTAATTACTGATTTCGATATCCCTATAAAAATCTAGTAATTAACAATTCATTACACTCTTTGATTCTTTGTTAGCGACTTCAAAGGAATTATACGCCTCCTGAACTCTATAAAATTCCTAAATTATATTTGCTAAATTATATTTTCTAAATCCTATTCAAAATCCCCTCTCCCGAGTGATAGATTATAAACATAGAATCATTTAATCTATGGCCAAAAAACGAGAAGCAATAAACACAAGAAAACATAAATAAACTGATTTAAAACTTCATAATAATTAATTGGCAATCAAACACATGGGTTCAAACATAGGCTACATCATCCCCTAGAATAATAAAATTAGTTCATGACCAAATAGAAAAATAATGAAACACTGTCAAGACATATTGGATATCATTAGAGTTTGAAGGAAGAAACTAGAAGATAAAACCCGAACCAAATCTCTTCGTCTTCGAACGTCACCATTTTTGTCTCCTCTTATCGCTCTTCAATTATCTGATTAGATCTCTCTAACTTATGTGTTTAGAGCTCTATAGTTATGTCTCATATTCCTCCATAGGGTTTTGGACTCGCTTATTTATATATAGGGAATTCTTGGAGTTATTCTGCTTGTAGAAAATAAAATCCTTAATTTTAAAATCTTCGGGGCGTCACGACACCAGAAATGGCATCGCGACGCCAGCCTCTTTGCTAGGATGCCTTGTTTTTACGTATTTTGCCTTCATACATGCTTCCTTTGCATCTTTAAGCTCTAAAAAAACGTACGTTAGTCTTAAGATCCATGCTCTAATGCTTCCTATCAATAAAACACAAAAGAAATTATAAAATACGTAAAATGACACGAAACCTAATAAAATAATAACCTAAAAATGTAAGAATAAGTGGGTACAAATTGCACTTATCAACACCTAAGACGCTAAACAAGTCGTGAAAATATGTTTATTTTGATATCCAATATGCAATGATTCAGACTCACTACAATGGCAAACAATGGGGGGTTTAAATAGATCTAGAATTGGTGCAATTGTCACGACCCCCTCCCTAGAGCGGGCCTAATCCTAGAAAGAGGTTTGCGGACTTCTTTAGCTCGAGCATTCTATATGTCAAACCAACCAAACAATGTGCACAATATTACATCATAAATTACAAATACATGGATTATACACAATTTTTGTGGTTTACAACACAAGCCTTAAAAATATGCAAATGATGACTTAAATGTCTAGACCAACCCGAAAAACAACAGTGGCACGTGGATCCAATTCTAGTACTGCTTCTGTTGGGCTCGCTAACTACCTTGAATGTTAAGGGAAATGGGAGTGAGGTTAAAGAGCCCAGCAAGTAAAGCATTCATACTCTAGCCCAGCAAGTAAAGCATTCATACTCTTAACATGACATCACCAACAAAATAGGGATATATATATATATATAAGTTATATAAATAATATAATATATGAAAATAACATATACTACAATATCATCTCAAACAATCATCCCACAACAATACAAACATCCATCAAACATGGTTGCTAATCCGGGTCCAATATAATAGTAGGTTGAAACCAATGGGAGAGTCCCTCTCATACCCCCAAGGTTTCCTACTATATCATCTCGCAAAATATGTGTGAGTGGGTTAAAACCAATGGGAGAGTCCCTCTCATACCCCCAAGGTTTTTCACCATATAATCTCGCAAAATATCTCATCACATCTCATCTCATCTTCAGCCACTATTATATGAAACCTGACAGCATAATACAACAATACGCATCATCCAATACAATCACATCTCACATCCAATCCATCAATCTCATCTCAACAATCATGAATTCATATTTATCATGCTTTCAATTAATCAATGTTTATATCTCCACAAAATATAAATATAATATAAATATAAATATAAATATAAATATATATATATATATATATATATATATAATTATACCAATTTATTTATATAGACTTTCACAACAATCATCAATCAACAAACAATTATCTTAAGGGAATCATCGTGCATTGTACTTACCTCTATCCATGCAAAAGCCCTTAATATGTCTATATCTTCGCTAAGAATATGAAAAATATAAAATTACGATCAGGTCCCTCAATTTTTCCAAAAGTATGATTTTACCCCTAAACTTTCTAAATTTCCATTTTAACCCCTAAAATTTTCTGATATGTCCAAATAGTCCTAAAACTCTTAAATATTACTATTAACCCCTGAAAGCTCGAATTTACAGAATTACCCTCTTAATCATGCAAATATACAATTAAGTCCAAAACTTTCAAATTCTATCATTTACACCCCCAAGCGATAATAATCACATACCGAGCTCCAGAGACTCCAAATCTCACAAAGAAAGAGCCGCTGGTCAGCAAACATCTCAAGGATCACGGTGATGGTGGTGGTAGGGCTTGGAACACGGTGGTTATCGACGATCGGTTAAATATCGATAACTATCGTATTTTGCTCGTTTCTCAACATCCGAAGATCCGATTTGGGTAAACGAATTGTCCAACTCGTATATCTCAACGAGGGGAAAATTCCAGTTCGGGAGGTGTCATACACGCGCGGCGGCGAGTGGAACGCGTGGGCATCAAGTCTCCGGCGCATGAGGGCGCGTCCGGCGGTTTCTTGGCGGCGGTCCGACATCAATGGATTCGTCTTGTCTAGGGGAATCTCCAGCTATGGTCACTTGCCAGAAACATAGATCGGACGACGTTGAAAAGTCCCTTTCTCTATCTGTCTACAAATTTTCTCCCTCTTCTGGATAATCCACTCTCATGCTCTCGGTTTCTCTCTTAAAAACTCCAAGAAATTGCTCTCAAAACTCTCTGAAATTACTCTCAAATTCCTCTGGAATTTTCTTCAACACACCTCGCCCTCCTCTCTCTAAATCACAACTCCAAAATCTTCTTGCATGGCCATGAAAGGTATTGTTCCCATAACCAAATACATGCAAAGTTTCGTCTCTCTCTATCCTTATCGGTAAATCCTTAGCATACTTTATTTGCAGCATAAATGATATTGAAAAAGGAGTAGAGAAGCTTGTCCCTCGTTGCGTTTTTTTTTCTCAAAACAACATGATATTCTTCCCATTCTATAAGAATCCATCCACTGGATTTAGTTGGTCACAAACACTTTAAACCAGGCCATGAAGAAGAATGTGAGTGCCCTGCTCGGTAGTCATTGCAAGTAGTGAAGTTTGGTGGTTAGAATTAGTGAAATGGTAGGGTTGAATAATTTTGTTTGGTTGTAATGATTTGTAGACATAAAAATATGCTTTTAGATAATGTCATAACATTGTGGGGGTTTTGGTTAGGTATGAGTGTGATAAGGAAGGAAAAAAAAATAATAATAACAAATAAAAATATAAAAACAAATGATGTATTACAGCAATTATGGTAGAATACTATATCTTAAACAAGTAACTTGTCGGACAAATAAACTTATTTGAATTAGGCATCACGAGATCCCTATTTGATCTCCATAATGACTACCCCATAATTGGGGTATCTTTGGTCAAGATCTATTGGATTATGAGTATAATAATTTATATTGAATAAAATAAAATGACAATTCATTTATCATTTAAGTCTTTATCCGTATATCGTTAAATATATATCTTGTATGATAATATCTTAAGCCTTATTTATATAAAAATTAAACGGAAATTTGATATATAGGATCATATCACACGTAAAAACAACAAATTTAAACCTTTTTTTTCTCTCTTTTATCCCTTTGTGGGGTAAACTTTAAGAACTTCCATATTCAAAATACGTAAAACCTTAGGGAGCTTTCTTTTTAAAAAAAAAAAAAATTCATATTTTCCACTTCTGTCCCTCTCATCCAGTTCTTTTCTTCATTAAATATAATTCAGATTACGGAACTTTAATAAAATAATACCCACTATTAGAAAAAAACAATTTATTTATAGTAATTATTACTTTAATATTTAGATTAACGAGATTTGATGTATGAAATATTACTTTAATAATTATGTTACTTTTAAGTTTCTATAATTGTTTTTTTAATTATGTATTATTAATTAAAATGATTTATATTGATTCCTCTAATATTAATTAAATAATATTCTAATAAAAACAATTATCAGATTTTCCACCAAATATATAATTCCACTCAAATTTAAATTTTAAAAATTTAAATTCAAATTCCAGTGAATTATGACACTAATATGTAATAATTTAATGACATATTAGTGCCATAAGTTTAATTTTAATGACATATATATGTGATAAAATAAAAAATTGATGACATTTATGCGTCATGTATTTATGACATTTATGTGACAGAAAAACCATCATAAATTGATGACACACTAAAAAAACTGTCATAAAAAAATAACACGACGATTTATGACAGTTTTAAAACCTTCATAAAAACCTGTTTATAATGGTTTTAAACCGTCATAAAATGACATTTTTCTAATACTGATCTTTATATAATAATGCATCCTAATAATGAAAAATTTAAAATCAAGAATTCAACATCAAAATTATGCACTACAAGAAAATGGATTTTTAGCGCCCAATACTTTAGCGTCGAAACTACTTTCGACGCTAATAATCACTTTTAGCGTCGTAATTATTATTCGACCCCAAATATCAAGATTTTAGCGACGAAAATTATATTCAACGCCAAATATTCAACTTTTTTCGTCGAATACATATATCGACGCTAAAAGTACGACTTATAGCGTCGAATATTATTCGACGCTAAATTTTTTTTAACTATTCCAATAATCTTTGGCGTCGAAATAAATTGCAACGCTAAATTTTATACTTTTAGCGTCAAAAAACATATTCGACGTCGAAAATTTGACATTTAGCGTCGACGAAGTTGCGTCGCTAAAGGTCTATGAAGATACCACCGACAATCCTTTTATCTTTAGCGTCTACTTTTAATATCGACGTTGCAAATCCCGACATTTAGCGTCGAATTGCTTGTTCGACGCTAAAAATTATCATTTAGCATCGAAATTTGGACTTCGACGCTAAAAATAGATTAAAATGGAGAATGCCACCAACCCTTCTCCCCCTCTGCTTTTTCTCTTATCCTCTGTAATCATCAACATACAAAAGATTTGATGCAGATTAATGTGGTAGATCAAATGGTGAAGATTGAAGTTTTTCAAATTTTCTTGGGACATTTACTTTGTCTTATAGATCTATTAGTTTTTCTGTATTAGATTGGTTATATGTTGTTGTAAAAGTTTATGTTCAAAATATGCTTTGTGTTGTTTCACTTCTAATTAGGAATATGTAGTCACCGACTTTGCACTGAGACCGAGGTGGGGAGACCAGGCCGGACCCGTAATTCCTCTTGTTCCTAAGTAGTTTTAGGTGTGAATATGTATTTCTTTTAGTTACGGGAAACACATCATGTATATTTTATCGTGTATTATTAGGTTTTATCCTAATTAGCTTGAATCTTAGGATTTCCTAAGTTTATTTTCGAGCTATTATTTGGCCGTGTAATTACACCTTTATGGTGTTTTTATGAATGAATTTCATTTTATCTTCAAAAAAAAAAAGTTTTCGATATTGTTTGTTAGTTAAAATTTTTATTTTATACTTATTTTTACTCGGTTGCTATTCCTGTAGGAGTGGTTCGACTTCGATCTGACCAAAGTGAATGTCCAACAGTATATTGACTACCACATGGGGAAATGTTATAAGGATTATAGGACAAAAGTCCTGAAACCAATATTCGACGAACATGGACCTTCAGATGCTCCACAATATAAGCCTGATTTTATAGAGGAGCAAGACTGGACATTCTTATGTGAGCTTTGGTTTAGCAAGAAACACGAGGTAAATTTTAAAATAAATGGAAATTTATAATTCTCTTTGTTTTTGGTACTTACAGTGTTGTTAAATGCATGATAAATGTCACGCAAATGCGGAAAATCGAAGTCACTTGTGTTTTAATCACCGTGGAGGTTCGAAGTCATTTATCCAACATCGTGCCGAACATTCTGAGGTAAATATATCCTAACGTAAATTTTAACAGTTCATTGTTTTTACTAATGTGGAATAATACTAAATGTATTTTCTGTTTTTAACAGAGTAGCACAGGTGAGGTGCAATCATTTTCAGATTTTTTTTCCGAGTGACGTATTACAATGAGAAAAACAAATGGATAAATGAAGAAGCCGAACGCTGTTATGTAAGTTTCAGTTTTTAAAATAAAATAATTACTATTATATATGTTATTTTTTTTTTTCAAATTCTAACATTAACTTATTTTTTTAAACAGAACGAAATGATGGAACTCCAACATCAAACTCAGGAGACAGGGTCCGACCCGATACCAGATAAACAGTTGTCGCAATTGGTTTTAAAGAATCAGACAGCTTACAACGTCGGTCTTGTCACTCGTAAGAAGCCGACGTCATATGCACGCAATACTGTTAATTCGGACAATGCCTCATCTCTTCGAGACCAGTTAGCCACCACCCAAAACCGGCTATCCACCACCGAAGACCGGCTATCCACCACCCAAGACAAGCTGAAGAAGACTAAGGAGGAGCTACAACAGGTCAAGGTGGACCACGAGAAGAAGTTGGAGCAGTTCGAACAGCAAATGTTGAAGGCCTCACTCAGTCAGGGTGCATCGGGCTCGAGCGCCCCCATCACTATAGCAATAAATTTTATATCTATTTGTATAAATATTTTTGAACAAATACTTTTAATATAATTAGTATTTTGGACAAAAAAATTTCAATATAATAATAAAATAATTATTATAATATTTCATAATTCTGTTATTAATCATGAATTTTTTTT
>SKCR01046131.1:0-131956 GCA_019454045.1 Zanthoxylum bungeanum | reverse complement strand
ATCAATCAACCAATATATTATTCCCAAACATAAAATATTGTATGCCTAATCAACATAAACTAAATATTCAACCTCCCTAATCCAAGCCAATCAAATCCCTTGTTTTCCTTGTCCAACACCAAATCATATCCCTTTTTAAATACACAAATCCCTTTCCTTGTCAAGCCTAACCCTTTGCCTATAAAAAGAACCCTTCACCAACCTTCTCAGGGCTAGCTAGCTCATTCACATAAGAAACACCCAAGCTCATAGACACAATTCTCCCTCACTCTCAATAACAAAAAGATCACAAACCAAAGAACCCCCATCGCCTTGACCAAAACACATCCCGAACAACCCTTTCACCTCACCGAAAAACACATCCCAAACAGCCCTAAACACACACATAAAACAGCCCCCGAACCACACCATAACACCACCGAAAATAACACCCAAAACAGTAGCCAAAACATCCCAAAAAAACAGTAACTAAAATACAGCAGCGAAACAGTAGCAGCGGTAGCGAATCGGAGTTAAAACAGCAGCAAAAGACGGAGGACGACGACCCAAAACAGTAAGACAACAAACGAGAGCAGTGAACCAGTGAACCGGAAGAGTTACGGAGCTTTACCCCTTCCGATCTTCGTGAAACGCGAGTCCGAGAGACGACTTCAAAGGTTAGACCTGAGGGCACTTTTTCATTAGTTTATATTCGTTTCTTTTATTATTGAATTGTATTCACATGAGAATCGTTTATGGATGTGTGTTGTGGGTATTGGATGAATGGAAGAGTGATGTCTCTTGTGGTATATAGGATGGAAACCCAGACGTAAATTCCGTAGCCGAATCCGAATGGACGGTAGTGCGGTCTGTACTTGGGACACAACTCCACGTACCACTTGAGTAAACGGCACCTTCTCTTGTTTTGTGTTGCTTTGGTTTATTTAATTCTTGTCATTTAAATTCTGCATGTTGTTTATTCCCGTATGATACGATCGAGTGCATGGGCTTAGTAAGTGCGATGAAAGGTTCCCTAATTGGAGGGTTAAAATCCTTCACCACGATGCTCTGCCGCACCGATTGATGTGTGTTCGGTTGAATGCGAAATACGTTCAATCAGACATACTTAGTTTGATATGATTGTCTTTATTTTCGTATGCATGATTCAACCGAGTGCATGGGCTTAGTAAGTGCGATGTGAGATCCCCTATGGGGAGGGGCTAAACCCCTTTACCACGAGGCTTTGCCGCGCCGGTTGATGTGTGTTCGGTTGGATACAAGATACGTTCAATCGGGCACACTATGTTTAGTATTATTGCTTTTCATTCTATGTATGCATGATTCAGTCGAGCGCATGGGCTTAGTATGTTGGTCTAAAGGTCCTCTCTTTGAGAGATCAAGAGCCCCCAAAAGGCCACCTTTACGGCAGTACTTCACCGCGCCCCTTTATTTTGTTGTTCATGTATTGCGTCCCATTTCATGCATCAGGTCTGTTCCAGTTCGAACGCGTTTACGAACGCAACTCGAACGCGCATACATTTTTGCCTTATCATGCATCAGGTCTTATTTCTGTTCGAACGCGTTATCAAACGCCATACGAACGTGAGGATTCTGTTTCATTTCCGTTCGAACACGTTATCAAACGCCATACGAACGCGAACCTTCTGTTTACCATTCGAACGCATTTACGAACGCTACACGAACGCATACACACTTTCTTAGTTTCATAATGTATCAGGTCTGGTTCCGTTCGAACGCGTTCTCGGACGCTACACGAACGCGAACCTTCTGTTTACCGTTCGAACGCGTTTACGAACGCTACACGAACGCGCACACACTGAACTGAGTCTGTCTTATCATATTCATGCATAATTGCCTCTTGGTTGATCTTTTTTGTGTTATATAGCCAACCGTATTATTTGTATTCCTGCATTTATCCATTCCATGTGTTCTTGGGATTGTATTCAAGCATGATTAGGCTGTTAGCAGGTTATTTGGTTAATAGGTTCATGAGATAGTACTCAAGCATGATTAGGATGTTCTTAGTTTTCCATATCATAGGATTGAAATATGTTCATGAGATTGCCATGTGATGTTGCATGTTGTGATGAACTTGTTGATGTATGTACATGAATCTAGAAGCATGATATTTTTTGGAAATAAATGTTACTTAAGCTTAATTAAATTATTACATAAATCCTTTCATTACAAGTGACATGAGTAAGGGACCATTCCGAACCCAACGGTTTGAGGTCTTCCCTTGCGAGGGGTGAGTGCGGCCTTAAATCTTTGTCCCGGTTCACACCGGGTGGCGACTCCATGTCATTTCGTACTTCCCAACTAGTGCCGCGAGCCTAGGAACGGCGTCGCCCAGGTTCTGTTGTCCACACTTATCAAAGTCAGAAAAAAGCCATTTGGAGTTTCTTAGATTTTAGCATATTGGACAGTGACAAATAGTGGAAAGTAAAATTGTGTAAGGACAAGGATAGGATGTGTTTAAATATATATTAATGGGTCATTCGGGCCAAAAACATGCGGAGGGCATTGTTTGTACCAAAAATAACAAGTTCGGCCAAATTTTCAGAGCCAACAGTGTTTTTTAGCAAAGTAAGTTCAGTTTTGAGCCCATGCACGTACCTCAGACTTTGAAAACTACTTCAGACCCTAAGCCCTGACCCTGAGTCCTACTTCAGAACCTGACACTGAGGTCTGCGTGTTGAAGGCATGATACAGAGGTTCTGACTCTCAGGCTCTGAGTCTGACTTTAACTCAAAGGTTTGCTTCAGAGGTTCTGCTCCAAAGGTTCTGACCCTGACTCGGAGGTCCTGATTCCGACTATGAGGTTCTGACTCTGGCTTTTGTTTCCGCCTATGATTCTGAGGATGAGGCTCTGACTCTTGCCTGATGTGGAAGATATTGTGTATGTGTGTTGAAGGTCTGATGTTGAGTGAGGTAGGTCTTGACTCAGAGGTTCTGCTCCAAAGATCCGACCATGTCTTTGGGGTTTTGAGATTCTGACTATGAAGTTCTGATTTTGAGGTCCTGAGACTCTAACTCTGAGGTCCTGAGACTCGAGGCTCTGAGGGGCAGATTCCTGCTCTGAGGCTCTGAAGTAGGGTCTAATGGTGAAGTAGGGTTTGACTTTGACTCTGAGGTTCTGATTCTGAAGAGGCTCTGACTTTGAGGATCTGACTCTGGGATCCAATTCTGAGGCTCATAGGGTATGATGTTGGAAGATTTTGAGGCCCTGACTCTGATGTTCTGATTTTGAGGTCCTGACCTTGAGATCCTGAAGTTCTAACTCTGAGGTCCTCGCCCTGAAATTTTGAGGCCCTGAAGTTCTGATTCTGACCAAAAGACCTAAGATTCTGATTCTAACCCTGAGGCTCTGAGTTCCTGATTTTGAGGTTCTGAAGTTCTTAGGATATAAGGCCGATCAAGTATCAGAGTAGAAGATGGTTTACAATCAACTCGTGCACGTCTGATCAGAGGATTACAATCAAGAGCAACGGATCAGTGCTAGCCCAATGTCTTATGCTTCAAAATTAAACGGGTCTGATTCCTCCAGAATTTCCTCCAACAGTTGCAGGACGTGAGCACTAAAAATAGAGGAGCGCAGCTTGCAGGACGTGGTGGTTACAGGATCATGGATGAGAACTTGTAGGAAGTTAACAAGATATGTCGAACATGCGTAAAAGATTGAGGAGTATTATGAGACATTTATTTTCAGAAGCCAATTTCAAAGGCATCAAGAATTTACTATCTCTTAAGCAGGAAAAATAGTAAATTAAACAGTAAATTATTGAGGGTCCAAGTCTTTCTCCCACTAACGTATTTTCCTCCATCAACGTAAAATATACATGAGGTTGATGAGCATTTGGAGGAAGTTGAGAGAAAACATAGGAACTGGGAGGATGAGTTAAAGAAGTTGATGAGCATTTGGAGGAAGTTAATAGAAAATATAGGAAGTAGGAGGATGGGTTAAAGAAGTTGAAAGGACAGCAAAACGTGCTTAGGAAGTTAAGGAACAACAACATGAAGTTATTCCCAGAGAGCATAAAAGCCAAAGAAGAGCCAAAGGAATAGCTCTCTCTCCAACACTTCAATCCAAAAAAGACCATTGCCAATTTTCATTTATTCAGTAGTCAATTCCCTCTGTAGTTTTTAGTCTCTTTTGTAAACTTTAATTCCAGTAGATGTAGTCTTTCAGTTCTTGTAATTTTAGAATTTCATTGTCAGTGAAGATTTCCAATTCCAGTAACAGTCTCTGTAGTTTAGACTTTCGATCCCAGTAGAATTTTCAATTCCAGTAGTTTTAATTCTTAGTCATTTTTTAGCATCCTCTTAAATTCCAATTGTCTATCCCTTGCAGGTTTTGGAAATCCGTTTTTATAATCGTTTGTTAGAAGTCAGCAATTCACATTGAGGATTTATTCATCTGACACGCCCGCGCTCAACCTAACTTTTGGAGCCAACAAGTTCCTTCTGATTCGATTTCGGTTCTGAATCGGAACCGTGGCCAAATCTGAATTGTATATTAAGAAAGCCCCACGAGTAATATTTAGCAGCAAATCAATTAAAATAATCCATATGCGCATATCTGTATAATGCTGCCGGTTAGTATCTATTTTTTATACATTTCCTTAAATGTAATAAGATTCTATTTTTCCTACTTTGGCCATTCTTCAGAAATCTCCCCCTTCTCTTTAATATTTGAGGATTTACCCAGATTTCTCCTAATTTTTGAAAAATACCCAATTTTCCCTTCCTATTCGAAAAAAGCCGTTAAAATGTACATTTCTTTCGGTGTTAGAGGTTTTACCTGCTCCGTTTAAATTCGGATCAAGTGAAACGTTTCCAAAAGAAAAAGAATCAATAATATTTTACTTTATATTATTGGGAAATTGATGTTGTATTAGATGTTGATTTTATTTTTTTATTACTAATGTAATAATATTATTAAACCATACCTATGCCTATCCAATAATAAGTATACGTCATATTTACACTAATGGATTTTAGAATACAAAACTATCATGTGGCATCACTTTATGGTCAGTTATCATCTTATCTCTGGAACAGCGTCGACGATGCAAGTAACTTAAGTTACGTGTCATACCTGTGGCTTTGAGACCGACAACGTGATAAAAATAATAAATTCACACCCAAATCATCCTAATAACACTTTAATTTTTTATAATTTTAGAAATATAATTTTAAAAAATACAAATTTATTTAATGGGTTAATTTTATTTAATTTTGAAATAAATTTTTATTATTTTTGAAATTTTTTTAAAATATTCAAATCATTTAATACTAATTAAAAAAAATTCAAAATTTATGAAAAATATTTAACAACAAGAACTAAAATTAGTATTTTCAAAATCACATAAACTATAATATTATTTTGATTATTTATAGGATAATTGAATACCATTTCCTTATAAAAATATCTAAGGTAATTTTTTAGGGTTACTTTCATTTCACTATCACCGAAATTAGAAGATAATAAATAAATATGAAAAATATCAAAGTGTAATATTTTATTATATTTTTATAAAATAAAATAAGATCATGCCAAATGAATGATCGATCACACCTGTCTAATGAGAATTTCCAAGAATTCATCATATCAAGAGTTAGAAAAATAAATTATGAGAATTAACCCCGTCAAGAATTCGTCATTTATATATTCTTATTCTTAAAGCAATCAAGATATATAAATCATGTATTAAAGAAGGAAATAATTTTCAACATAAATATCTATAATTTCCAAATCCACTTATTTAAATCATTACTAAAATTAATCTCTCCAAACAATAAACAGAAAATGTAATAATACACAAACAGCCCAATAAAATTCAAAAATTACAAATTTAAACTAAAATTATAGAATCTCTCTAATTAACAAAAGTACTCAAAACCAAACCTAACACAAGAGACACTCCCAATACCGGCAAACTCAAAGTAGTGGACACTGCTAATGACTTGGGAGGTCCGGATGTTTGCGACTCCGACGGAGGTGGAGTCACGTCTGCCGGAGTACTTGAGTTCGACGACGACGGTGAAGGCGCATTACCAGACGATGGAGTCGTCGTAGGCGGAGGAGATAACGTTGCTGTAGGAGACTGAGCTGGGCTAGTACCACTAGGAGGCGATGATGGGGTCAGTGAACCCGACGACGGTGCCGGAGCTGATGCATTAGGTGATGTGGAAGGGGAAGTCGCCGGCGACGGAGACAACCCTTTTGGAGGATAAGCCGAAGGTGGATTAGATGTTGGTGACGTGGAAGGGGAAGTCGCCGGTGCCGGAGACAACCCTTTTGGAGGATAAGCCGAAGGTGGATGAGACGTTGGTGACGTGGAAGGTGATGTCGCCGGCACAGGAGACAACCCTTTAGGAGGATAAGTTGGATGAGACGTTGGTGACGTGGGAGACAACCCTTTTGGAGGATTGGCTACAGGTGAAGTTGCCGGAACGGGAGACGTTCCTTTAGGAGGCATCACTTTCGGCGGCTGTGCCGCAGGAGAAGGAGACTTAGGGGACGGTGCATATGGTGGTGTTGGAATTGTGGGGGCAGTTGGTGGACGTCTTTGATGCAAAACGACGACGATTAGTTTCTGGCCGTTTCGGCAATGATCGGGGTTTCCACTAATGAAGTAGAAAGGACCTGAACGATCAAATTTGAACTCAGAGTCACCCGATTCCAATTTCAGCAATGGATTCTTCGTGCTGCAGTTGTTGTAATCATCTTTGTTTACTAATAACACCGAGTCTGATCCTTTCTTGAATTTGAACACTGGAAATAATACGAAACCGATAAATCAGCTGTTACATACAAGAAAACAAAAACTAAAAATATAATAATAAAATAAAAGATACTTACAGAGAGTATCATTGATGAGGAACCTGTTTCTTCCAGCCCAGAGATTATAATTTTCTTTAGGGTTTATAACCCAACCTTGTTTTCCACCCACGTAGAATTTGTTTGCATGAGAGAAAGATAACAAAAACGAAAAGAAAATCAAGAAGAAAAGAAAGAGAGATTTTGGAAACTCCATTGATTATTATGAAAAATAGTACAGAAATGAGTTATAGAGTTGTGTATTTCTTGTGTATTTATAGAATGAAAATGATGGGGAACCAGAAACTTCACAGAAAATCTGCCAGTGAAAAGAAAATCTTATATTTATTTATTTGTTTTTAAATTTGGAAGTAAAAGATTTAGGAGATTTGATTGGAGAGTAAAATGAGAGATAAGAAGGGAAAGTGTGAAGAAAATAGAGGGCAGGGGTGTTGAAATAAATAAAGAGGGATTCAGAATACCGTTTGAGTTGCGAAGGGCGATCAATCAATTTAAATGTTTTGTCTGCTTAGTCTATGATGCCTAACGTTTACAGGTGGCAAAATCAGAGAAGGATTTGAACGTTGATCATGTAATTTAATGCAGTGTGTCTATTGTGGGGTAGATTGGAGCCTTTTGATGTGGGGACTTTGTACTTGGATCATAATTTCTCTCAATAACTTGATTCACCATGCACCAGAAAAAACGTGTGATACACGTTACACATTATCTCAGGTTGGTTATTCCACAAAACATATGTTAATAATGTTTTTTTTTAAAAAAATTCAAAATTTTATCGTCAAATCACCCGATTTAAGTAAAGTAAGTTAAATCATCGGTTATCTAAGGTTCTTACAAGAAGTGCACCACTGAATTCAAACTTTATACATGAACAATCAAATCATAAATCTTATGCTACCAAACCACGGGACGAGATATTTGGCTCAATACAAAAACTGGTCATTTTCATTTTTACTTGCCCATTTTCACTACTTTAGTATTTAGTAATTTACAATATTGCTGCTTCGCTACCGCTAATATATTTCAATTAAATATGATTATTATTTCAAAAACAAATTACATCTTTCAAATTTATGCAGAACAATAAAATCAACGTCAAATGCTATTCCTATAAGATTGGAGCAGCACGGTGAAAGAGCTAATATGTTCAGTGTTTGGTAATGGCCTCGAGTTGATTGAAGAGTTCCCATTTCTTTCTTATTTTATTTTTAATCCTGACTTTTTATGACTTCCAATCTGGTTTTACTGGCTCTAGTCTTACTTGGATACAATAATGAAGAAATACTACCTAATATTGTTAGGGGGTGTTTTTTTTTTTTTTTTTTTTTTTTAATCGTTGGAAATTCCCGCCAAACCACTCATTCCGGACTTAAGCGGAACAGATAAAACTCCGGCTGTCTTACACTCTTACAAGAAACGCACTATCTGGATTCGAACCCAAGACCTCAAGATCAGATCTTGAGCTCTACACCACCAAGTCACGCCCCTTGGGAACATAAATACACTTATTTTAAAGAGTTTTCGCTGGACCAAAAACTAATAACAATTATAGGGAGTCTACAGTAACCTTTATAATAAAGTCATAAAATGTATACATATATCAATATGTTAAAGAATTTAACAAGAAATAACAAAAAATGTGGAAAGAGAAAAACATGTAATCTACAGGACAAGAATTGAATCTAGTCGAAAAATCTTCAATTTTGAGTAAAGGAATCCAAGAACTTTACCAATATCCATAATTTTGAGTTTCTACTGTGCATCCAGCTACATTGCTGCTAATCACACTGAAATGTAATATTGTGGGTGGGAAAAGGGTGGTGTCAAGGATGGTGTGAACTGAGTTACCTACCAGCAGGCGAACAATTTTTTTCACTTAAATGGATTTCATGTGATGCACCAAGAATTCCACACTCAGTTTATATGAATGAAATCAACAGTTTCCACACAAAAAAAAAAAAAAAAAAAAAAAAAAAAAAAGAGGCCTCTTCAGAAGTCATACTTTGTTCTCCCACTCTTCAAGATGAGACACAACATATCTGAAATGTCTGAAGAAGAACTGAAGAAGTTCCACGACTCGAGCATTAGGCGTTTCCTTGATCCCTTAAAATGAACGACCTATACAATAATATGATCAATGCTTTAAATAATGCACACATGATAACTTTTGTGTGCTAGTCAGCAGAAAGTCAAAATTTATAATGAGAAGTTGAATTCGGATATTCAAGCATACCTTTACATCTAAGGGCATTCCATGAAATTGGCCTGCACCCTCAGGTGGTGTCCAATTGTACATAGCACATGGTAGAAATAGCACAGAAGCTCCACTAATTTCTTCAACAAAGGCCTGTGCTTTAGTAAATTTATTTGCATCAAAAGAAGGATTCGACTTTACAACCCAGGCAAGAGCTAACTGGTCACCGAGCATTCTGGAAGCATTCATGTATTTGGAACTGTAAACCCTTAATACTTCCTGAAGAAATATCTTTGCCCTGCAATCAAATTTCATTTTGTAATTTTCTCAAGTGAAAAATATAATGTTATTATTTATACAGCCTTTCTTGTACCAGGAAAATGTGACAAAAAAAGAGAGAGAGAGGAGCAAGACGACTGTTTCATGTATCTTATATGTTGACACAGATGAGTAAATAACTAATGCACCATCAACTCCAACCTGGTGACCCAAAAAGGTTTGCAAGATTTAGACTTCAATTTCAAAGTCAGTTACACAATAGAAACATTCATACTTTCTTTCCATAATCTATTATTCCAACAGAACAAGATATGCACAAAGAGAGCAAATTATGCACCTTAAAATCCCATTGTGGGTGCCCCTGACAGCAATAAATCCAGAATTCAGAGGTTGATCTTTGTTGTTTCTGAAAGTCAGAGCCAGGTGAAAGTTTTGATAGTCGTCAAATATATGTCCTAAGTCATCAACAACCGCAATATCTGAGTCAGTGAAGATGTAATGATTTATATGCCCTTGCCCCTCAGAAAGCTCCTGAAGCCTTCTTTCTAGAAATGTCTGCATAAAACAGTGCCCTTCATAATTCAAGAAGTAGCATTCTTGACTAATTATTTTATCATTGTAATCTTAACTGTTTCACATAACAAGGCATTTTTTCAATGATATCATAATCACTATTCAACTATTTTATGGCAAATGGAATTGGGAGATAAATGCACTCCTCATGAGGAATGAGAGCAAGAGCAAAATGGCGCAGGTGATTGGGAAGGGGCAAAAGGAAGAGCTGCGCTGGACGTTAGCTAGGGCAAAAACAATAACAAAGAACAACAAACTACTGAAATGAAACATATAGGACAACCCAATAGCTGGTAAGAAAGAGCATGTGTTTAGGGAGGGCCAAAAGGAAGATCTGCGCTGGAGGCTTGCAAGCAATGTTTAAAAATACAGATAACGCCTTGAGGTGGTCGGCCGTTGAGGCGCGAGGCGAACCTCCTCGAGGCGGGAAGACGCACTCCTCAATCCAAACATCAAATCAAAAATTAAAATCAATATAATAAAATCATCAACCAAATTGATGACCTAATTTTAATATACAAAGACCTAATTATAATTCCCATAAATTGACCTAATTTTAATACAAAGAGACCTAATTATAATTTCAAAATTGACCTAATTTCAAAATTGACAAAGACCTAATTATAATTTCAAAATTGATAAGAGACCTAATTATAAATTTCAAAATCGACATAATTTTAATTCACAGAGACATAAAGATAATACACAAAATTTACCTAACCAAGTGTCAAAGATAGAGCAAAGAGAGAGCAAAGATAGAGAGCAAAGTCATTACCTTCGTGCGCGAGAGGCGGAGAGGCAAAGATAGAGATGCGAGAGGTAGAGAGGCAGAGAGGCTTAGAGGCCGAGAGAGATGCGATTGAGGCTGAGAGATTTTTTAACCTCCAAAACGTCGTCGTTTTGGAGGTAAATTTTTTTTTTTTTTAAAAAAAAAAAAAAAAACCTACACCGACGCAGCAAGTGAGGCGGCTGCCTTTTGCCTCGTCGGCGTGAAGCGGCGTGTGGCAGTCGTCTCACTTGCTACAGTGCGGGAAAAGTGAAAATGATGCAGAGGCGGCCACCTTGAGGCGCCTACGCCGCAAGGCGGCGACGCGGTGCCTCGAGCCTCCGCCTCTGACCGCATTTTTAAACAATGCTTGCTAGAACAAAAAAAATTACAAAGAACAACAAACTACCGAAAAGAAACATATAGGACAACCCAATAGCTGGTAAGAAAGCTACGGAAATATACATAGATAAATAAATAAGTTATAAACAATTTCTGTAAAAGACTTTATTCTCAAAAATATGAATGCAAAACAAAAATATTCTACCTATTAATCAGTGTGATTTGCTCTTACAATGTAAGACCTGATTCTTTGAAGCATCAACTTGTCTCGTGAATATTCACCATGAATGGGATTTACGGTGACCCCTTTTCTGTGCAGTGAGAGATCTGAAGTTGGATCATTCAGAATAATAACATCACTCTTGGGCATTGTCACCTGTACCAATAAGTATTGAACTAGTAAGGTTGGAAAGCTATGACCACAGAGGTCTATTAACATATGAAATAGCTCTAGACTCAGGACTCTACATCATAGAAAAAGGTAGTTAAGACAAAAAGTACGTACAAATAAGATTAACAATGATAATTCCAAAATATATCAAAATAGAGATCGCTCTTAGTTTTAGACTAGTCACTCCAAAGTTGCAAGAATGGATGCTAAACATAATGGAGCTCAAACTTAACATATGATGAAGTTCCATGCAAAAACCAATGAACTTTATTCAAGTTTCCGATGGATTTGTTGAAGACTTGCCTGAATGAAGTTAATGAAGACATTCAATATCGCCATTGATCTCTCTGTCTTACTATATGAAGCATTTCCAATGGTAACCATGTTTGATGCTCTGCCATCCACATGAATATCAAGTGATGCGTTGTAAATTGTGAAAACAGTGACAATGGAAATGCTATCTCCAATGCTGGAAGCATGGAAAGAGGTCTTGTTGAGAGCTTTGATTCCTGAGACAGAGAGAAAACATGAGATGAGATACATATTCAGCATTAATACAATTAAAACGGAAACTCAGATACAGAGGTAAAGAGGATATTTTCAAAGATAGTGTCATATAATGATATATATACACAACCAGTAGTTGAGTAAGAATTTAAATTCCAATGTCAGATTTAAAGGCCATCACATCCATGATCCAACGATATTGAAACTCCTCACATATACACACATTTGCATGCAGTTGACCACATTTTCTTACTCATCAATATAGAAATTCTAAACATACACAGCACAATCCAATTCATAATTTGAACATTTATAAACATGTTTTGCGGGAAAAAAGGGTAGTGAACTGCAGGACTGATTGCAATAGGAAGAAAAATACAAAGGAGCCAGTGAACCCAATCAACTTCACATATGTCAAACCCAAATGCTTTTAAATCTATAGTAAAGCAGATGATAATCCGATGATAATGAATAAGAAACTTTTCTTTTTCGAACTCTGAAATAGAAATAGAAAGTCCAAAGTAGCAGGAAATACTAGCATATCATTGACATGGGCAGAGAATGAACCTTGGCATTGTAAACGGTTAGGCAACCCTTGCCCAGCAGCAGGACCGAGAATCAGATGATCAAACTTCTGTCTGTTTTTCTTGGGAATATCTTCTACAATTGAAATTTCATGCAATTCAAGAACTGAAAAGGATACCTAATATTATTCAATAAAAAATCCCTAACAAATAAAGTAGACATTGAAAAATTCCAAACAAAATAATTAAAAATAAAAACAATTACCTGATAAAAGATAAGGAAGGAAGAAGATCAGAGGGATAAATAAAAGGAAACGGCGCCATCCACCACATGTTCTCATGCCTAAACTTCCTTTCAATGGACCAACCAGCTAAAGAATTGAGAAAAAGCATAAACTGGATATTATGTTTCCTTCGATTGCCAACACTCTGGTGCTATACAGCAAAACCAAGAAACAAAACTCCATAACATAAACTTCACAGATTTAAGAAGAACAAAAATAGCAACTTACACACTATGATAGCTTAAAATCACCAAGTTGAGAAAAAAAAAATACTAGGAATATAATTCTAGACTGATTTTAGTGCTATGATTCCAGGCTGACTTTACTGCTAATTGATAAATATACAGAAACTCATTTTCACAAACAAAAATCAGATAAAGCAATTGCAATTCACACAATGATAGCTATAAATAAAAAAAAAAACAAATAAATACCCAGTTCATAACAAGTAATTTTCTGCTTATAGAACAAAAGAATTTTATAACTTGTTGATTCACCCGAGCCATTTCTCACAGGCTTGAAAATCTAGATTTAGTAATGTAAGCGGTGTAAAGACATAACTTGGACGGACAAAGTTCAGTTACTAACTAGTATAAGGAAAAAATACTAACCCAGATACAACGAAAGCGTTGATGGCGAACACAGAAACTGTTCACTTGACACGAGATCTGGTTACAGCAATGGAGCTGCAGAGTATGATTTTGACAAAATAGACACCCTAGGCCTAAATTTTCATTAAATACCACAAAAGGATGATGTATGAAATCTAACACAAAATGACAAAAAAATGACGATAGTGCCCTTCATGTGAAAATGAAGAATTAATACACAGAAGGCACAACTATCGGTGGAAACTTCTGTTAAAGTTCTCACAATTTACAAAACAAATGTGAAGAAGAGGATATGCACGAGGTTTCAATGGCCTTATAATTAGAGGTCGTCACGGTTCGATTCGGTTCCAGAACCGAATCGAATTATTTGGTTTTATGGTTTTAAGTTGCTGGAATCGTAATCAAACCGGTTTAAAATTGGTTCGGTTACGATTTCAGCTTTTTGGAACCGCAAAACCGAACCGGAACTGAACAGAATTTTTCAATTCGGTTCTCTATTTTTTAAGGGAAAAAAATTTTGGTTAGGTTTCGATTCGGAACCGAACCGAATCTTAAGGTTACGGTTCCAAATTTTATGGAACCGTAACCGAACCGTTTGGGGGGTTTGGTTCGGTTCTGGTTCCAAAATCGGAACCGGATGGAATCGAAACCATGACCGGATCTACTTATAATAACGTTTATAGTGGCAGAGAATGATATAAAGGTAGATGTGTTAAGGTTTACACCCTAAAAGCTGATTGTAATAAGTAAAAATTGAAATAAATGAAGTTATGTATTTTACATTTATCTATTTATTTAGATTTTAGAAATCATAAATTGTCAAAATATTCTAAAAAACTAATGTAATCTCAATTTTAATATATGTGTAACATATATAATAGGATTTGAATTTTTAAGATTAGTAATTTTAAATGGTCCGTAGAAAGTAAACAAAATGGGTACTTTGTTTACGGTTTATTTACAACTGCAGTCCATTTAGTATTTGATATGATGATAAAATCGAAAATCATTCATGTAACAATATGTAAATGGAGGTGGCTTGTATAATGTGATTATACAAGACCAAACCCTAATAGAAATGATTTATTTAGAAAATCCATTAGACAAAGAAATTTATATCTATCTAAATGATGATCATATAAATCATGAGTGTTTTATGAAATCTTACGTATCGAATTGTGTCATTTGATTTGCATGGATAAGATTAGAATGGATTTCGATCAATAACTTTATATTTTGGAGACAAAGTTTAATATGTGGCAATATTGAAACTGTTCTTTCCAGTTGTAGAAGCGAAGCGGTTTATTACTATACTTATGATGCCAGCGACCACGACATTATTAAGCTCTCAGCCCGTAGAGAGTACGGATAGTCCACGGAGGACTACCCGAAGAATGAAGGATTGCCACCCAATATAAGACATTGGGAATGATTTAAAGTCACATTATACCCCTCACGAGGTCCGATCTTAAACCTGTTTGGATTCGGAATGATCTCTTACTAATACCAGTATAATATTCGAGTTTAAAGGAGGTATTGACATGTCTTATAATGCAATATCAAACAATGATAGTTTAAAGCATACAATAGCACAATAATAATAATAATAATAATAATAATAAAAGGGTAATTAAATAAATTTGAAAGTCATAAACATCCAGAAATTGTCAAAATAACGGTAATGCAATAATTGAACAGTTCATAACACATATCTCTCCGTTCTAGCTTCGGAGAATTATGGGTGGATATTTTTTCATGTAATTAATGTCTGATCGGACATGTTACAAGTTCGGTCGGATATTCCACATAAACCAAACAGATAGAAACACAAAATCATGGTATAGCTAACAGTAATGATAAAGTAATAATAGCATATCAGTAAATAAATAATTATAGGACAGAGGTAAAAGTAATAAAATAATAATTAAACAAGATAGGGTAAATGTCTCATCGATTTGACTTCATAGAAGTCTGGCTGGACATTTTTTATGTCATCTATGTCCGGCCGGACACATCGCATATATGACCGAATATTTTTGAAAACCAGAAAGTCAAAAAATAAAGAATCATACACAACTAACAGTACTAATAAACCAGTAATGGCATAAAAAACTGTAAAGTAAAATAACAGTAATACAATTATAAATGAGCAGGATGGGTGTGCATGTCTCACTGGCCTGACCTCGAAGAAGCCCGACCGAATATATGTCACGTTAGGAACGTCTAGTTGGACATATCATGGGTCTGGCCGGATATTCTTCGTGGATCAGAAAGGTAAAAAGCAAAAACATGCTTACTGATAACAAACTGCATAACAAGACAATAATAAAAGCGAATGAGAAAAATGAGAAAAATAACAGTAAAGCATAGAAACAATAATAACAAAATAAAATAATAATATGGTTGGATATTTGTATTACTTGGTCCATATATTTTTATGACAATTGTATGTTTGGCTGAACATATATCAAGTCCGGCCGGAGATACTGCGTCAGAACAATGGTGTAAATATGCAGAAATAATAATTAGGGTGCCCTCAGGTCGTACCTTAAGTGTGGTTGGCTCATAAAACACCTTTGAATATTGGATGGTTGTCAGATTGCTTGCCGGAAAAAGGAAAACTCATAGGAATCTCACTGTTTTTTTCCTCTCTCGAAGCTCTCTTTAGCACCTGAATTTCAGACTTTTCAGGCTGATTACAAATTCTTGATTATGATTTCTCTCTAGATTTCTAGATTTCTGATTAGGATCATTTGTGAAAAGTTTGGACACTAATTTATAGTGCCAAAACATGGACTGAAATGAGAAGGATAAATTAAATCTTGTCCCTATATTCGGTGTTTGCCAATCTAAATCATCAACCACAACTCGATCTATGTCCTACCAGATATTTATCTTTGAGATATACATTCATCCAGACATTAATCAGGTCTGTGATTTCAGTAGTTGAAAATTGTACACTCGCTGACAACTTGAAATATTTCGGTGGGACATTTATTTCAAATATATGTCCGGTTGGACATTAATCAGCCCTCGTGATTTCAGTAATTAACAATTTGTACACTCATTGACAGCTTGATACATGTTCGGCTGGATTTAGGGTTTTCAATAGATGTTCGACGTATATTATAGACTGAGAAAAAGGTTTGCCGGACATATATGATGTCTAACTGGGACTTGGCTATTTTTCTAAATTTTCTAGAGTTTCATCATCTTCCGACATTCATCATTGCAACTTTCCAAACCTTCTTATGATGCCCCTATAAAAGACTCGTCATCGAACTATGTGTAAAAATACAACGTCTATAATTTCCCCCACTTTGGTAGGCTTATTGATGAACGGAAAATATATCACTATTTACCGCCCCTTTTACCTAATATTTTGTATAGTTTCTCGGGTTTTATGAACGTTTTGATCTGTTTTAGTTTATCTTACAGATAAAATAAAATCGGGACTCAATGGAATCATTCAAGACGAAATATTGGAACAAATAATGACAAAAACTGGACTTGACATATGGATTTTGGAGATTGGAAACTTGAAATGGTGTTCTAACGAAGTGCAGTTTTGGAAATTCTAGTTTTGCGCGTCTGTCGTATTTTGGGCATAACCTTTTACTCTGATTTTGGATTGAGGTGATTCACGTTCCAGATTAAAGATGACTCAAAGATATACAACTTTGAAGAACAAAATAATTTCAAATTATGAATATTTCATGACCGAAATTGATGAAATATCTGGAAGTGTGTTGTGTAATTATTAAAGTCATTTTCAAAGCAAAAAAGTAATAATAATAAAAATTGTCAAACTTCCACCAAACATGCTTGCATGTTTTGTGAAGGATTTGGTGCCATGTTTGGTGCCATGTTTGATGCCATGTTTGGTGCCATGTTTGGTGGAGCAATTGGTGGAGAAATTGGTGGAAGCCTTTAGATTTTCCTATAAATACCATGTCATTTCATTTGTAATTCTCATGCTTTCCTTAGGTTTTTATAAGGAATTTAAGGATTGCATCTTATTTTTATTTATTTTCAGTAATTTAATTATGTATTTTTATTTTTAGTAATAGTAATAGTTTCTTTTCTATTTCTTTTCTTTTATGTTTAGTAGTTAAATTTCCGCTGGGGGAAGGGTGAAGCTTTTATTATTTTAGTTTAGATCAATCTCTCTTAATTATATATGGAAATTATAATTTAAACTAAAGGTTATACCGCCTTAATGGCTGGTTTTATTTATTTGACGTAATGTGACACCGCCTATATGGCCCTTCTTTATGTGACAGATGATTACCACCTATATGGCTAGTTTATGGACAAATAATGACACTGCCTTTATGATTGGGTGGACTTAATTAAAAATCTGACTTAATCAGGATACCGCCTATATGGTCGGTTGGTAATATCAGTGATCATTTCTATATTATAATAAGGGAGATTTCTAAATTAGAAATAGTAAAAATGGATCCACTAACCCCAAGCATTTTATTTTTATTCTAGGGAAGTGATGAAACATAATATTCACATGCTTAATAATTGATTTAATTATATAATGGGTAATTCTTTAGTGTTTATTGAATCTTAAGTTTAATGCTTCTTGTTGCCTGATCACCAATAAGATTGATGTGGTAAAACTTAAAATGAACTTGACGAAGGGATTTTAGGTTTCAGCCTTAGATTCAATAGCCCACGATCTTCCTTGAGGATAGATAACCATTTAATAGATTTCCTTACAGGATAGACATATATCTGTCGGACGGGGGTAGCCATTATTGGAACTTGAACTTAATGAATTCAGGTAACTTGGTTAACATAGACATATGATTAATTGGGTTATTTGGGTGTTTGCATCTGACCATCGATATAGGCTTTTGCATATCTTTGTGTTCTATGTTATCAAACTAATTTATTACACATATATAATAGAATCAATTCATCATAGAATAATACTGTGTAGAGTCACAACTCTAGATATTTGTGTCTTTTGTTTATTTTCCTTAGTATTTTCTTTTGTATTTTTATTTATTTATTTATTCAGCAAATCCACATTCAACCAACCAAAAGCAATCATTGTATTCTCCATTTAATTAGCTACATGTAAATAAATAAAATCAATAATTAATAACAACAGTAGAAATTAAGTCCTCGTGTGATCGATATTTTTATACTACTTGAACGATACGTGCGCTTGCGTTATACGTGTGTGATTACGCCGGTCACTTGTACAGTGTGACAATGACAAGTCTATCAAAGTTAAGCATGCATTTTTGCTTACTTAGTTTGTCAAATGTCGCCGGACTTATCCGGCCTTGTATTAGTTTGTTTGTTGATAGATGGGCTTTCGGGCCCTCCAATGCTTCAATTGGTGGTGAGTTGCTTTGATTTCGGTATATAGTTTCGTGAAAGTTGATGAACCAGCTGGTCCTTCGATGCTTCAATTAGTTGTGAGATGTTTCGATTCAGACTGTGAGAGTTGATGGACCCTCAAGTCCCTCGATGCTTCGATCGGTTATGAGATGCTTCGATCCCGACTATGAGAGTTGATGCACCCTCAGGTTCCTCAATGATTCGATCGGTTGTGAGATACTCCGATCCCGACTATGAGATGCTTCGATCTTTTATCCATATTCTCAAGGTTCTACTCCATTCCCGGAGTTGTCTAATGTTCATCCTCATTTCTGAGGCTCTACTCCATTCCCGGAGTTGTCTATGACGCTTCCACCCCATTCCCACGACTCTACTCCATTCTTGAAGTTGTCTGTTGTCGTGTCCAATTCTTGCGGCTCTACTCCATTCATGGAGTTGTCTGCGGTCGTGTCCTCATTCCTGAGTCTCTACTTCATTCCTAGAGTTTTTTTATGTTCGTCCTCATTCCCGAGGCTCTACTCCATTGATCTCGTTTGGGTGCTCATCACACAAGTCTGGTGCCCAAACATCACAGTTGCATTTTGTCTTTTTGCATATGTCTGGCTGGAAACTTTTTATTTCAAATATGTTCGGTCAGATATCTTCTCCAGGCATGTCCGGCCAGACATTCGCTAGGGACATAAAAAGGTAGACTTCCTCTTCATTTCATCACCAAGACCAAACATAGAGAGAAAAACCTTTGTCTGACCATTCTTACTCAAAAACCATCTCCAATCTCTCTTGTCTATTTTTTAGTTACCATCACTGATAATGTCTTGGCTAGGACTCCCAGCATCCGATCCCGAGCCCCAATGACCCACATCTACCATTTGTTTATTCTTTAGAATGCACTTCCGATCGTCAAAATACGTACGACCTCAAATACGGGGACAACATCCATATTCTATTGTCATTGAGAGACTATGTTTTCTCCCATATTGAGCCGATAAGCCTCTTTTCTCCCTCATTGCATAAAAATCTGGGTGTTGCTTCAATTTATGTCCGGTCGGACATACTATTAATTTCGGCCCTAATTCAATTTATGTTTGCCCGAATATTTGTCAAATATCTGGCCCATATTTCATATCCGGCCTATCTTGTTTCGAATATCCGACTAGCTATATTATATTTCCAGTTGGACGTTATTGAACACAGATAATGTTCGGCTAGTCCACTATGTCATGTGGCTACTCCATAAGCCCTTTTAGGCCATTGTCTTGTTCTTAATCTGATTTTATCTTTTGCAGGTTGATGTCTCGCACTTGAAGGCTAGCGGTAACCCTGTTATTGTTCGAAGGTGGTATGACGAGTTTCCCTCAGCCGCGTGAGCTCAGATTATTGTCACCGGGTTCGACCCTTTCATTTATTGCATTTCCGGTCGGTCTATGAAACATGAAATATGAGGGCTTCAGGCCTTGGTGGAGTGGTGGATGGATATGACACACTCATTCCACCTGTCAATCGGGGAGATTACCATAACCCCATGGGACTTCTTCTACCTCACTGACATCTTCTATGATGGACGCTTGTTGGAGTTTGACGCCATCTTCTACTCCCTCACTGTTAAGATCAACTACATTGGCTGATTACTAGGGGCCATCCCCAGGGTTCGCTCTAACGTTTTTCCATACGGAGAGCTGAAGTCATATTGGAAAAGAATGACTCACACTAGCGAACATGATGTTGATCAACCCACAAAATCATTCTTTCTATACATGTTTGGCTACACCCTATTTGTCGACGCAACCAACAAGTCGACCTATGCCCTCTGCCACCACTTCGCAACTTGGAATCCTTTGGGGGATGGACCGGTGTTGTCATGGTAGCTTGTACATCTAGGGCTATGGTTTTATGATTGAGGTATGTAAATTTACTCTACTAAATTCTATTTCTGCTATGATTGATAAATTACCATGGTTCTTTCTGTTGTCATAGGCCTAGGCATACAAGTTGTGAGTGTTGGCGCAGCCTTTCCTCATCTCTCGAGAGAAAGTCATGTTTCGTATTTTGTCCTGCTTGTACGAGACCACCATAGAATATGCGGAATCTCATGACATGGGGTGCACAGAGCTCGTTTGAACAAGCTCACTTGGAGCATAGTGAGTCTTTTCTTCTACTTTTCTTGTTCTTCCCATCTGTCTTTGGCTAACATATCTTCTTGTCCTTTTCAGATTGATACGGCCTGGCGGGGAATCTCCCTTAATAACCTGTCAAAGTCTACATGTTCTTATTTCTAGAAGAATGGATTGTACATGCCCTCTTTGGTGCTGACCATCGATTTTAGTTTCAATGTGAGTGCACACTCTCTTAGTACCAGGGCCCTCAGGCTCGTGGAGTTCCTGCATCCCCGCCTCCCTCTATATTCTTAGGTCTCTGAATCAAAGAGGAGGATCTGATGGCGACCTTGAATGGAATCCTGTGAATACCTTCTGGCGGAGGGTGACTACCGACAATGGATCTGTTTTGACCTCATTTGGTCTTTATCTATGTCCAAGCCTTATCGGACTACTCAGGTATGTATTCTTGATTACCTTTCTGAATTCATTTTTTTAGTCTTGTGTTTACTTGCTGACATGATTCTTGATGTAGGGTCGCATGATAGGCCACGAGATATACCGCTCACGCCAATCCTCATATGTTGAAGAGAAAAATAAAGTGTACTGATGGATCAAGCACCGTCCACCATGAGGGCTCAAGCCCGGGCTTATTCTTCTCGATAAGATCCATCTTCTACATCAGCCTCAACTTCCTATGGTATCATTCCCAACATGGTGGGCTTTTGGATGAACTCAACTTACGTAGTCTGTAATGATGCGAGGGTGGATGAGGTCTGATCTCTGTCTTTGGAGGGGATGCCGCCACTAACAATTACCCATGCGGATGCCACACATGTAAGTTTCTCCTAATGCATGTTCTCTATTTTTTTCCAGGTTCTTGTTACTGATCAAGTCAAGTTGCAGGTTCCTATCGGGTTTACAGATCGTTGTTACAGTATAACATAGGAAGCAAAAGTGGTGCTAGCCTCTCAGAGCTTTTTTCACTAGGTACATGTAGATAAGAGTTTGCATGTATACATGTATGCGTGTATGCATGATCTTCTAACATTCTTTCTTTGTTTCTGATTACAGCGTTGTGCGGAGGAGTAGGTTAAAGATCAACAGAATCTTCAATATCGATTTGACTTATTGTATCGGTGCTTCACCCATTTATAGACCCATACTAGCCAATGAGAGGTCTTCACGAAGGGGTTACATTCTCAGAATGTGAAAATGGAGCCCGAGCTAGTTCCTTCAGCATCTGAGGCTATGGATGAAGATTTGATGAGGAGATGACTGATGAGGAGGAGTCTTCCAACGAGTAGGATAACTAGAACTAACGATACTTCAGTGTGGAATACATATTCGGCTAGACATAGCAGGAAAATCTGGTCATGCAGCTTTATGTCCGGTCGTATTTTAACAATAAAATTTGGCCATGTCTCTTCTATGTCTGGCCGGACATAGTGTAAAAATCTGGTCGGGCATCTCACGTTGTCTTATGGCAGTTAGGGGTGTGCACGGTTTCAGTTCAAACCGCAACCCGACCCGAACCGTGCGGTTTTGAAAAAATATTGAAAATGAATTCGGGTCAGCCTGAACCGAACTGTAAATTTTGGGTCAGTGCGCGGTTTCAGCCCAAACTGTGACCCGAACCGCACAAACCGTAAATTGTGACCTGAACCGCAACCGGAACCGCCTAAACCGCCAACCCATGTTCAAATTAGACATTATTTTATATTTTTCTTCTTCTTCAACCATGACATTTAAGATATTTAATGATCATATGACAATATGCAATGTATAAATGAAAATTAGGAATTTTTTCTCTTCAATTATTATGTGAAAACACACAAAATCCTCTTTAAAAAATTTCTAATCCAAACCGCCGACCCGAACCGCCCAAACCGATGAACCGCTGACCCAAACTGCCGCGGTTTTCCTTATCAAATTTGCGATTTCGGTTTCTAATTTCCCAAACCGGCAACCCGCACGAATTGTAGTGTAAAATAAAAAAATCGACCTGAACCGCACCGCGAACACCCTTAGTGGCCGTATAGTTCCTTTTGAGAGTGGGAATCCTATCTTTATATGGTACAACCTCAACATCCACTATATATAGGTCTTGCATCCACCTTATTTTCACCAGAAATAGCATTTATTCCCTTTCTTCTTATTCCTGAATATCTCATGAGGCTTTTTCCTTCCTCATTTTCCTATTCTAGCCCCCCATTTTTTCTGAAAAACTTTCGGCCGCCATAAAAAGTCTGGTTGGACATTTTATATATATGGTCGCCTCTTACTATATTCAGTCACCCTCTTGAATATTTGGCCGCTTCCATGGCTCGTACTTTACAAGATCCTATCGTGTCCCTCATCTGTGGGGATCTAATTGATCTGGCTCAATATTTTGTCATTTGTTACCTCCATCGCGTCAAGGCAGACTATATATTACTAAAGGCTACCTCAACGCTCTGGGATATTGAAAATCATGTCTTCTGCTTCCATGGCCATGAGTTATGTCCATTGCTTGAATAGTTTGTCGTTATTCTAGGTCTTTGATTTCCTCCTTCCACTAATCGGGTGATGCCCCTCTTCAAGAGTTAGTACCCTCAGGAAGCTTCTGAAGCCTTTCTTTTCAATCCCAATGAGATAGAGAAAGTAATATCATGCCCATTGTCTATTGAGTTGAAGGCATTGTTGGATGTTTCTTCTAGCATGAAGGTTAGATCCTACCACTGGAGGAGTGTAGTCATATTCTATATTCTAGCCCAATATCTTTTGGCGGGCCGTGATAGTATGAGAGGCAATTACCGACTGCTCCATATTATTCGATGTATCAGATGTGGCTATGACCAATCTCGTGTTATCTTGCCTGAGACGTTGCATGGATTGGACGAGATCAAAATGAAAACTACCAACCGATTCTTGGGGAGCCCTTTATCTTTTATATTTTATATTCTAGCCCAATATCTTTTGGCGGGCCGTGATAGTATGAGAGGCAATTACCGACTGCTCCATATTATTCGATGTATCAGATATGGCTATGACCAATCTCGTGTTATCTTGCCTGAGACGTTGCATGGATTGGACGAGATCAAAATGAAAACTACCAACCGATTCTTGGGGAGCCCTTTACTCTTGTAGGTATGCCTTAGATTTTGCCTAGGTTATCCTCTCAAATTTTCAACCTAGCGGGCCGTTCTAATTTTACATGGGCTGTCTTTTCAGGTTTTTAACCCAACGATCTAACACACTTTTTTTTTGAAAGTTATGGCTGCAAAAGAAGTTGAAGCTCATTGCTCCTCTGTCGGTCTCCATCTTTACCTCATATGGTCCCCAACATCATCTAGCATGTGTCATGATGATGAAGAATCTTTCTTATGATGTGTGGAAAGAGTGTCTGCAGCAAGTATCTGTGACCGGCGTAAACACACACGTATAATGCAAGCGTACGTATCGTTCAAGTAGTATAAAAAGTATCGATCCCACGAGGACTTAATACCAAATCTATTAATTTTATGAGGTCAAATGATTACTAGTATCTAACAGGTTGATTGATTGATTTGAAATGGTGATGATTCTAAATTTAAAAACAAGTAGATATAAAATTGCAAAAAAAGTAGGTTTAAGAAAATTCAATATTAAAAACTATCTAGGGTTGTGAATCTTTCTAATATCTTTTAAAAGATGAAGTGGTTATTTCATTATTGAGTAATAAATCGGTTTACTAACCTGGAACACTAAATTATGCAAAAGCCTATGTCGATGGTCAGACGCAAATACCCAATTTAACCCAATTTAACCATATGTCTATGTCAACCAAATTATCTGGATTCATTAAGTTTAAGTTCCAATTATGGCTACCCCCGCCCGACAGGTATATGTCAATCCTGTAAGGAAATCTATTAAAGGGTTATCTATTCTCAAGGAAGATCGTGGGCTATTAAGTCTAAGGCTGAAACCTAAAATTCATTTGTCAAGTTTATTTTAGATTTACCACATCAATCTTATTGGTGATCAGACAACAAGAAGCATTAAGCTTAAGACTTAATAAGTAAACCTTTAAATTACCCAAACTATAAAAAAACCCCTTATAAACCGGTGATATTAGAATTCATCACAACCCCAGATAACTAACTTAGTTACGATACATAACTAGGGCTAGTAAAAACTTAAATAAAATAAAAGACATAAAGTAAAATGCTGAAAGTAAATTACTGAAAAGTAAATGCTGAAAGTAAATTGCTGAAAGTAAATTGCTGAAATGTAAATGCTGAAAGTAAATTGCTGAAAAGTAAATAAAGTAAAAGTACAATAAAAAAAATGCTGAGGTAAAAGGATCCACTTTTATTACTTCTATTTTAGATATCTCCCTTAATATAATATATTAACTTTGCATGATAATTACCAACCAGCCATATAGGCGGTATCCAGTTTAGTCAGGTTAAAACCAATTTAAATAATTATCAACCGACCAATATGGCGGTATTCTCGTTAAGTCAGGTTTTAACTCGTTTATATATTATAATTAAGGGAGATTAATCTAAATATTAGTAATAAAAGTTTTACCTTTTACCCCAGCAAAGGGGAGTTACCTCCTCATTACTGAAAAGTAAAAACTGAAAATTAAAGAAAGAAAAGTACTGTGCGTAAAAGTAAATTGCGGAAAGTAAAAATTGAAAAGTAAAGAAAAGAAAGTGCGAAAGCGGAAATTAATTACTGAAAGCTGTAAATAAACAAACAAGATACAATCTTCTTAGTATTCTTAAGGAATTCCTTAGAAGAAAGTATGAATTTAGAAATGAAATGGCTTGGTATTTATAGGCAAAATTTTGCCTCCATCAAATCATCCACCAAATCCATTATTAATTGCTCCACTAATTGCTCCACCAAATCCTTTATTAATTGTTCCACTAATTGCTTATCATGTTTGGTGGTGATTTGATAATTTTTATTATTTATTTATTAATTTATTTTTGCTTTGAAAATGATTGAAAATGACTTTAATAATTACACACAACACACTTCTGGATGGTTCATCAATTTCGGGCATGAAATATTCAGAATTCGAAATTATTTTGTCTTTAAAAGTTGTAGATCTTTGAGTCTTCATTAATCTGGAACTTGAATCAGCGCAATCCGATATCGGAGTAAAAAATTATGCCCAAAATACGACAGATGCACAAAATTGGAATTTCAAAAACTGCACTTGGTTAAAACGCCCTTTCAAGTTTCCAATCTCCAAAATTAATATGTCAAGTCCAATTTTTGCTCTTATTTGACCCAAATTTCGTCCTAAATAATTCCATTGTGTCCCAATATTATTTTATCTGCAAAATAAACTAACACACATCAAAACGTTCATCAAATCCGAGAAACTAAACAAAATATTAAGTAAAAGAGGCGGTAAATATTGATATATTTTCCGCTCATCAATCTGACATAGAGATTTCGTGGATATGCTCTTGGTGGCGTCTTAGCCATGTCACCGTAGACTTCTTCGGTCATTGTATACCTCTCTTAGGCCTTTATACTACCACATTATATGTTCTAGTTAGGCTTTATCGACAGTGCGAGTGCCCCCACACCTTTTTCCAAAATAGGCATACCTTTCAAGATGACCCTGTTCCTCGTCACTTCATGGATCATTTTCATGAAAAATGGGCTCAGAGGCATATCTGGACTGTCACTGCCTCCGAGTTTTCTAGTGCACTGAGCAGACATGAGTCCATAACTGATCTTTATGATTTATGCCCTAAATTAAAGAGGCAAATAAGATGATTTATGTATACTTAGCCCGAATTTTCTCTTTTAGCCAAAACATTACATTTCATTAAAATTTTGAGCTTTTATTTCAATAAAACATTAATATTCTTTCTTAGTAAATGTATGAATATATTAATTATTTTGTTGTAAGGGTACCTTTGTTGCTAACTAGCCTTTTCGGGTTTTCAATTAACTATTTTACTTACTTACATATCCCTAACTTTTGCCTAAATCGTTTCTGATTTATGGGATGTGCTCTTACTTTTGCTTAGGCTGTCCTTACAGATTTTCAACCTAACGAGCTCTTTTATTTTTTTTCTCTTTTTTTCTTTTTATGTAAAGTATTTCTTCAGTCTGTCGATGTTGATGGTATTGCGGCAGTTGTAGAACCCCTAGGTTGGATCGGTGCCCCACGCAGCAAAAATGGGTCTAACCCATAGATATCAAACATGGATGTAATTTTAAAATATTTAATGAAATACTATATTTCCTTGCGAGTGTATAGGAAAAAGTCGAGACTGAATCAGAGTCCGGACTCTAGAACGAAGCAAAACAAATTCAGCACGCGTAGCGCGAACTATGCGTGCTACAGTGCTCTGATCACTCTATTTTTTTCAATTACAAATGCTTTTCCTTCAGCTCACTGGAAATTGAGCTGAAGGAATTAGGGTCTAATATCCTAATTTCTTTCGGTCTTCCTTAAACATTTCAAAAACACCTAAAATTAATTTTTAACATCAAAACCAACATCAACACATGTTATAGAATAAAAAGCAAGTTTTTTAAAATATAAAATATTTTTACAAAAACATAAATTTATTCTAAATACGCAATTGCGAAAATTTTGAATCCAATACACAAACCAAATTAGAATCCCAATAAGAAATGTCTCGTGAACAATTCTAGGTCACCCAAAGGTGCTCAAGTGATTCTAAAATGGTAGACATAACTCTAAGCTTTAATCTAGAGTTCCAAACTTTAATTTTATGTTTATGTCAGACATAAATATTTTGACCTAATATCAAGCATATTGTGTTTATACTTCCAAAGCATCATAACACAATTTATTAGCCTTATTTCAACATTATGTTATGTGATCATGCATCCAATATATAAAAGAACATAACTTAAGAGAAATTCAAACTTACCTAGCAAGCTTGATGTAAAGATCCAATGTTCTTCTCTTTGTTGAAATGGTAGGAGAACCTCTAAGGTTTACAAGCTTCACTTCAAGATCCAATCTTGATTCCAATATTAGCAAGCTTCAATCCAAGATCCAATCTTGATTTCTCCTAAATGAAATGTTGTAGAGACCTTACAAGCTTCTCTAAACACTTCTCTCACTTAGGCTAATTTATCTAAGAATTTGCTTATACTTAGCTTTCTCAAGCTTTTATGTTTCTTAATTAAAATCTTCCTAAAGCTTGCTATTTATAGAAAAACTTAGGAAATTTTTAATTAATAAAAGTTGTTATCAACTTTTATGTGTGCTTAATCCAATTTGTCCAAGTATGTATAATTAGCTGTGACTAATCTTCATTGTCTCTCACTTTGATTTAATCTAATTAAATCAAGCCAAGGATTAGGAAATTGATTAGTTAAATATTTGCCACTTTGATTTAATCCAATTAAATCAAGCCAAAACCACATATTATTACATACTTACAATTATCATAATATCCTCAAATGGTAGAGATAATTATGATTTTATAATTAAACCATTGTGTAATTATTGAATTAATCCAATTAGGTCAAAGTAAATAATCAATATTATCCAATAATATTTGATTATCTTAGTTGATAATTACAATATGGAATATTATCTTTTATCAAAATTAATCGACTACCCAAGTGCTCAACGGGTACATTTCATATTGGGACTCTCTAAGTTCAGACACATTCTTCATATAAGCTTAACTAATATGTACGCAATTCGGCCACGTCTGAATTCGTGAAGAACACGAACGATCTTTCTGATCTATACAAGTTGAGGTCATCACATATGTTTACCGATCCCTCCGTCATAGAAATCCGAGTTGTGCTTAGGAAACATAGAATATACCGTCAAGTTTTCAAGGCACACATCTCATGTCGACATGTCCATAATTCTTCATAATTGATGCGATCCACCCTAGGTGATCGAATTTGGCCAAAGCTTTAACAATCGTGACTTTAATCACATGGATACTTAAACCCTTTATAATACACATACGGGCCGAAGGATCCTATCTTGCTTCGCACTTGATTACTGAGTGCATCAGTCCACACCCAACGAACATCTAGAGGTCAGACCATGAAAGGTTTCTGACATACATGGCATCGGAGTGTGGAGGATATCACATAAAATCAATGCTATCATATAGTCAAAGGATTACATATGCTACTCGACTCGAGGAGATTCCTATTGACGGTGGTGTGTACTTCCAACTATTATGAATCATCTGTGAATCATTCAGTATTCGGTCCAACCAATACCTACACGTCTATACAAGTTTCCAAAACTCATAGTACATCAGGTTAAACCATTAGAACTCCAATTTCGATATACGATATGTGCTAGTCTTGTAGGTTATAAGAATTCAACCATATTCTAAAACCAACGACTAGGAATATATATACTTTAAGAATAATAATAGTAATACTTATCCCAATATGAGACCACCCAGTGTCCGGTATTACTAAAAGACTATTCTAAGGTCGAAGTCATACTTAGGATATCTATACATCAATCTAATACACATAATGACAATAACATTAATAAGATATGAAAATATAGTCATTTTATTAATAAATAATAAAATGTACAATTCAGATTGGCACTCCAAGCACCAAGTCCAACAGATGGGTTCTGTGAATTTGTTCCCCTCCAAGTCAAACAGCTGAATTGCTTTATTTTTCAAGATCTTTCTCACCAGATAATGCCCTCCCAAATGGGCCTAAACTTTCCCCTCAAGTCCATTGCTAATGGCCTTGACAGTTTCAGCATTAGGTCCACTTCCTTAATCTTGCTGGGTCGAACCCTTTTATTAAAGACCCTAGCTACTCTCTTATGGTATATTTGAGTATGATATATAGCTCTCATTCTCTTCTCGTCAAGCATAGTTAGTTATTTGGATCTTTTTTGCAGCCCACTCTTGCTTGGGTAAACCTGCTTCCATCATAACCCTCATTGATTGTACCTCAATTTCTACAAGCAGTACGACCTTCATTCCATAAACCAAAGAATAAGGTGTAGCTCATGTTGCTGTCTTAATTGAAGTCTTATACCCTCCTAGCGCAAATGGCAACTTGTATGTCAAATTTTTGTACATCTCGGTTATTTTAGCTAGAATCTTCTTCTGAGTCTTGTTGGTGGCTTATACTACCCCATGGGCTTGTGGTCTGTATGGTGAAGACTTATAATGCCCAATCATGTACTTCTACATCATGGCTTTGGTCTCTCTTTGAAATTGTACATCATTGTCTTTACCATATGGTATGGCATTTCATACCGAAAAATGATATTATGGGCTATGAACTTAACCATATGCTTAGCTGTGACATTATGGAATTATTCAGCTTCTACACACTTGGAGAAGTAGTCTACCGCCACTACCACGAATCGATGCCCATTAAAAGCTTGTGGCTTAATTTCACCGATCAGGTCGATACCCCAAGCTGAGAAAGGGCACAACTCTGATAACCCGTGTAACTATATTGGTGGTACTGTTAGTGTCCTACACATGCCCAAGGTCTCTAAACAATGATTTGTGTGTGAATTTATCAAGTAAAGTTTGCGGAATAACTTACATTGATCGGATGAGAATTTTCAAAAACTCCTTGAATGTATAAGCTCCAAGCCTTTGTGTTGAGTTCCAAACTCTTAAGTGAGTTTCCCTATCACCTTGTTCAACTCCTTTAAGTGCTAGCTTTAGCCAATTTTTGAAACAAAATTTTGCCCTTCAAGTCAAGGTGAGAAAGAAAAGAGATGAGTGAATAGTAAGTCAAACTTAGGTTCTTGTGTGTTTTAAATAGTCCAATTACTATTCCAACTACTTCCATCACATGTCAAAATATTGATGTAAGTAAAGTGGGTTCCACCACTTTAAATTCAAAATTTAGTTGGCTTACACAACATACTTTGGGCTCGGGTTCGTTTAATCCGATTAAATGAATTTTCCGTCGCGATGTAATTAAATCCAATTTAATTAAATAATAATGCCTAGCAAAATTATTACGAAAGTCGCTTACGAATTAATTCCAAATTAATTCGTTCGCCCGAATTAAAATCCAATTTTAATTCCGCATTGAAATCCGATTTTAATTAATATATCCAATATATTTTTAATCGATTAATTCTAAATTAATCACATTTTCTCTTCTAGACGAATTTAATCCCAGATAAATTATAACCGCAATTAATCCCAGATTAATTTTCTCTCTCATAATTAATCCCAGATTAATTCTGTTCGAGTCAAATGTCATTGGTGAAACTTTGGGAAGCGACCCAAAAGATCCCTGGATATGTTGGCAGTAAATACGGTCATCGGACTATCCGAACATGTGCGTACCATGTACCATGTTCTCACCGATTTACAAGACATGGTTGGCTTCTAGCAAAACACCGTGCCTTCCCAATTCTTCAAAAATATTCAACAAGGAATATATAATTTGTATTAGGCATAATATACAATGTATTGCGTAATACGATCCAGTATCGGATGTCACATGCTAGGTCTAGGGCTGGAATTGTGTCTGCCTCGTACGAAGCATATATCATATCACTAGAAACTACGCTCTGTAATCGGATAATCATAACCTAGTCATACTATCCTGATAGCTGCATCATTTAAGAGTACTAGTTCTGTATCATGCGTGATCATCATCTCCATATGATTGAAGTGATACTCTCATCTTGACATCACACCCAATACACTACGATTCTCAGTAAACCCAGAAGAGGCGTACACAGAACCTGTTAAAGCTCCGGATGACCAAAACCAAAGTATACTGATTGTCGCAAGTATTAACGATGCAAGTCTCAGGTTAAATACCACATACACGTACCCTGATTCGAATTCCCATAGACAAATAGTCATAATACCAATGGGATTCTGAGGGGTCTATCAGAGCAAAGCTGTTCCCGGTCCAATGGCTAACAGAACCTCTTATCACACTTGAATAAGTATCCAATACTTAAATATATGAGAACTATGTCGTTAAGCTTCCATAACGCGCACAAGTGTAATACTAGTCTATTCCACATTATCGATGTCCAGTCTCGATAATACTACGACTATGGATATTTAATGATCAAACCTTTCGTGGATTAATATTGTCTCATAGCTTATTAATCTGGTACTAATCATATGGACTTTTATCATTTATGTATCCAAGTAATCCAATTACAAAATGATAAAATAATAATTTCCTTTGTCACATAGTTAATTTGTACAAGAACACAATGTTTTTTACAAATAGTGATGCTATGGGTCATAATTATCCAACAATCTCCCACTTGGCTCATAGCCAATCACTCAAGTATCTAACACCTGAACTATGTACATGTCGCTCAAACTTTTGCTGAGAAATAGCTTTCGTCAGTGGATTTGCAATGTTGTCATCTGAAGCGATCTTTTCGATCTTCACATCGCCATGATGTATGATCTCACGAATAAGATGAAACGTCAAAGTACATGATTGGATCATTGATGAGACCGCGGTTCCTTAGCCTGTGTTATAGCCCCGATATTGTCACAATATAAAGGTACGGGCTCAGCTGCTAACAAAACTATGTGTCTAACCATTCCTAACCAATTGGGTAAGGCGTTTAACGCCTATATGACCTAGCCGTATATGTCAAAGTTTAGTATTATTAACAACATGTAAACTATGTTTATTAACTCCAGTATTTAAAATATCTTTAGAAGTCTGCAATGTATAATGACCATGCTGGTTTGGACAACAAAGGATCTGAATATTACGTTTATCATATAAATACAAAGAACAATTCTTAATATTAATACGATAACCTTATGTATCCAATACAAAAGGAGATATAATATTAGCTACAAATCCTGGTACAAAGTAGCAGTCATATAACAAAAATGTCATATTCGGCAAAGAGTTCTTGTATACTCTCACTGCAATTGCATCCAGAGAGTCTCCACTCCCAAATCACAACTGCATCTCTGTAGACACTGCATTTTTGCATGAAAGCCCAATGATGAGCCTCATATGGAGGCACTACCCTTTAAGTTGCGGAAGTCACGGGAAACAGACGTCGGAAGGGAAAAATTAAAGAAATAAATACATCAACAAATTTGACTCGCTATTTGGCCTCAGATTCGCCCGATTAATCTCTGTTTTAAAATATTAAGCTTCGGCCCAAAACCCCCACACCCATCCAAAGCCCATTTCGCCCAAGCCCAATCCAAAATAATTAAAACATTTAAAACACATGTCTAAATTAAATCAAATCCAATTAAATTAAAACAAATCAAATCAAATCCCCCTTCCTAAATTAAATAAATCACATTCCAAATTAAATAAATCACATTCCAAATTAAATAAAACACATGTCCAAATCAAATAAATCAAATCAAATCTCTTTCCTAAATTAAATATATTCCCCACCAATTACACAATATCATTTCCTTATAACAAACTAATTAAAGATATCTCTCATTATTGCATGATCTTTATTTCCTTCTCTTCCGAGGAAAACCATAGCCCACTCTTATAAAAAGGGACATAAACCAAACCCCTCCCCTAGAGCTCATTCACGGCAATAACAAAAAAACACCCATACGCTCAATCTCTCACACCATCGTAACTCTTTTCCCTTTCTTTCCCACGTGAAAAACTAGCAACTCTCACAGCCCCCTCACCGATAATAATAAAACCTGCAACTCACGAATAGCCAACCAGTAACAACCATCACTCTTCCCTCTCACTCACGTGAAACAACAAAAACAAACCCTAGACCTGACGCCTCTCTTGACACTCTCTCTCACTCGGTGAGACAACAAATAAACCCTAGCTTCCTACACGGCCACTGTCTCATTCCTCTCCTCACTTACGCATGAAGACCAGAAACCCTAACATCCTCTGCTCTCTCTCTTCACGCCTTAAGCCCCCACCAACTCCACTCTCGACAAAACCCTAAAAGATCCCCCGTCATTTTCCCCTCTCTCCACTCTCTCTCTCTCATTCCACACACACACAAAGCCAAAACAAATAAACCCTAAGTAATCTCAACTCTCTCGAACCTCTCTCTGGTTCCCAACAAAAACTCTCGACAAACCCTCAACCATACCTCACCCCCTCCTCTCTCTTAACCTCTGGGCAACCTTCTTCATACTCTCATTCATCACAAAACACAACAACAAACTAACCCTAAACTGACAAAACAAAACAGCCTTCACCAAGCCAATAACCCTCCATCGCGCCACCAACTAACTCACACACGACCACACATAAAAATCAAACAAAGAAACCCACCAAGAGAAGGGCAACGTGCACGTGCAAGCTTAACAAGAATCCCACATCTGTTGCGCATGAGGTATGCTTCAAATGATCGGCTATCCATGAGATGGGCTTTACGTGACTGCAAACAAGCAGCCCATGCATGATCCACCGCAAGTAGCCAAATGCTCCCTCTTACGCATGCTGCCTAGGACAAGCCCCCACACACCCTCTCTCTCTCTCGGCACTTAACCAAAAGAAGCCATAAACACGTCAGACACATAAGCCATACACAAAAAGGACACTGACACATACTTCAGCCCACTCACCGACACAACCAACTGACAAACCAACAAATATTAACACACTAAAGCCAACCAAACCGTGAAGTATAAGCCACCTGACCGATACAAAACCTAGACAAAAAATAGTGGCCAAATAACCTCTGAAAACAGCCCCCCCGAACCACCGAAATACCCATGAGAACAGAACCCAAAACAACGAGCGGAAAAAGCGAGTGAAAATAGAGAAAACAGCGAGCGAAAACAGCGAGTGAAAATAGAGAAAACAACGAACCAGTGAAAATAGCGGAAACGCTAACCCTTCCGGCGACATCCCAACACACTCCCGAGAGGCGACTTAAAAGGTAAGACCTGAGGGCACCCTTTTATTTACTCTCGTTCATCTTTTTCAATTATTTATTAGTATTTCTTCGCAAGTATATGTTGGTTCATGTATGTTATTGTTGTTGGATGAATGATTTTGTGCTATCTCTCGTGGTATATCGGATGGAAACCCAGATGTAAATTTCGTAGCCGAATTCGAATGGACGGTAGTGCGGTCTGAACTTGGGATACAACTCCACGTAATACTTGAGAAACGCACATATTTCGTTTTATCTAATCTTGTGTTTATCCATGGTTCATTAGAAATAGCACGTTATCTCCATGCATGATTTAGTTATTTCTTTCGTGTTAGAAACTTAATTGTATCTCTTCAATGTTTATGTTTAGACAATTATTATTTATTCATATTTCCGCATTTATCAACTTAATGTGTTATTGAGATTGCGTGATTGCTTTTATTTTATTTACTTCTATGCATGCAAACTTAGATGTAGTTTTACTCCTATGTATGCATGCAAACTTAGATATAGGTTGTATGCAAACTTAGATATAGGTTGTATGCAAACTTAGATATAGGTTATTCTTGCATGTGTATGTTGCGTAGACTTGGTTATATTATTGCGTGAATCCATTCATTACAATTGGCATAAGTAAGGGATCGTTCCGAACCTAACGGTTTGAGGTCTTCCCTTGCGAGGGGTGAGTGTGGCCTTAAATCATTTCCCAGATCACATTGGGTGGTGACTCCATTTTTATTTCTCCTGTTTAGTCCCCCGCGTGCTACTCCGTACTCCCGAACGGGTCGAGAGCTCGGATAGCGTCGCTGATTTCCGTGTCCTACAGTATGGCGACTCCACTGGGGATAGAGAATCGGTCCCGAAATAATGTCTTGTAATGTTTGTGATTTTCGCTTTAGTTAACTGTGTCTGCAAGTGGGTTGAGTCCAAGGGGTTTAACCAAAGGAATTATTAGAGCTAGGTAATGGTTTGGTGTCTTCCTTCATTCACTACCTTTCTATAGCTGAAAGGAAAAGCTGTGAAGGCACATAAATAATCATTTACTCGAAGCTTATCGTGATGGACTAATTTGGAGGACCTATTGTTTATTCCTGTCACTAAGGCGATAAGAGCCTAAGAGGCAAGGGTATTTAAGAGAGTTCACTCCACCCTCCCCCTGGGGAATCTTCAATAAGAAATTCATTTGACAGTTATTCATGTATCATCACTCGTTGGCACGTACCTTAGGGTATAAAAAAGGTACGCTCACTCGGTCGCTCGAACCCTTGAGTGGGGAGACCTAGTTGTGGGCAATCATTCGCCAGCGGGAGCCTTTGTCTACACTCTCATAAACCTACATGTGAACCATAGTTGTATGACCAATAGAAACCATCTTTTTATGCTTGTGTTTGGGACCATCATCATTTTGACTCAGTTGGACTTTTTGTCATGAGATGTGAACTTGTTGGGCCATTTAAACTGGGACGAGTTTGTGTCTTATGACAATTGGGCCAACAGCTTCTAAAATGCTGATGGGTCGTTTTTTGTTTGGACCCCCTATCATTTGAAGTTGTTTAGCCACGTTATCGTAAAAGTGTAAACCTGTTAGACCTTTTTCAACTGGGACAAGTTCACACCTCGCAATAATATGATTGAATGCTTTAAAATGATAATGAGCCAACTTGTATGAAAACCTTGATGGGCTTAGAAAATCCAAACATGATCCAAGTATGCCAGAAGCATGAGTTCGATATCCGTGCTGGCATTCATCCAGAAAGGATACGCCTTGTTATGACATATTTGTATACTTTTGGATGCTTCCAAGTTTATCCCCATAACCGCGGTTGCTGGAAGCCCAATTCGTCGTTTCTAGACAATGGCACGATCCCATAATGGGCTTAGTCCATGTTGTAAATGGGCGGTCTTTGTCTTTTACCGTTGGAAAGGGACTGAAGTGACCAAGATGTTGGACAATTAAGACCCATAATGTCACTATTTGTAAAAGATATTGTGTTTTTGTACAAATTAATTATGTAGCAATGGAAATTGCCTTTTATCATTTCGTAATTAGATTACTTAAATGTATGAATGATGAAAGTCCTTAGGATTAGTTCCGGATTGAGATGATATGAGACAGTATCAATCCACGACGGTTTAGAGGTTGTGTTTTACCGATTGTACGGAAAACAGCTTCGCTCTGGATAGACCCCACGGAATCCTATTGGTAATATGACTATGTGTCTATGGGAGTCCGTATCAGGGTAGATGTATTTTATCTTAACTTGAGACTTGCATCGCTAGTACTTGCGACAATCAATACGCTTTGGTTTTGGTCGTCCAGGACTTTAACAAGTTCTGTGTACGCCTCTTCTGGGTTTATTGAAAATCGTAGTGTATTGGGTGTGATGTCAAGACGGAAGTATCACTTCAGTCATATGGAGATGATGGTCACGCAGGGATACAAAACTGGTTCTCTAAAAGGTTGCAACCATTGGGATAATATGACAAGGTCATGACTATCCGATAATAAAGAGACTAGTTACTAGTGATCCGATATATGCTTCGTACGGGGCAGACACTATTCCAGCCCCAGGCCTTGCATGTGACATCCGATACTGGATCGAGATACGTAATACTACGTATACTACGTATACTACGCCTGACATAGATTATATATTCCATTAAGAATATTTCTGGAGAATTGGGTAGGCATTGCGCTTTGCTAGAAGCCAACTTTATCTCGTAAATCGCTAAGAACGTAGTTCAAGGTACGTACGTGTTCGGATAGTCCGACGACCAGATTTACTGCCAACATATCCAGGGATCGTTGGGTCGCTTCCCGAAGATTCACCGATGACGTATGATTCGAACTTTATTAATCTGGGATTAATAGCGGAGAGACTGTATCTGGGATAAAGTACTATTTGAAGAGAGAGAATGATTAATTTGGAATTAATCGATAAAATAATATATTCGATATATTATACGAAATTGGATTTCGACGCGGAATTAAAATTGGATTTTAATTCAGGCTAACGAATTGATTTAGAATTAATTCGCAAGCGACGTGAATAGTAATTTTGCTAGGCATGATTATTTAATTAAATTTGATTTAATTACAACGCAACGGAAAACTCGTTAATTCGGAATTAACAAAACCGAGCCCGGAATGTGTTTGCGACGCCACTCCGATTTTGAATCAAGTGCGGCCGCAAGTCACATCGTTAGTCACATCACTCGTCACTTTAGTGATAAATGTCAAGTCACCTTTTTGGTGAGTGACATGCAGTCATTATTCATGATGTTGGTTGGTGTGGGCATTTAATGCCATTTTGGAGCCAAAATTGGCTTTGACTTTTGGAAAGGTTATACCAATTTTTGGTAATTATTTTTCATTATGTTTTTTAGAAAACAAATTGAAAACAAATAGAAACACTCTCTCTCCATTTTCTTTGAGAAAACCGTGAGTCTCTCTCCCATTTCAGCCATTGCCGTGAGCCTTGGAGAAGGAAGAAGAATAGTTTTTCTTCCAATCTTGCTAGCACAATCAAAGGATCAATATAAGGTGATAGGGAAACCGAACTAAGAGCTTAGGATCCATTGGAAGCTTGGAGCTTGTTCATCTTCAACAACAAAAATCAACCTTGGTCGAATACTCAAAGCTTTTTGGAGAAATTTTTGTTGATCATCACATCCAAAGCCGTTCAATGTAAGTGTGTTTCTGCCACTCTTCCTTGCGTATTCATTCTATTTCTATGCTTAAATGATCTTGGGATTAACCTAGAAACCCAACAATGGTATCATTGAGCCATTTTGAGCATGAAATATATTATGGTAAAATTTGGGTAAATTGATTTTGAGCATGTTTTGACTAAATTACTTGTTTGAGCATGCTTGTATATGGATTACTTGGAGTTATTTATGATCAATTTCATGAAAAATTAATTAGATCAATTTTTCCCCTTAATCTTGGCTTGGCCGAGAGTTTGGTACCCTTATTAGTCATGGTATTTTTTGTTCCTTTGATCATTGGATGACTTGAAACAATTGGGTAATGTTGATTTGAGATTCAATCGGATTAAAAACAAAATCGGACAAATAAAACCCACTAATGCCGTGAGCTATTGAGCATGTAATGAGATGATTTTTTGAATCAATTATGTTGGACATAAGTTGAGGATAATAGCATGATTAATGGATTAGATTAGTATTTTGGAAATGTTAATTTAATAGATTAATCATGGCTAAACACTTTGGTTTATTAATTATGAATTTTGGAAAATTGGAATTTAATAAATTGGGCTTGATTTTAAATTGGGCTTGTAATTGTTGTATTTGGGCCTTATGGACTTGGTTGGGCCAAGTAGGTTTGGGCCAAATGGATTGGATCCATATTGGGCCTAAATCATTCCATTAAGTCTAAATATAACAAATGGGCTTTAAAAGTTTAATTGGGCCTAATGGGCCAAAATTGGTTTCTTGGCAAATAAGGGTGATTCCTTACTTGGGCCTTGATTTTTGTGTTTGACCCATATTGACCAAAGCCATGCCTTATGAAATCAATTAAAAGCCCATTGGACTTTTAATTAAACTACATTGGATGTTAATTGGGCTTTAAGACCCATTAAGATTAGATTTGGAATCTAAGTCGTTAAAGCGCATTAAAAAGTGTAGTTATTTAATTTGGAATTAAATAAATGAATTAGTATTGAATACGAATTAAATTAGATTCAACAAGTAGTTCAATATAATTCAAGATTTGTACTTTGAGTACTTATTCTCAAACGAGTTGGACTCGCTCAAAATCAAATCATTGTTTGAACATTGGATGATCACTAATATTCAAAGATTAATTAATTTGATTAGATTGATTGAATAACATGCTTGAATGAATACATGGATGTGATGAATGAATAACGTATATCGGATGGATATTAGAAGGGAAAGGGCAATTTTAGAAATTGTTGTAAATTTAGAATTTATAAATTGGACCTGCGTGTCCAGCCTTCTATCTTTATTGATTCTTTGTATTCTCTTCTCACCTAATTCCCATCAATGTTAATGAGGTTTCTATTATTGTATTATGTAATTGGGTAGAAGTAGAATAGTGCTAGCTGGGGAGAGGAAATTGAGTGATTTGTTCTAGGAACAATTTGTTAAATATCCATCCGCATATCGTTATTAATTTACTTTCCGCGCCTTATTATGCTTTTAGAATACATGCTTAAGGGTGTATGATGAGACCTAACAAAGATAATAAATTGGTTGCCAATTTACGCGAAAAACCCTCAAAACATATTAAGCGTTTTCCTTCCATTGAGTGATTCTTACTCAAGATCCAAAATTGGCACTGGTTTGTTGGCCAAAGTCAAGACCTTTGTCAATTGCGGATGTGTTTGAATCATGAAAGTTTTGTTCCATATCGGTGTCTTGTCCAAGTTATGATTTGTTGGCCAAATTCAAGATCATTTCTTGTCCATCGACATTGATTACGAAGCTTTCCAAGGTCAATGGGTCCCACTTAACTGGAATCATTAAGCTTGTTATGCCAAAGCAAAGCTTAGTTGATTCAGAGGAAAAGGTTAGGAAAATATATTGGATATATTGGCATATATATTGTATATATTTTTCGGACTTGAAGGTCCACCTACCGGATCTAGGAATTGGATGAGATCCAATTGATCTTCGAGATCTACCTAGTTAAATATCATACAACTTGTTGGCCAAAGTCAAGGTTGTGTGTTATTTAACGGGATCCTAGCCCACTAGGAAACTGGGTTTCCCGAGTACTCCACAGAGGGTTAGAGGCTCGCCGAAAAATAGTGGGAGGCTAGTATTGAATTCGCAATTTCGTTCAAATACTTAGCTTTACGCGCTTTCAATTATTTCGTCAAAATTATTTTATTAGTTGGACTAATATTATGTTATTTTTTCTTGTAACAGTTAGACTGTACCCTTACATTGTTAATTGGATAGTTAGACTATCGCAATTAAAATGACTGGAAAGAACAGTGTCCGGGACATCATCATGGGTGATAATGTCTTCAACGGCACTAACTTTTCGATTGGGACATGAATCTAAGGATAGTCATTGGATTCGAGAGGCTGCTATATACTATCGAGAGACCTCTTGGGCCTAAGCCCAAATCTGATCAGTTGCTCGAGCTAGATCTTTGGAAGACACATAGTGATGACAACGCAACTGCTCAATCTATCATGCTTGCTGCTATGACTCAGCAATTCCGTCGACAGAACAAGAGATTGGATCCCTATACCATATTGGCGAAGTTGAATGATCTACACCGATCTAATATTAGATCGCAAATATATGAGTTACAGAAGAAGCTCTTCCGCGCTCGGATGTCGGAGGGTACATATGTTGAACATCATGTGACACAGATGATTACCGATATCGAGCAGCTTGGACAAATGGGGATTGTCTTTGAGATAGAGACCTTTATAGATTTGATCTTGCAGTCTCTCCCCGACATTTGGAGTGGGTTCATCATGAACTACAATATGATGAACCAAGAGCAGACTCTTGGAGAGCTGATGTCCACGCTGCGCGAGGCAGAAAATGAACTTCTTAAGGGCAAGAAGCGCGAGGTGCACTTCACTTCTACATCTCGGACTCCGAGGGTTGGGCCCAAGGCGACTGGAGTTGTTAAAAAGAAGAAGCATAAGAAGAAGGGCAAGGGCAAAACATCAAAGGCTTCTGGGAAGCCTAAGGACAAATCTCAGGATGTATGCCTCCAGTGCGGGAAGTGGGGTCACTAGAAGCGTGACTGCCGCGAGTACAAGGCGCTCCAGAAGGAGATAAAGGCGGGCAAGACACCGGCCTCATGTATGTTTGTTATAGAAATAAACATGACTACTTCTAGTTTTAAAAATTGGATTTTTGATTCTGGTTGTGGTACTCACATTTGTACTGATGTGCAGGATCTGCGGATTAGCAGGAGACTGGCCTCAGAAGAGATTGACCTTCGTGTTGGAAATGGGACTCCAGTCGCCGTTTTGGCCGTTGGCACTTTTGTTTTAGAACTGCCCTCGGGGCATGTACTTGAACTTACAGACTGTTATTATGTACCTAGTTTGACTAAGAATATTATTTCTGTATCTATGTTAGCCCAATGTGGGTACACTTTTGTATTTAGAAACACTAGGTGTTTTATGTATAAAGATGATATAGAAATTTGCACTGCTGTTGTAAATAATGGTATTTATATTTTGAATATAAACCAATCTCAAAATGTAACAAACAAAAGGCTTAAAATAAGTCATAAAGATGAAACTTATATGTGGCATTATCGACTGGGACACATAAATAAGACTGCATATCCACACTTTCGAAGAGTGGGTACTTGGACGAATTTTATCCAAATTCATATGACGTCTGCGAATCTTGCTTATTAGGAAAAATGCCTAAATCACCTTTTAGCGGTAAAGGTATACGCGCCACCGAACTGTTAGCTCTAGTTCATAGTGACGTTTGTGGGCCCATGTCTAGCCAGGCTAGAGGTGGATATGAATACTTTGTAACCTTTATGGATGATGCATCACGTTATGGTTATGTGTATCTTATGAGACACAAGTCGGAAACTTTTGAGAAATTCAAAGAGTTTCGACACGAAGTTGAAAAACAGACTGGTAAAAGTATTAAGACATTATGGTTGGACCGTGGTGGTGAATACTTGAGTAATGAGTTTCTTGACTACTTGAAAGAATATGGTATTCTTTCACAGTAGACTCCTCCCGGAACACCGCAATTAAACGGTGTGTCCGAACGGAGAAACCGAACATTTTTAGACATGGTAAGGTCTATGATGAGTCACACTGAGCTACCTATTTCCTTCTGGGGATATGCATTAAACAGTGCAATACTTATTTTGAATAAGCATCCGTCAAAGTCTGTTCAACAGACTTCATATGAGATTTGGACAGGAAAAAAACCGGGTTTCTCATTCCTAAAGATTTGGGGTTGCTGGGCATACATCAAACATTTGGAAGGTACCAAACTTGAACCCAAATCGGATAAATGCCTTTTTGTGGGATATCCTAGGGAAACCAAAGGATATTACTTCTATCACCCATGAGAGAACAAAGTTTTTGTTGCTCTACATGTGGTTTTCCTTGAGAAGGAATTCCTAAATGCAGTGATAAGTGGGAGGAAAGTAGAACTCGATGAAAATCGGAGTGATACTATTCATGACATAGAATCCTCAACGGAACATGAACAGTACATCAGGGATGAAGCTGTACCACAATCTTCGAATACACAAGAACCACGTAGGTCGGAGATAGTCAGAAAACAACCTGAGAGGTATGGGTTTCTGATCTCACCTCATGTAGATATCAATCTCATTGAGGAAGACGAGTCGGCTACGTATGAGGATGCGATCAAGGTATCGACTCCGGTTTATGGAAAGATGCCATGAATTCCGAAATGGATTCCATATATACCAACCAAGTTTGGACACTGGTTGATGCACCAGAAGGCGTAAAGCCTATTAGTTACAAATGGATATGGCAACGTATAAACGTACAAAGCTAGGCTTATAGCGAATGGGTATCGTCAACGACATGGTGTCGATTACGATGAAACGTTCTCACCCGTAGCCATGATTAAATCCATTTGGATAATGCTTGATATTGCTGCATATTTCGATTACGAGATATGACAGATGGACGTCAAAACCACTTTCCTTAACGGAAACCTGTTGGAGGATGTTTATATGCAACAGCCTAACGGTTTTGTCGTGCCTAAACATGCAAACAAGGTTTGCAAGTTAAATCGGTCTATTTATGGAGTGAAGCAAACGTCGCGTTCTTGGAACCAATGTTTTGATGAGATCATAAAATAATATGATTTCGTTCAAAACGAAGATGATCCTTGTGTATACAAGAAGGTTAGTGGGAGCGCACTGAATTTCATTGTCCTTTATGTTGACGATGTATTGCTTATGGGCAATGACATTCCCATGTTAACATCGGTGAAAACTTGGCTTTCATTAAAATTCTCCATGAAAGATCTGGGAGAAACAGCCTTTATTCTGGGAATAAAGATCTACCGGGATAGAGCACGTACATTGACAAAGTGTTGAAGAGATTCAACATGGATCAGTCCAAAAGAGGACTGTTGCCAGTGTCACATGGCGTCACTCTATCTAAGGACATGTGTCCTAAAACTCAAGATGAGAGAGACAATATGAGCCGGATACCGTTCGCCTCGGTAGTCGGATCAATCATGTATGCCATGATATGTACGCGACCTGATGTCTCCTATGCTTTGAGCATGTGTAGTCGCTATCAGGCCGATCCAGGTGAAGGTCACTGGATAGCGATTAAGAATATCCTTAAGTATCTTAGACGAACTAAGGATGCTTTCTTAATCTATGGAGATGGAGAACTTGAGGTAACTGGGTATACCGATGTAAGTTTCCAAACCGATAAAGATGACTATAAGTCGCAATCTGGGTACGTGTTTTGTTTGAATAACAGAGCAGTGAGCTGGAAATCTTCCAAGCAAGAGACTGTTGCCGATTCAACAACAGAAGCAGAGTATATCGCTATAGCTGAAGATGCAAAGGAAGCAATTTGGATCCGAAAATTCCTAAATTGGATTAGGAGTAGTTCCATTAGCAGCTGAGCCCGTTCTATTGTATTGTGACAATAACGGGGCTATAGCGCAGGCTAAGGAACTGCGGTCTCATCAACGATCCAAGCATGTTCTTCGATGTTTCCATATGATTCGTGAGATCATACATCGTGGCGATGTGAAGATCGAGAAGGTCGCATTTAAGGACAACATTGCAGATCCGCTAACGAAAGCCATTCCTCAGCAAAATTTTGAGCGACATGTACATAGTTCAGGTGTTAGATGCTTGAGTGACTGGCTATTGGCCAAGTGGGAGATTGTTGGACAATTATGACCCATAGCGTCACTATTTGTAAAAGACATTGTGTTTTTGTACAAATTAATTATGTAGCAATGGAAATTGCCTTTTATCATTTCGTAATTAGATTACTTAAATGTGTGAATGATGAAAGTCCTTATGATTAGTTCCGGATTGAGATGATATGAGACAGTATCAATCCACGACGGTTTAATCATTAAATATCCCTAGTCGTAGTATTATCGAGACTGGACATCGATAATGCGGAATAGAATAGTATCGCACTTGTGCGTGTTATGGAAGCGTAACAACATAGTTCTCATATATTTAAGTATTGGATACTTATGCAAGTATGGTAGGAGGTTGTGTTTTACCGATTGTACGGAAAACAGCTTCGCTCTGGATAGACCCCACGGAATCCCATTGGTAGTATGACTATGTGTCTATGGGAGTCCGTATCAGGGTAGATGTATTTTGTCTTAACCTGAGACTTGCATCGCTAGTACTTGCGACAATCAATACGCTTTGGTTTTGGTCGTCCAGGACTTTAACAGGTTCTGTGTACGCCTCTTCTGGGATTATTGAAAATCGTAGTGTATTGGGTGTGATGTCAAGACGGAAGTATCACTTCAGTCATATGGAGATGATGGTCACGCAGGGATACAAAACTGGTTCTCTAAAAGGTTGCAACCATCGGGATAATATGACTAGGTCATGATTATCCGATAATAAAGAGACTGTGGGGACACAGGAACTGGGCGACGCATGTTGTCCCGGGCTCGCGGCCCGGTCGGGAGTACAGAGTAGCCACGGGGGACTAAACCGGAGAATAATGGAGTCGCCACCCGGTGTGAACCGGGAAAATGAGATTTAAGGCCGCACTCACCCCTCGCAAGGGAAGACCTCAAACCGTTGGGTTCGGAATGGTCCCTTACTCATGCCACTTGTGATGAAAAGATTTATGTAATAATTTAATTAGGCTTAAGTAGCAGTTATTTCCAAGAGTATCATGCTTCTAAATTCACATGTACAAAATGAAACTTACACATACATTTCACATCTAAGATTGCATGCTTGAAAATACCTCAAAGTAACAATGAACATACAACTTCATTTAGCATATCATGTTCACGGAAAACACAAGCATACATACTAACCATACAAGCATACATGTGAGCACTTTTCCAAGTGATACGTGGAATTGTATCCCAAGTACAGACCGCACTACCATCCATTCGGAATCGGCTACAGAATTTATGTCTGGGTTTCCATCCGATATACCACAAGAAATAATACTCTGAAGTCATCATGACATAGGTATATGAATCGTAATGCGTTAAATCAAGACTAAGACAGATGACGCAACCAATGGAATAAACATGCTTTTCATTACGATGTGCACACAGATAAGAATGACTATATGGGGTTTCATAAAATAAATCACCTAAGAAACAATTATACATGGCATGTGATGAATATGTCTCAGTTCAGTGTGTTCGCGTTCGTGTAGCGTTCGTAAACGCATTCGAACGGTAAACAGAAGGTTCGCGTTTGTATGGCGTTTGATAACGCGTTCGAACGGAACCAGACCTGATGCATGATAAGACTAAGAAAGTGTGTGTGCGTTCACGTAGCGTTCGAGAACGCGTTCGAACGGTAAACAGAAGGTTCGCGTTCGTGTAGCGTTTGAGAACGCGTTCGAACAGAACCAGACCTGATGTATGATGAGACTAAGGAAGTGCGTGTGCGTTTGCGTAGCGTTTGAAAACACGTTCGAACGGTAAACAGAAGGTTCGCGTTCGTGTAGCGTTCGAGAACGCGTTCGAACGGAGCCAGACCTGATGCATGTAACACAAAGAATAAAGATTACAATGTCAAGCTCAGCATGTCCGATTGAACGTATCTTACATTCAACCGAACACACATCAACCGGCGCGGCAAAGCATCATGGTAAAGGGCTTTAAGCCCTCCCCATAGGGGATCTTTCATTGCACTTACTAAGCTCATGCGCTCGATTGAATCATGCATACAAAGAATTAAGAACAATAATATCAAACTTAGTATGTCCGATTGAATGTATCTTGCATTCAACCGAACACACATCAACCGGCGCGGCAAAGCATCGTGGTAAAGGGTTTTAACTCCTCCAAATAGGGGACCTTTAATCCGACTTACTACGCCCATGCGCTCGATTGTATCATACATACAAAAGTAACATGCAGAATTCAAATAACGAAAATAAATAAATCCAAGCAATATAAAACAAAAGAATGTGCCGTTTACTCAAGTGGTACGTGGAGTTGTATCCCGAGTACAGATCATACTACCGTCCATTCGGAATCGGCTATGAAATTTATGTCCGGGTTTCCATCCTATATACCACAAGAGGCGACACATTTTCCATTTTTGTTCAAGCCACAACATGCATCCACAAACGACTCTCATGCGAATAGAATTCAATAAACAATCAAAAAAATGAATATAAACTAATGAGAAAAGTGCCATCAGGTCTAACCTTTTAAATCACCTCTCGGATGTACGGTACACGATCGTCGGAAGGGTGGATGCTCCGCAACTCCTCCGGTTCACTGGTTCACTGCTCTCGTTCGTTGTCTTATTGTTTTGAGTCGTCATTCTCCATCTTTTGCTGCTGCTTTTGACTCCGATTCGCAGCCGTTTTGCTACTGTCCTGCTGCTGTATTTTAGTTACTGTTCTTGGGATGTTTTGGCTACTGTTTTGGGTGTGATTTTCGGTGGTGTTATGGTGTGGTTCGGGGGCTGTTTTGATGAGGTAAAGGGGCTGTTCGGGATGTGTTTTGGTCAAGGCAATGAGGGTTCTTTGGTTTTTGATCTTCGGTTATTGAGAGTGAGAGGGAGAGTTGTGTCAATAAGCTTGGGTGTTTCTTGTGTTGTGATTTTCGTGTGAGTTGTGTGTCTTATGTGTATGAGCTAGGGGAGGCTTTTCTTGTATGAATGAGCTAGGAGACTGCATGTCTTGGTTAGGGGTTGTTTATATAGAGAAAGGCTAGGGCTTCACCTTGTCTCACAATGAAGGGATTTGATTTTGTGTTGAGCAAGGAAAGTCAAAGATTGAGGGGGGACAAATTTGGTTGAATTAGGAAGTCAAAATCTTTAATTTGTTATAATTGATTTTAATTAGGCATGACATCTTTTTAGTTTAGATAGGAAGGAATCTTGTGTAATTGGTGGGTGGATATCTTAATTAATGAATTAAAATATTTGATTGATTTTAATGTTTATTTCAATTTGGTATGTGATTTTTAGATTTGTTTTGATTTCACCATGTGTTAAATATGTGTTTTAAGTGGGCTTGGGTGTGTGGGCCAATGCTTGGGCGAATTGGGCTTAATGTGAGGCTAGCAGCAAAACCAGAATTACCGACACCGTTCGAACACCTCTTCGAACGCGGCACGAACGCCCGCAATCTGTTTGGAGTTCGAACGTATACACGAACGCAGCACGAACGAAAACAGTGAACCTTGTTTATTCTGAATTTCCCCTTCCGATGTCCGTTTTCCGTGACCTTCGTGACTTAAAAGGTAGTGTCTCCAAATGAGACTCATCATAGGGACTTATGTGCAAAAATGCAGTGCCTACAGTCCCCCCCACTTTGATGGGACTTGTGTAATGTGTAACAGTGACAATCCTATCAAAGTTATGCAATGCATTTTCACTTACCTGGCTCGCCAGCTGCCACTTGACTTACCATGTGTTGAGTTGAGTTGATTTGGTGGTGAGGTGCTGCGACCCCTGGTTTATTCCCGAACCGTGCTCCATTTTTAGAGCGCCATTTTCGGCATCTTTTGTGTGTGTGCTCCATTTTGGAGCGCCATTTCTGGCATTTGCTGTGTGTATTCCATTTTGGAACGCCATTTTCGGCCTTTGCTTTGTGTGCTCCATTTTGGAACGCCATTTTCGGCATCTGTTGTGGGTGCTCCATTTTGGAGCGCCATTTTCGGCATTTGCTGTGTGTGTTCCATTTTGGAACGCCATTTTCGGCCTTTGCTTTGTGTGCTCCATTTTGGGGCGCCATTTTCGGCATCTGTTGTGGTAGCGGTCCATTTCCGAACCGTGCTGTGCGAGAATGTGGCTCATTTTTGAACCGTTATTTGATGAGATGGTCTTTGCCGCGACAAACCTGCGAACACAAAACAAACATTGCATGTACGTGATATGTATGCATGTATGCATGTATATGTATCATATTCCGATGGGTTAGGCCTTCCTTGGTCCATTTCCGAACTGTGCTCCATTTTCAGAGTGCCATTTTCAGCGAGATGAGATGATGGTCCATTTCGAACCGTGCTCCATTTTCGGAGTGCCCTTTTCTGTGAGATGTGATAATGGTCCATTTCCGAACTGTGCTCCATTTTCGGAGTGCCCTTTTCGGTGAGATGTGATAATGGTCCATTTCCGAACCGTTGCTGATGAGAGATGGTCCATTTCCGAACCGTGCTCCATTTTCGGGGTGCCATTTTCGGCGAGATCTGATAATGGTCCATTTCCGAACCGTTGCTGATGAGAGATGGTCCATTTCCGAACCATTACTGATATGAGAATGGTTCATTTCCGAACCGTTGCTGATAAGAGAGTGGTCCATTTCCGAACCATTACTGATAAGAGTGTGGGCCTCGCCCCCTAGAGTACTATACCCGGCAGAACTAATACTGAACCAATGTGGGCCTCGCCCCCAGAATGCCATACCCGGCAGAACTGATACTGATTCTGATGTGGGCCTCGGCCCTGGGACTCATCCCCAAAACTGAAACTGATGTGGGCCTCAGCCCCTAAACCGATGATGATACTGATGTGGGCCTCACCCCCAAGCTGATATTGATGTGGGCCTCGGCCCTAAACTGATATTGATATGGGCCTCGGCCCTGAACTGATATTGATGTGGGCCTCGGCCCTGAGACTCATCCTCAAACTGTAACTGATGTGGGCCTCGGCCCTGGGACTCGTCCCCAAACTGATGCTGATGTGGGCTTAAGCCCCCAAATTGTTGCTGATGATGTGGGCCTCGCCCCCCCAAACTGATACTGATTCATTTCTGAAACTGACTGTACCGTTGTTGCTTCCGAAGATTCCCCGTGTTCTAAACATCACTGAATTTCATAGTACTAGGGTTGAATGCTTTTCTCAAATATACTCATGTTGCAGGTTGGAGGGAGAGACTCAGGCATGTAAACGAAATGAACGTCTTTATTATCATTTAAGAAATGGTTCGAACAGGTAAATCAAGTCAATTTCTATTTTGAAAACGCAGGATCAAATAAACTAGGAGGAACAACTTCATCATTCGCAGCATTGCCTTTTTTCTTGACCTACGGTTCTTCACTATCATCCCCTATCTCCATGTAGGAAGCTTGGTGGTTAAGGGTTTGGAGGACAAGGGTTTCGGGTAGGCCAGAGTTGATCATGTAGTTGGGTAGGGGATTTCTGTGTGCGTTGGGTTGTTCTCTTTCTGGGTCAGGTATTTTGTGGGAGTCAATGAGGTTTTGGATCTCATGCCTAAGGCGGGTGCAGCTATCAGTTTCGTGGCCTCTCCTCTGATGGAAGTGACAATACAAGCTTAGGTTAAGGTTGGGTGGTATAAGATCTGGAAGTGGGTTAGGCTCTACGGGTTTTAGGAGTCCTTGTCCCTTCAACTCCTCAAGCACCTTAGATAACGGCTTCCCCAGGTTAGAGAAATATCGGTTCTTAGTGGAAGCAACCTCGGCAGTAGCGGGCTTGGTCTCAGAAGGCCCCCCAAAGGTTCTTCTATTCTGGCCATAAAACTTTCTGTTTTCAGCCTCTTCTTCCTCAATATCCATGACAGTTTCCCTAAACTGTCAAAAATCAGAAATCATCGAAGTCATCCTCCTTAGTTTACTATAAATAGAGGGCTTGGTGCCCTTGATGATCATTTTGATTTGGTCATTCTCTGAGGGCCGAGTCTGCATTTTCAAAAGCTGGCTTCTCCAGCGATCCACATACTCTTTGAAACTTTCCTCTGACTTCTGCTTAGTGTTCTCCAAATCACGGAGTGACAAGTCAATTTCTAAGTCTGTAACATACTGTTTCAGAAAAGCATCAGCTAGTTCCCTCCAATCTTCCTTAACCTTCTTCTTAAGGCTATGATACCAAACCACAGGTGCCCCCTCGAGTGACATCCCAAACATCTTCTGAGCTTGGCGCTGTGTTAGGCCTACTGAACTCATAACTAACACATATTGTCGGAGGTGGACCCTCGGATCCCCATTCCCGTTGAACTTGGCCATATCCGGCATCTTGAACTGAGCAGGCAACTGTTCATCAAAAGCCATCGCCTCATAGTCTAGTAATTCTTCGTCCTTACCCTTCATCTTACGGGTAACTGACTCAACCTGATCCCGAAGCTTCTGAAATTCTGCCTGAGACCCAATCACTTTGCTTGTTGCATACTCTGCCATGCCATCATCAAAAGTGGGGATATCATCCCCCAGCCCATTCGAAGGCTCCTGGCGCCTTACATTCTCAGAATTTCCTCTAGCACGGGGCACAACCATATTTGTCATGGCAGTAGTCAAGGCTTGCAACTGTTCAGTGACCTTGGCGAAACCGTTTTCCAACTGATCCATACGTGATACCTCAATATCTGATTCACTCATGTCTGTTCCCAGTATTTTGGTGAGTCTTCCATTTTCCCTAACCCAACGGGAATCTATGATGGCTTTTAGAACACGAGGGTTAACATGATGTATGTATGCATGGGGTGCGTGAGATGCATGTAACATATATAACATACTAAATCAACTAAAATTTTCAAACAAATCGGCCCGCTATCATTTTAGAAGCTTTTGGGCTAACTGTCATATGAGTGAACTCGTCCCAGCTTTAAATGGCCCACGAGTTCACATCTCATGGCAAGGAGCCCAACTAAATCCAAATGGTAATGTTCCGAACACAAACACAAAATGGCCCATCAACATTTAGAAGCCTTTGGCCCAATCGTCATAAGGTACGTTCTTGTCCCAGTTTAAATGGCCCAACAAGCCCATATCCCATGACAAATGGTCCAAATGGATCCAAACGGCGATGTTCCCAAACACAAGCATAAAAGATAATGCAAATATAAAGTAATAATTTCTACGGAATGGCCCATCAACATTTCAGAAGCTTTGGGCCCAATGGTCATAAGGTACGAACTCGCCCCAGTTTAAATGGCCCAGCAAGTCCGCATTTCTGACAATGGTCCAGCTGCATCCAAATGAGGATGGTCCACTAGCACATACTCAAGGAAATAATTGTTACTTTGACCATACAAACCCGGTCTATGGGTGGGTTCACAAGAGTATAGACAAAGGCTCTCATCGGCGAATGATGGCCCACAACTAGGTCTCCCCACTCAAGGGTTCGAGCGACCAAGTGAACGCACCCTTTTTTATACACTAAGGTACGTGCCAATGAGCTATGGTGTGTGACAGACTGTCAAATGGATTTCCCGTTGTAGATTCCCCAGAGGGAAGGTGGAGTGAGGCTCACTTAAATACCCAAGCCTCTTAGGCTCTTATCGCTTGGTGTAAGGAATAAACAACGAGTCCTCCAAATTAGTCCATCACAATAGGCTACGGGTAGATGGCTATATAGGTGCCTTCACAGCTTTTCCTTCTAGAAAGGTAGTGAGTGAAGGAAATCACCCAACCATTACCTAGCCTTAAAATGCCTTTGATTAAACCCTCATTTATCCACTATAGACACGGTCAATTAAAACATAAATCCAAACATTAGAAGACAATATTTCGGGGCCGATTCTCTATCCCCAGTGGAGTCGCCAGACTGTGGGGACACAGGAACTGGGCGACGCATGCTGTCCCGGGCTCGCGGCCCGGTGGGAGTACGGAGTAGCCACGGGGGACTAACCGGAGAATAATGGAGTCGCCACCCGGTGTGAACCGGAAAATGAGATTTAAGGCCGCACTCACCCCTCGCAAGGGAAGACCTGAAACCGTTGGGTTCGGAATGGTCCCTTACTCATGCCACTTGTGATGAAAGGATTTATGTAATAATTTAATTAGGCTTAAGTAGCACTTATTTCCAAGAGTATCATGCTTCTAAATTCACATGTACAAAATGAAACTTACACATACATTTCACATCTAAGATTGCATGCTTGAAAATACCTCAAAGTAACTACGAACATACAACTTCATTTAGCATATCATGTTCATGGAAAACACAAGCATACATACTAACCATACAAGCATACATGTGAGCACTTTTCCAAGTGATACGTGGAATTGTATCCCAAGTACAGACCGCACTACCGTCCATTCGGAATCGGCTACGGAATTTATGTCTGGGTATCCATCCGATATACCACAAGAAATAATACTCTGAAGTCATCATGACATAGGTATATGAATCGTAATGCGTTAAATCAAGACTAAGACAGATGACGCAACCAATGGAATAAACATGCTTTTCATTACGATGTGCACAAAGATAAGAATGACTATATGGGGTTTCATAAAATAAATCACCTAAGAAACAATTATACATGGCATGTGATGAATATGTCTCAGTTCAGTGTGTTCGCGTTCGTGTAGCGTTCGTAAACGCATTCGAACGGTAAACAGAAGGTTCGCGTTTGTATGGCGTTTGATAACGCGTTCGAACGGAACCAGACCTGATGCATGATAAGACTAAGAAAGTGTGTGTGCGTTCACGTAGCGTTCGAGAACGCGTTCGAACGGTAAACAGAAGGTTCGCGTTCGTGTAGCGTTTGAGAACGCGTTCGAACAGAACCAGACCTGATGCATGATGAGACTAAGGAAGTGCGTGTGCGTTCGCGTAGCGTTTGAAAAACGCGTTCGAACGGTATATAAAAGGTTCGCGTTAGTGTAGCGTTCGAGAACGCGTTCGAACGGAGCCAGACCTGATGCATGTAACACAAAGAATAAAGACAACAATGTCAAGCTCAGCATGTCCGATTGAACGTATCTTGCATTCAACCGAACACACATCAACCGGCGCGGCAAAGCATCGTGGTAAAGGGCTTTAACCCCTCCCCATAGGGGATCTTTCATTGCACTTACTAAGCCCATGCGCTCGATTGAATCATGCATACAAAGAATTAAGAACAATAATATCAAACTTAGTATGTCCGATTGAATGTATCTTGCATTCAACCGAACACACATCAACCGGCGCGGCAAAGCATCGTGGTAAAGGGTTTTAACTCCTCCAAATATGGGACATTTAATCCGACTTACTAAGCCCATGCGCTCGATTGTATCATACATACAAAAGTAACATGCATAATTCAAATAACGAAAATAAATAAATCCAAGTAACATAAAATAAAAGAATGTGCCGTTTACTCAAGTGGTACGTGGATTTGTATCCCGAGTACAGATCATACTACCGTCCATTCGGAATCAGCTATGAAATTTATGTCCGGGTTTCCATCATATATACCACAAGAGGCGACACATTTCCATTTTTGTTTAATTGACCTATCGATCCCAATTTTTTGACGAAATCATTAAGTTGGCTTACCTGGGGATGAATTTGCAAAGGAACCTTTGCACACACACACTTTGAGTCTGGCTTAGATCATTTATTCAAAGACTTGGATTTGAGTTGTATTGAATGTTTTGAAGGTTCTCTGGTTTCAATAATGGGCATTCTTTGAGCGCAATAATATGTATAACTATTGGGACTATTTCGTACCATGTAATATAGTATGATGATATGGAATGCCACATCATGTAGTCCACCTTGACCTAGTGCAAACAATAGAGAGCAAAAAGCTAAGCCAGGTCTGGAGGCGACCAGTCTACCACCCTGCGAATAAGGGATGTATCGAGAACTTGAGCCATGAGACAAAAGAGATTGAACAATCACCAGAAAAGAACCAGCAGAAGGAAATTATAAGCAGACCCAGGGGGTGACCAGAGACATTTGTAGGCGAATGGCACCAAGTAGCACAAGGAAAGCCTAACCCATCGGATTAGGAAATACATCCATGCATACACGTCACATACACGTATTTTTTGTTTTGTTTTTGTTCTCAGGTTTTGAAGAAAATAAAAAGGCGGCAAAGACAAGCAGTTTGGGGAATGAATCCCAGGGTCGAGGCTCATATTATCAGCAGTTTGGGGAACGAATCCCAGGGTCGAGGCTCATATTATCAGCAGTTTGGGGAACGAATCCCAGGGTCGAGGCCCACATTATCAGCAGTTTGGGGAATGAATCACAGGGTCGAGGCCCACATTATCAGCAGTTTTGGGAATGAATCTCAGGGTCGAGGCCCACATTATCAGCAGTTTCGGGAATGAATCTCAGGGTCGAGGCCCACATTATCAGCAGTTTCGGGAATGAATCTCAGGGTCGAGGCCCACATCATCAGCAGTATCGGGAATGAATCCCAGGGTCGAGGCCCACATTATCAGAAGTTTCAGGAATGAATCCCAGGTCGAGGCCCACATCATCAGCAGTATCGGGAATGAATCCCAGGGTCGAGGCCCACATCCTCAGCAGTATTGGGAATGAATCACAGGGTCGAGGCCCACATTATCAGCAGCATCGGGAATGAATCCCATGGTCGAGGCCCACATTATCAGCAGCATCGGGTATGAATCTCAGGGTCGATGCCTACATTATCAGCAGCATCATGAATGAATCCCAGGGTCGAGGCCCACATTATCAGCAGCATCAGGAATGAATCTCAGGGTCGAGGCCCACATTATCAGCAGTTTCGGAAATGAATCCCATGGTCGAGGCCCACATTATCATCAGTTTTGGGAATGAATCCCAGGGTTTAGGCCCACATTATCAGCAGTTTCAGGAACAAATCCCAGGGAATAAAGCCCACAATCAACAGTTCGGGAACAAAACCCACTATCTACATAGCTCGGGAACAAAGCCCACAGTGAGCTCAATTCGGGAACAAAGCCCACGGGTGGTTCGGGAACAAAGCCCAATGGTCAAAAACACCTCTCCATCACAGTCAACACAGTTTGAGAATAAAGCCCAGGGAACCAAGCCCACTCTCTACACAGCTCGGGATAAAACCCAGGGAACAAAGCCCACATTCAGTACAGCTCGGGAACAAAGCCCACAGTCAACACAGTTCGGGATTAAAGCCCAGTGAACAAAGCCCACTCTCACACAATAACGGTTCAGAAATGGACCACCTCACAGTAACGGTTCGGGAATGGATCACCTCAAAGTAACGGTTCGGGAATGGACCACCTCGCAGTAACGGTTCGAGAATGGACCACCTCATAGTAACGGTTCAGGAATGGACCACCTCACAGTAACGGTTCGGGAATAGACCACCTCACAGTAACGGTTCGGGAATTGACCACCTCACAAATCAAATCGGGAACAAGACCCGCAACTCTATTCGGGAACAAGACCCACAACTAAAATTGGGAACAAGACCCACAATTCAATTCGGGAACAAGAACGACAACTCAAATCGGGAACAAGACCCACAATTCAACTCGGGAACAAGACCCACAATTCAAATCGGGAACAAGACCCACAACTCAAATCGGGAACAAGACCCACAACTCAAATCAGGAACAATACCCACAACTCAAATCGGGAACAAGACCCACAACTCAAATCGGGAATAAGACCCACAACTCAATCCGGGAACAAGACCCTCAGCTCAATTCGGGAACAAGACCCTCAGCTCAAATTGGGAACAAGACCCACAATTCAAATTGGGAACAAGACCCACAACTCAAATTGGGAATAAGACCCACAACTCAAATTGGGAACAAGACCCACAACTCAGTTCGGGAACAAGACCCCATCGGTGGTTCGGGAACAAGACACAGAGGTCACAGGGCCTCGCCATCAATCTCAACTCAGTAACGGTTCGGGAATGAACCAGGGGTCAAGCACCTCATCATCAAATCAACTCAGTTTGAAGCGTCTCAAAACAACAGGTAAGTTCGGCAACAGCTGGCGAGCCAGGTAAGTAAAAATGCATGCATGACTTTGATAGGATTGTCACTGTCACACACTGCACAAGTCCCATCAAAGTAGGGGTGACTGTAGACACTGTATTTTTGCATGAAAGCCCAATGATGAGCCTCGTATGGAGGCACTACCCTTTAAGTTGCGGAAGTCGCGGGAAACAGATGTCGGAAGGGAAAAATTCAAGAAATAAATACATCAACAAATTTTACTGGCTATTTGGCCTCGGATTCGCCCGATTAATCTCTGTTTTAAAATATTAAGCTTCGGCCCAAAACCCCCACACCCATCCAAAGCCCATTTCGCCCAAGCCCAATCAAAAATAATTAAAACATTTAAAACACATGTCTAAATTAAATCAAATCCAATTAAATTAAAAAAAATCAAATCAAATCAAATCTCCCTTCCTAAATTAAATAAATCACATTCCAAATTAAATAAAACATATGTCCAAATCAAATAAATCAAATCAAATCTCTTTCCTAAATTAAATATATTCCCCACCAATTACACAATATATTTTCCTTATAACAAACTAATTAAAGATATCCCTCATTATTGCATGATCCTTATTTCATTCTCATGCGAGGAAAACCCTAGCCCACTCTTATAAAAATGGACATAAACCAAACCCCTCCCCTAGAGCTCATTCACGGCAATAACAAAAAAACACCCATACGCTCAATCTCTCACACCATCGTAACTATTTTCCTTTTCCATCCCACGTGAAACACTAGCAACTCACACAGCCCCGTCACCGATAATAATAAAACCTGCAACTCACGCACAGCCAACCAGTAACAACCCTCACACTTCCCTCTCACTCACGTGAAACAACAAAAACAAACCCTAGACCTGACGCCTCTCTTGACACTCTCTCTCACTCGGTGAGACAACAAAAGAAATCCTAGCTTTCTACACGGCCACTGTCTCCTTTCTCTCCTCGCTTGCGCATGAAGACCAGAAACCCTAACAGCCATCTGCTCTCTCCCTTCACGCCTTAAGCCCCCACCAACTCCATTCTCGAAAAAAAAAACCTAAAAGATACCCCATCATTTTCCCCTCTCTCCACACTCTCTCTCTCATTCCACACACATACAAAGCCAAAACAAATAAACCCTAAGTAATCTAAATTCTCTCGAACCTCTCTCTGGTTCCCAACAAAAACTATCGACGAACCCCCAACCAGACCTCACCCCCTCCTCTCTCTTAACCTCTGGCAGCCTTCTTCATACTCTCATACATCACAAAACACTACAACAAACTAACCCTAAACTGACAAAACAAAACAGCCTTCACCGAGCCAATAACCCTCAATCGCTCCACCAACTGACTCATAGACGGCCACTCACAAAAATCAAACAAAGAAACCCACCAAGAGAAGGGCAACGTTCGCGTGCAAGCTTAACAAGAATCCCACATCTGTTGCGCATGAGGTATACTTCAAATGATCGGCTATCCATGAGATGGGCTTTACGTGACTGCAAATAATCAGCCCATGCATGATCCACCGCAAGTAGCCAAATGCTCCATCTTACGCATGCTGCCCAGGACAAGCCCCCACATACCATCTCTCTCTCGGCACTTAACCAAAAGAAGCCATAAACACGTCAGACGCATAAGCCACACACAAACAGGACACCGACACAGACTTCAGCCCACTCACCGACACAACCAACAGACAAACCAACAAACATTAACACACTAAAGCCACCCAAACCGTGAAGTATAAGCCACATGACCGATACAAAACCTAGACAAAAAATAGTGGCCAAATAACCCCTGAAAATAGCCCCCTGAACCACCAAAATACCCTTGAGAACAGAACCCAAAACAGCGAGCGGAAACAGCGAGTGAAAATAGAGAAAACAGCGAGCGAAACAGCAAGTGAAAACAACGAACCAGTGAAAACAGTGAAAATGTTAACCCTTCCGGCGACATCCCAACACACTCCCGATAAGCGACTTAAAAGGTAAGACCTGAGGGCACCCTTTTATTTACTCTCGTTCATCTTTTTCAATTATTTATTAGTATTTCTTCGCATGTATATTGTTGGTTCATGTATGTTATTGTTGTTGGATGAATGATTTTGTGCTATCTCTCGTGGTATATCGGATGGAAACCCAGATGTAAATTCCGTAGTCGAATCCGAATGGACGGTAGTACGATCTGAACTTGGGATACAACTCCACGTACTACTTGAGAAACACACATATTTCATTTTATCTAATCTTATGTTTATCCATGGTTCATTAGGAATAGCACGTTATCTCCATGCATGATTTAGTAATTTCTTTCGCATTAGGAACTTAATTGTATCTCTTCAATGTTTATGTTTAGACAATTATTATTTATTCATATTTCCGCATTTATCAACTTAATGTGTTCATGAGATTGCGTGATTGCTTTTATTTTATTTACTTCCATACATGCAAACTTAGATGTAGGTTTTACTCCTATGTATGCAAACTTAGATATAGGTTGTATGCAAAGTTAGATATAGGTTATTCTTGCATGTGTATGTTGCGTACACTTGGTTATATTATTGCGCGAATCCGTTCATTACAATTGGCATAAGTAAGGGACCGTTCCGAACCCAACGATTTGAGGTCTTCCCTTGCGAGGGGTGAGTGCGGCCTTAAATCATTTCCCAGTTCACACTGGGTGGCGACTCCAATTTTATTTCTCCGGTTTAGTCCCCCGCGGGCTACTTAGTACTCCCGATCGGGCCGAGAGCCCGGACAGTGTCACCGATTTCTGTGTCCTACAATCTCTCCAGGCTTCAGTTTCTTACTTTCCTTCAGCACCTGCAACGAATTGCAAATATGAACAGGACAAGCAGAATCTAAAATCCAGCTGGATGAAACGGCTTCACAAGCCAAAGAGATATCAATAACAGGAAAAATAAATGTATCTGATGTAGATGCTCTCTCCTTCCTCAGTTGGGCAAATTAGTCATGACAGTTCCTTTTCCAGTATCCGACTTTGCTACAATGATGGCATTTGTCGTCAGAAGCCCTCTTGGGCTTTGATATCTTACCTTGCGGTTGAGAACCAAAACATTTTTTCTTCTTCATCGCTTTCGTCTTTTTTCCTTTGACCAGGTCTGGGAAGAAGCAGAAAGTGAAGTAGGTTTCGGAGGGCGAGTCGGTACTCCCTTCCTTAAGTCCTCTTCCGCCGTGAGCAGCATCCTATGCAGCTCATGGTAGGTACAGATAATCGCATTCATGTTGAAGTACATCACGAATTGGCGATATGAAGCTGGGAGCGAACCAAGAATGACACTCCTGCTGAGAATGTCATTCAGAGGGAGATTATGTTGCCTCAGTTGATCGATCAAATCTATCATATGAAGAACATGCGAGCTCACAGCTTGCCCCTCGTCCAGTCGTGCATGGAACAGTTCCATCGCAACTTTGTGAACAACAACTTGTTCTTGATTCTGAAACGATTCTCGTAATCGCGTCATCATATTATACGCATCTAACATGCCATAGTATTATTTCTTGAGTCCCGGTGTCAGCGAACTTAAGATGTATGATTTAACTTTTAAATCATCATCTTTCCAAGCTTGGAAAACTTGGCGTTCCTCCGGTGTTGCGTCCTCAGCCACAGCAAGGGGCAGTGGACCCTCAAGAACATATGCCAACTTCTCGGAATCAAGGACAATCCTCAAATCCAAGTCCCAATCAGCGAAGTTCTCAGCGCCTTTGAGTTTGTTCGTATCCAAAATACGCGCAAACTGATTAGTAGATGGTGTCGCCACTGCAAATCTATCATATAGATTACAAAAAACGGTTAACATATATAAAAAAATTTCAAAAATAAATCAAAAGCATTAACTAGATCATGTATTTTTAATCTAAAAATGCCTCTCCCACTAAATCATGCAAAACTGTAATCCCCAAACAGAATACAATGATTTAATAATTAAATTAAATACAAATAGTGAAAGGTGGATCCCATGAATATATTTCAGCTCACAGCAGAGGCACGGTCTCGCCTACGTATATTCATCAGGTAGACAACTCATTGTCAATCACTCAATAGTGACTCATTGGTTTTCCGGTCCTGGTCGTTTCTCGTTGTGACAGCTTGGGCACGTTCACAAGGAGACGTACCAAGGTTAAACTCGTCAATGATAAACTCAAGCTACTTGCGTAACCTTGACAGCTTGGGCACGTTCAGGATTCCACTTTCGCTCGAATTTATCTAGTATCTAATATACATCCGACATAAATAAATCTCTATCGGCTACACCCTCACAGCAAAGGCACAGTCTCGGATGTAGTCACGGAAAAATATTCATAAACCGTATTGACAAGACGGACCATGTAATATGCATCAAATACATAATTCACATAAAACCTTTTTAATTAGGGATTTTCCGCAAAAGATGTTTTTTAATTTATTTAATCAAATTAAATAAATACATGCATGTAACAAGTAAAGAATAAATTAAACATTGAATTTAAAAGGCATAATCATATTAGGGTGGCCAGAATCAGACTCGCTCTGATACCATTTTGTATGGATTTTTTGGCGAAAATCCGGTAACGTAAAATAGTGGAAAATCAAAATTTTCCGATTTCAAAATTTTTCTTGGATTAATTAAATAAACTTATTTATTTAATTATCCAATTATCAAATTCTGAAAAATTACACAAGATATCAAATTTCTTGATAATTACCGAATTGCCCCATAACTTTGCAAATTGATCATTTTAGTCCAAAATATCAAATACAATTTTGGATGATTCTAAATCACTTCTAAAGTGTTTTTTCAACATATCAAATACATCAAAATCATATTTGCAACAAATCCCCAAACTTTTCTGAAAATGCCAAGAGCACCCCATATTTTCAGTTTATTACAATTTGGTCCTTTTGTGTTCTAAACATGCCAAGATCAAATCCAATCAACCCAAAAATTTACATGCATCATATACACTCCATAATACATCATATTTATGAAAAGCCCCAATTTTGGAATAGGTTATGAACCCTAATTTTTCAATTTCATCAAATTGACCAATTTTACCAAATCTTTAAAATCCAACACTTTAATACATTCAATACTTCACCAAACAAGCCTCACCACTTTGAAATAATTCTAGAAAAATTCTAGGTCACCAAGGAGTGGCTCAACAACTCTAGAATGGAAACTTGATTTTTAAAGAATCAAAAGTAAGCCTTTGAAACCATTTCAAGGTTACTTACATGCATATATCTTTCTTCAAATTTCACAACCAATTAAACACAAACTATAAGAGTAAAGATAACATCAAAGCATCACAAAATGAAGCTAAGCATGTTAGAAACATATTTCATGTTGAAGACTTTAAAGCAAAACTTACAAATAGCAAAGATTTCCAAACTTTTTCTTTTAGGCTTCAAGCTTTTCTCTCAACTACTTTTGTGTTATTTTTGGTGTCTAATGAACTTATGGAACCCTAAAATGAAACAAAACAATTTATACTTGCTCCAAAAAATGCCCTTGGCCGAATGGTGTAGTAAAGAAATATCTAGATATTTCAATTTTGTTTCATTTAAAGCTTTATCAACTTGTTTTGTAATCATTACAACTTTAATGAATTTATTCAACAAGTCAACAAAAGCAACTAAGTCATTAAAATAAATATCACAACTTAGGATATTTATATTTTTAATTAATTTAATTATTTAACAATTAAATAATTATTTAAATACAAATATATTAAATATATGTATTATATTTACATTAAATATCAAATACATATATATTTATGATATTAGTCAAATATCTCAATTTGACAATTAATTAATGTGTATTTGATAAAATATATCATTAAATGCAAATACACAAAAATTAAGAAATGACTATTGGGTCCCTTTACATGTACTTTTGTATTTAACCTTTAAACGACTTATTAATAATCAGTATTATTTATAAATGTTGTCATAGTTCTCTACGAGTATATTTCATGAGTGAGACTCTCTAGATTCAGGCATATCCGTCACGAAATCCAATTTCGTGTCCATAATTTACCTACCCGTAAATTATGACGACCACAGATAAACTCGTTGAATCATACAGGTCGAGGTCATGGTAAATGTATAATTCCTCCGTCACAGGTATCCGGATATATCCCAGAGATATAGATGTAAACGTCAAATCTCTATAAGAACTATCCCGTCGACGTCTCTATTAGCAATCTCAAAAAGAAAACTTAGAACTCACTTCTAAAGTGTACCACGGGCCCATGGTTTTTATCTAATAGCTAATCATAAATAGACTACCTATGCTCCGTACACATAATTGACAGATCCTATCTCGACACACACATGACACCCTGAGGATCTATCCACACCCAACGAACAGGCGGAGATCTCATCTAAATAGATCGGTGACGTGACTGCCATCTAAGTATGGAGGATGTCTCATGTGCCCACAGTGGTATCTTAAGTCAAAGAATCACAATGCTACTCAACCCGAGAAGATTCTTATTGACGTTGGTGTACCATCCATTAAGAATCTTCGGTGAGTCGTTCAGTGTCTATCCGCTATAAATACCTACACGTCTATACGAGTCCCCAAGACTCATGGTTCATTGAGAAACCATTGGAATCATATATTCCAGTATAAGACATGTACCGGTCTCAACGGGTTTACTTTACTGACCAAGTAGTGTAAACCTTGACCAGGAACTGTCTGAGAATGACAACGTCATGATATAACTCAATGTCAGTTGCGACGCTTTTGCAACAGTATCATGACTAATCATCCTAAGGTCAATTACGTCGTTACCATATTAAAAGATATATTATATTATAGAAACTGCTTGTATTATTCATAATAAAACATTTTACAGTAGTATTCTCAAAGAAATACAACCGAGAATTGGCGTTATGAGCATCAACCCCAACAAAATCTCTCACTTGCTCTAGTGCCAATATCGATTGTATCTAATACCTATCGACTCCACATGTTTATCAAACAACTTCGGAGGTATGGCCTTCGTCAGCGAGTCTGCTACATTATCTTCACTCGGTACCTTGCACACGACAATATCCCCTCGCGACAAAATTTCTCGAATGATGTGGTACTTGCGTTCCACATGCTTCGACTTCTGATGCGCCTTCAGTTTATTTGCTTGCGCAATGGCTCCAGTATTATCACAGTATAAGCGAATCGCATTCTCGATACTTGGGACAACTCCCAATTCTGTGATAAAGTTCATAATCCAAATAGTTTCCTTTGCAGCTTCAGAAGCTGCAATGTATTTCGCCTCTATGGTGGAATCTGCTGTTGACCCTTATTTGGAACTCTTCCAGCAAACTACACCTCCGTTAAAGATAAAGACGAATCCAGATGTAGACTTTCTATCATCGGGATCCGATTGGAATTCAGAATCCGTATACTCGTTAACTTGCAGTTCACCTCCTCCATAAATTATCAACTTATCCTTAGTACCTTTAAGATACTTCAGGATATGTTTAATGGTCATTCAATGGTCATTTCCTGGATTGGACTGATATCTGCTAGTTACGCTAACAGCAAAACTGATATCAGGCCTAGTACATAACATGACATACATTATGCTACCCAAACACGAAGCATAAGGTTGGTTAGACATTCTAACCTTCTCATCTTCTGTTTGTGGACTCATCTTCTTCGAAAGATGAATCTCATGTCTGAACGGTATGTTTGTTGTCTTACAGTTAATAAAATTATACTGTTCTAAGATCTTATCTATGTACGTTGATTGGGATAACCCAATCAGCTTCCTTTGTCTATCTCTATAGAGTTTTATCCCTAAAACATAGTAAGCTTCTCCCAGGTCCTTCATGGAGAAATTCTTACAGAGGTATGTTTTGACGCCTTGTAACATCCCTATATCATTCCCAGTGATTAGGATGTCATCAACATAGAGGACTAAAAATACGACCATCCTCCCACTGGCCTTATGATACACACAGGGTTCTTCCAAATTCTTGAGAAAACCAGAGGATCTAATAATCTCGTCGAATCGAAGATTCCAACTTCGTGAAGCTTGTTTAAGTCCATAAATGGACTTCTTAAGCTTACACACCATACCCGAGTTTTCGCTGGACGCAAAACCTTCCGGATGTTCCATATAGATTTCTTCATCAAGAAATCCATTTAGAAAAGTCGTTTTGACATCTATTTGCCAAATCTCGTAATCATGATACGCAGTTATAGAAAGAAAAATCCTAATAGACTTAAGCATTGCTACTGGCGAAAAAGTTTCATCGTAGTCGATGCCAGGTCGCCGCGTGTAACCTTTTGCTACCAGTCGGGCCTTGTAAGTTTCAATATTACCGTCAGGCCCGCGCTTCCTCTTGTAAACCCATTTACAACCGATAGGAACAATTCCTTCGGGAAGCGGAACCAAGTCCCAAACTTGATTCTCATGCATTGAGTCTAACTCGGATTTCATGGCACTTTGCCATTTCACGGAGTCGATGTCCAACATCGATTCTCTATAGGTAAAAGGATCAGTCTCTTCAACTAAGAGAACATCTAGACTTTTTGTTGTATCAAATACAAGCGTTCAAGAGGTCTAGATACCCTTTGTGACCGACGGAGTGTGTGCGTTGAAGGTCATTCATCTACTTGAACTTCAGGTTCCTCCGTTGGTTCGTTGTTTTCATGTTGGACTTCATCAAGTTCAACCTGTCTATGATTACCACATTCTAACAAAAATTCTACTTCTAGAAATCTTACGAAACGAGCTACGAACACATTTCGATGCTCAGTACCTAAAACATATATCCCCTTGTGTTCGAAGGATATCCAACAAACCTAAACTTTTTCCCTTCGAGGTGAAAGCTTATCTTGCTGAGTCACCCTGACATAGGCAGGACAACCCCAAACCTTAATATAACTAAGATTTGGTCTCCTACCGGCCATATCTCATACGAAGTCGTAGGAACAACTTTTGAAGGAATATTATTCAAAAGATATGTAGCTGTTAAAATAGAGTAGCCTCATAAGAAGTAAGGCAAATCTGTAAAACTCAACATTGATCGGACCATATCCAATAAAGTCTGATTTCTCCTCTCAAACACTCCATTGTGTTGTGGAGTACCTGGAGGAGTATATTGAGCGAGAATCTCATTCTCCTTCATATAATCCATGAACTCACTGCTCATATATTCACCGCCTCGATCGGATCGAAGGCATTTAATATATTGACCAGTCTGTTTTTCTACTTCATTTCGGAACTCTTTGAACTTTTCAAAGGTTTCCGATTTATGTCGCATCAAATAGAAATAACCGTACCGTGACAGATCATCGGTAAAGGTAACGAAGTACGAATAACCACTGTGAGCAGTCTGACTTAGTGGACCACAAACATCAGAATGTACGAGTTCCAGTAAGTTAGTGGCACGGTGTCCAACACCTGAAAATGGGGCTTTGGTCATCTTACCCTGAATACACGATTCATAAGTTGGATTGGGTTCAATGGTGAGATATGGTATCAAACCATTCCTAACAAATTGGGTAAGGCGTTTAACGCCCATATGACCTAGCCGCATATGCCAAAGTTCAGTATTATTAACAACAGGTAAACTACACTACGTTTATTAACTCCAGTATTTAAAATATCTTTAGAAGTTTGCAATGTATAATGACCATGCTGGTTTGGACAACAAAGGATCTGAATATTACGTTATCATATAAATACAAAGAATAGTTCTTAATATTAATACGATAACCTTCTGTATCCAATACAAAAAGAGATCTAATATTAGCTACACATCCTGGTACAAAGTAGAAGTCATATAAAAAAAGTGTCTCATTCGACAAAGGGATCTCGCATACTCCCACTGCAACTACATCTAGAGAGTCTCCACTCCCAAATCGCAACTGCATCTCTCCAGGCTTCAGTTTCTTACTTTCCTTCAGCACCTGTAACGAATTGCAAATGTGAACAGGACAAGCAGAATCTAAAATCCAGCTGGATGAAACGGCTTCACAAGCCAAAGAGATATCAATAACTGGAAAAATAAGTATACCTGGTGTAGATGCTATCTCCTTCCTTAGCTGGGCAATGTAGTCAGGACAGTTCATTTTTCCAGTGCCCGACTTTGCTGTAATGATGGCATTTGACGTCAGAAGCCCCATTGGGCTTTGCTATCTTACCTTACGGTTGAGAACCGAAACCCTTCTTCTTCTTCGTTTTCGTCCTCTTTCCCTTTGACCAGGTATGGGAAGAAGCAGAAAGTGAAGTAGGTTTCAGAGGGCGAGTCGGTACTCCCTTCCTTAAGTCCTCTTCCGCCGTGAGCAGTATCCTATGCAGCTCATTGTAGGTACAGATAATCCCATTCATGTTGAAGTACATCACGAATTGGCGATATGAAGCGAGAGCGAACCAAGAATGACACTCCTACCGAGAATATCATTCAGATGGAGATTATGTTGCCTCAGTTGATCGATCAAATCGATCATGTGAAGAACATGCAAGCTCACAGCTTACCCCTCATCCAGTCGCGCATGGAACAGTTCCATTGCAATTTTCTGAGCAACAACTTGTTCTTGGTTTTGAAACGATTCTCGTAATCATGCCATAGTATTGTTTCTTGAGTCCCGGTGTCAGCGAACTTAAGATGTATGATTTAACTTTTAAATCATCATCTTTCCAAGCTTGGAAAACTTGGCGTTCCTCCAGTGTTGCGTCCTCAGCCATAGCAAGGGGCAGTGGACCCTCAAGAACATATGTCAACTTCTCGGAATCAAGGACAATCCTCAAATCCAATTCCCAATCAGCGAAGTTCTCAGCGCCTTTAAGTTTGTTCGTATCCAACATACACGCAAACTGATTAGTAGATGGTGCCGCCATCGCAAATCTATCATATAGATTATGAAAGACGGTTAGCAGATATAAAACAGTTTCAAATAATATCAAAAGTATTAACTAGGTCATAGATTTTTAATCTAAAAATGCATCTCCCATTAAATCATGCAAAACTGTAATCCCCAAACAGAATACAAAGATTTAATAATTAAATTAAGTACAAATAGTGAAAGGTGGAACCCATGAATATATTTCAGCTCACAGCAGAGGCACGGTCTCGCCTACGTATATTCATCAGGTAGACAACTCATTGTCAATCACTCAATAGTGACTCCTGGGTTTTCCGGTCCAGGTCGTTTCTCATTGTGACAGCTTGGGCACGTTAACAATGAGACGTACCAAGGTTAAACTCGTCAATGATAAACTCAAGCTACTTGTGTAACCCTGACAGCTTGGGCACGTTCAAGATTCCGCTTTCGCTTGAATTTATCTAGTATCTAATATACATCTGGCATAAATAAATCTCTATCGGCTACACCATCACAGTAGAGGCACGGTCTCTGATGTAGCCACAGAAAAATATTCATAAATCGTATTGACAAGACGGACCATGTAATATGCATCAAATACATAATTCACATAAAATCTTATTAATTAGGGATTTTCCGCAAAAGATACTTTTTAATTTATTTAATCAGATTAAATAAATACATGCATGTAACAAGTAAAGAATAAATTAAACATTGAATTTAAAAGGAATAATCATATTAGGGTGGCCAGAATCAGACTAGCTCTGATACCATTTTGTAGGGGTTTTATGTCGAAAATCCGGTAACGCAGCGGAATAGTGGAAAATCAAAATTTTCCAATTTCAAAATTTTTCTTGGATTAATTAAATAAAATTATTTATTAATTATCCAATAATCAAATTCTGTAAAATTACACAAGAGATCAAATTTCTTGGTAATTACCGAATTACCCCATAACTTTGCAAATTGATCATTTTAGTCCAAAATCGTCAAACACAATTTTGGATGATTCTAAATCACTTCTTAAATATTTTTTCAACATATCAAATACATCAAAATCAGATTTGCAACAAATCCCCAAAATTTTCTGAAAATGCCGAGAGCACCCCATATCTTCAGTTTATTGTAATTTGGTCCTTTTGTGTTCTAAACATGCCAAGATCAAATCCAATCAACCCAAGAATTTACATGCATCATATACACTCTATAATACATCACATATATGAAAAGCCCCAATTTTGGAATAGGTTATGAACCCTAATTTTTCAATTTCATCAAATTGACCAATTTTACCAAATCTTTAAAATCCAACACTTTAATCCATTCAATATTTCACCAAACAAGCCTCACCACTTTGAAATAACTCTAGAACAATTCTAGGTCACCAATGAGTGGCTCAACAACTCTAGAATGGCAACTTGATTTTTAAAGAATCAAAAGTAAGCCTTTGAAACCATTTCAAGGTTACTTACATGCATACATCTTTCGTCAAAGTTCACAACCAATTAAACACAAAATATAAGAGTAGAGATAACATCAAAGCATCACAAATGAAGCTAAACATGTTAGAAACATATTTCATATTGAAGACTTTAAAGAAAAACTTACAAATAGCAAAGATTTCCAAGCTTTTTCTTTTAGGCTTCAAGCTTTTCTCTCAACTACTTTTGTGTTATTTTTGGTGTCTAATGAACTTATGGAACCCTAAAATGAAACAAAACAATTTATACTTGCTCCAAAAAATGCCCTTGGCCGAATGGTGTATAAAGAAATATCTAGATATTTCAATTTTGTTTCATTTAAAGCTTTATCAACTTGTTTTGTAAATCATTAACAATTAATGAATTTATTCAACAAGTCAACAAAAGCAACTAAGTCATTAAAATAAATATCACAACTTAGGATATTAATATTTTTAATTAATTTAATTATTTAACAATTAAATAATTATTTAAATACAAATATATTAAATATATGTATTATATTTACATTAAATATCAAATACATATATATTTATGATATTAGTCAAATATCTCAATTTGACAATTAATTAATGTGTATTTGATAAAATCTATCATTTAATGAAAATACACAAAAATTAAGAAATGACTATTGGGTCCCTTCACATGTACTTTTGCGTTTAACCTTTAAACGACTTATAAATAATCAGTATTATTTATAAATGTTGCCCTAGTGCTCTACGAGTATATTTCATTAGTGAGACTCTCTAGATTCAGGCATATCCATCACGAAATCCAATTTCGTGTCCATAATTTACCCACCCGTAAATTATGACGTCCATGGATAAACTCGCTGAATCATACAGGTCGAGGTCATGGAAAATTTATAATTCCTCCGTCACAGGTATCCGGATATATCCCAGAGATATAGATGTAAACGTCAAATATCTATAGGGACTATCACGTCGACGTCTCTATTAGCAATTTAAAAAAGAATACTTAGAACTCACTTCTAAAGTGTACCATGGGCCCATGGTTTTTATCTAATTGTTAATCATAAATAGACTACCTATGCTCTGTACACAGAACTGATGGATCATATCTCGACACACTCATGATACCCTGAGGATTTATCCACACCCAACGAACATGCGGAGGTCTGATCTAAATAGATCAGTGACGTGACTGCCATCTAATTGTGGAGGATGTCTCATGTGCCCACAGTGGTATCTCAAGTCGAAGAATCACAAATGCTACTCAACCTGAGAAGATTCTTATTGACGTTGGTGTACCATCCATTAAGAATCTTCGGTGATTTTTTCAGTGTCTATCCGCTATAAATACCTACACGTCTATACGAGTCCCCAAGACTCATGGTTCATTGAGAAACTATTGGAATCATATATTCCAGTGTACGACATGTATCGGTCTCAACGGGTTTACTTTACTGACCAAGTAGTGTAAACCTTGATTAGGAACTGTCTGAGAATGACAACGTCATGATACAACTCAATGTCAGTTGTGATGCTTTTGCAACAATATCATGACTAATCATCCTAAGGTCAATTACGTCTTTACCATATTAAAAGATATATTATATTACAGAAACTGCTTGTATTATTCATAATAAAACATTTTACAGTAGTATTCTCAAAGAAATACAACTGGGAATTAGCGCTCTAAGCACCAACCCCAACACATTATTCCCAGAATAAAGGCTGCTTCTCCCAGGTCTTCCATGGAGAATTTTAATGAAAGCCAAGCTTTCACCGATTGTAGCATGGGAATATCATTGCCATGAAGCAATACATCATCAACATATAGGGAAATGAATGTCAGTGCGCTTCCACTAACCTTCTTATACACACAAGAATCATCTTTGTTTTGAATGAAACTATATTCTTTTATGATCTCAACAAAATGTTGGTTCCAAGAACGCGATGCTTGTTTTAATCCATAAATGGATCAGTTTAACTTGCAAACCTTGTTTTCATGTTTTGGTACGACAAAACCGTCATGTTGTTACATATAAACATCCTCCGAAAGGTTTCCGTTAAGGAAAGCGGTTTTGTCATCCATCTGCCATATTTCATAATCGAAATATGCAGCAATAGCAAGCATTATCCGAATGGATTTAATCATGGCAACAGGTGAAAATGTTTCATCGTAATCGACACCATGTCGTTGACGATACCCTTTCGCTACAAGCCTAGCTTTGTTCGTTTGTATGTTGCCTTCCATGTCCATCTTTCTTTTGAATACCCATTTACAACCAATAGGCTTAATGACTTCCGGTGCATGAACCAGTGTCCAAACTTGGTTGGTATACATGGAATCCATTTCGGACTTCATGGCTTATTGCCATAAAACAGAGTCGATACCTTGTATCGCTTCCTCATACGTAGCCGGTTCATCTTTCTACATGAGGTAAGATCAGAAACCCATACCTCTCAGGTTGTTTTTTGACTCTCTCCGACTTACGCGGTTCTTGTGTATTAGAAGATTATGGAATAGTCACATCCATGATGGACTGTTGGAGTTCCGTGATGGGGTCGATGCTAGGAACAATATCACTCTGATTTTCATCGAGTTCTACTTTCTTCTCACTTATCACTGTATCTATGAATTCCTTTTCTAGGAAAACTACATGAAGAGCAACAAATATTTTGTTCTCTTGTGGGTTGTAAAAGTAATATCCTTTGGTTTCCCTAGGATAACCTACAAATAGGCACTTATCCAATTTGGGTTCTAGTTTGGTACCATCCAAACATTTAACATATGCCCAGCATCCCCAAATGTTCAGGAATGTGAAACCCGGTTTCTTTCCTGTCCATATTTCATATGGAGTCTGTCCAACAGACTTTAACGAAACCTTATTCAGAAATAAGTATTGCATTGTTTAATGCGTATCCCCAGAAGAAAATTGGTAGCTCAGTGCGACTCATCATTGACCTTACCATGTCCAACAAAGTTCGGTTTCTCCATTCGGACACACCGTTCAATTGAGGTATTCCGGGAGGAGTCCACTGTGAAAGAATACCAAATTCTTTTAAGTAATTTTGAAACTCATTGCTTAAGTATTCTCCACCACGGTCCGACCGCAATGTTTTAATACTTTTGCCAATCTGCTTTTCTACTTCGTGTCGAAACTATTGAATTTCTCAAAAGTTTCCGACTTGTGTTTCATAAGATACATATAACCATAACGTGATGCATCATCCGTAAAGGTTACGAAGAATTCATATCCACCTCTAGCCTGGCTAGACATGGGCCCACATACGTCACTATGAACAATGGCTAACAACTCGGTGGAAAGTACATATTTACCACTAAAATGTGTTTCAGGCATTTTGCCTAATAAACAAGATTCGCAGACATCATATGAATTAGGATCAAATCCTTCCAAGTATCCATTCTTCGAAAGAGTGGATATACGAGTCTTGTTAATGTGTCACACACGACAATGCCACAAATAAGTCTCATATGTGTTACTCAATTTGAGCCTTTTGTTTGTCATGTTATATGTTTGAGATTCATTTATATTCAAAATATAAAGACCATTATTAACATCTGTTGTACATATCAAAATATCATCTTTATATACAAAACACCCAGTGTTTCGGAATACAAAAGTATACCCGCATCAGGTCAAACTAGATACAGAGATGATGTTCATAGTCAAACTAGGTACAAAATAACAGTCACCTAATGTAATTACATGCTCCGAGGGCAGATTCAAAACATAGGTGCCAACGGCTAAAACAACGACTTTCGTCCGTTTCTGACTCGTAGGTCGATCTCACCTAAAGCCAGTCTCATGCTAATGTGCAGATCATGCACATCAGTACATATGTGAGTACCACATCCATAATCAAAAATCCAATTTTTAAAACCAGTAGTGGACATTTTTATTTCAATAACAAACATACCTGAAGCCAGAGCCTTGCCCTCCTTCGCTGCCTTCAAGTCTATCTGGTACTTATTGCAATCACGCTTCCAGTGACCCCATTTGCCACAATGTATGCAGACATCTTGGGATTTGTCATTTGTCTTCCCATAAGACTGTGACAATTTAGCCTTGCCCTTTTTCTTTTTCTTCTTCACACCCACAGAAGCCTTCGGCCAAGCTTTGGCCTTCTGGGATGTCGAAGTAAGATGCGCTTCGCGCTTCTTGCCCTTCAGAAGCTCTGGCTCTGCCTCTTTCAGTATAGTCATTAACTCTCCAAGAGTCTTTTCTTGGTTCATCATATTGTAGTTCATGACGAACCAGCCCCAGCAGTCGGGCAGAGACTGTAAGATAAAATCTATATAAGTCTCGGCCTCAAAGGTAATACCTAGCTGACCTAGATGTTCGATGTCAGCAATCATCTGCGACACGTAGTGCTCGATAGATGTACCATCTGACATATGCGAGCAAAAGAGCTTCATTTTCAAATCGTACTTCTGAGATATAAGATTAGATCTGTGAAGGTCCTTCAATTTCAACATCATGTTATAAGGATCTAATCCTTTTTTTTCTGACGATGAAATTGAGGAGTCATTGTAGCAAGCATAACGGATTGAGCAATAGAGTTATCATCATGATGAGTCTTCTAAATCTCATGCTCTACTGACTGCTCAAGTCCGGGCTCAAGCCCGAGAGGTCTCTCTATTACATAGAGTAACTGTTGGACAATTATGACCCATAGCGTCACTATTTGTACAGATCATGGTGTTGTTGTACAAATTAACTATGTGACATAGGAGATTGCACTCTTATCATTTGTGATTAGATCACCTAGATATATAAATGATGAGAGGTCCCTATGATTTGTTCCTGGACAGAGAATGATATGAGACAGTATCAGTCCACGAAGGATAAATCATTAAATATCCCTAGTCAGAGTATTATCGAGATTGGACATCGATAAATACGTAAAAGACTAGTATTACACTTGTGCGCATTTGTGAGGGCACAACGGCATAGTTATCATATATTTGGGTATAGGATACTCATGCAAGTGTAATAGGAGGTTGTGTTTTACCGATGGTACGGGAAACAACTTCGCTCTGGATAGACCCCCCGCGGAATCCCATTGGTAGTATGACTATGTGTCTATGGAGTCTGCAATCAGGGTAGGTGTATTTGGTCTTAACCTGAGACTTTGACCGGCGTAAACACACACATATAACGCAAGCGTACGTATCGTTAAGTATTATAAAAAAGTATCGATCCCACGAGGACTTAATACCTAAACTATTAATTTTATGAGGTCAAATGATTACCAGTATCTAACAGGTTGTTTAATTGATTTGAAATGACGACGATTCTAAATTTAAAGACAAGTATATAAAATTGTTCGAAAGTAGATTTTAAGAAAATTCAATATTAAAAACTATCTAGGGTTGTGATTTATTCCAATATTAATTAAAGATGAAGTGATTATCTTATAGTTGGGTAAAATATTGATTTATTAACTTGGAACACTAAATTATGTAAAAGCCTCTTCCGATGGTCAATTACAAATACCTAGTATAATCCAATTGAACCATATGTCTATGTCAACCAAATTACCTAGACTCATTAAGATTAAGTTCCAATTATGGCTACCCCCGCCCGAGCAGGTATATTCCTATCCTGTAAGGAAATCTATTAAAAGGGTTATCTATCCTCAAGGAAGATCGTGGGCTATTGAGTCTAAGGTCTTAAACTTAAAATCCCTATGTCTAGTTCATTTTAAGTTTACCTAATCAATTTAATTAATGGCCAGTTAATTAAAGAGCATTAAGATTAAGACTCAATAAATAAATCTTTGTATTACCCAAATTATATCTAACCCTTATAAACCGTGATATTGGATTTCATCACAACCCTAGATAACTAACTTAGTTATGACACATAACTAGGGCTAGTAAAAACCATAAAGTAACAGTGCTGAAAAGTAATTGCAGTAAAGTAAAAGCTTAAAAGTAAAATAAAATAAAATGCTAAGGTAAAAAGAATTATTTCTACTACTACTTATTTAGATATCTCCCAGTAAAATAATATATAAACTTGTGATTATTACCAACCAGCCATATAGGCGGTAACCTGATTAAGTCAATTTAAGTCCAACCAGCCATAAAGGCGGAACCAAAGTGAACCAGCCATAAAGGCGGAACCAAAATAAACCAGCCATAAAGGCGGAAAAGGAATTTTATTACCAACCGACCAATCTGGCGGTATCCTGATTAAGTCAAATTTTAAATAGTAAATATTATTTTTAATGGAGATTAATCTAAATAGCAATAGTAAAAGAATTACCTTTCACCCTAGCATATGGAAGTTACCTCCTCATGATTGAATAATAAAAACTGTAAAAAGTAAAAGGTAAAAATAAATTACTATTACTATTCAAAAGTAAAATTACTATTATTACAGAACGTAATTAAAAATTACAAAACTAAATTAAAAGAAATTTAGAGAGAGAAGAACTCCCTATTTACATCAAAGACATGGGAGAGGAAGGTACAATGAAATCTGAAATTTCGAGCTCTATTTATAGGCGCGGATAGGGGTACAGTGACACGTGTCACGCGCTGATTCACCGACTCATATTCTTATCCGATGACGTGGCAGCTGTTCATGACGTCATTGCTTACGTCACACTGACGTATGGAGGGCGATTTTCGGCAGTGTTAGATCGTGACACGTGGCACCGGCGCACCTTAGCAAGTCCGTTGTGATGGCGACACGTGTCACGGCGTAAGATAGCATGATCGATGCATTTTAGCAAGCGGCGCACGTTAGCAAATTTTCTGATTGGTCCACGTGTCCACGGCACACGTTAGCAAGTCCGGCGCATGCTGGGCGTCGGGATGCGCAAGGCTTCAGCGTCGCGACGCTGAAATGACGATTTTGCCCTTTTTGTCCAGTTTTTCCTGTTTTGCTCCAAATCACTTCCAGAATGTCCTGAAACTTTATTTATCTACAAAATAACACAAAACACATCAAAATATTCACAAAACCCAAGAAACTATACAAAATATAAGGTTCAATGAGTGGGAAATAGTGATAGATTTACCACTCATCACACCCCCAAACCTAACATTTTGCTAGTCCTCGAGCAAAACATAGAATAAAATAACATAAACATCTTTAAAATTTAACTAAGCAACTTTCGTAGGGATCACAGTTGCATTTAGCGTATGCAACAAGCCTTTAAGCCCCTAGGTGTCCCTAGTGGACGAGTGTAGTCTCGTGAGGGTTTACAGCAATGATACCCACAAACATTTTACAAAAGTAAAAAGGTAGTGAAACTAATGCACACAAAAGCAAAAAGACAAGCGAAAAGAGAATAAAGAAGTTAGTGACTAATCAGGTGAAACTTCTACTCTACTCCAATTACTAGTTGTTTTCTTTCTTTTTAAATTACCAAATAAGTAAATTCTCCGATTATTTTTAACCATTCTTCATATACACAGCCAACAAAATATTAAACAACTCATTTTGCCCACAACAGTCATAAGTGCAGTTGATAAGAGAGTCATATTTTTGTCCTAAAGTTCTATCAGATTTCACACCTTTTTGTAGCAATGGAATAATTTTTCTGATTTTTCTGATTTTTTTCTTTGATTTTTCTCTATTTTTTATTTATATACAATATCTTCCATCTATGTAACGAGCTTTGGGCCGGTGACTCCCAAACCAGTTGGCTTTAGGGCACCAGGTGTTAAGACCCATACGGACTTAATTACTCAGACTTCAGATATATATATTTTTGCAGCATCTTTGATCCATGTAACGAGCTTTGGGCCAGTGACTCCCAAACCAGTTGGCTTTAGGGCACTAGGTGTTAAAACACCCTTACAGACTTAATAACTCAGATATCAGATGTTTTTTTTTTTTTAATTCCACTGCTTTTTGAGATGCTTCCTCCAATTAAACTAGAGTACTGAATATTACAGACTTTTCAATTTTAGCTCATGTCTGTATGTTAATGTATGTTGATAATACCTGCCAACTGAGCATATGAAGATTCATTTTAGTCAATTTATGGAGAATTCACAAATTAAATAATTTAAAAGGAAATAAACAAAAAAAAATTCTTGTTTCGAAATAGGTTTGAGATACGTCTCAGGAGTAGAAATTCCTTACTCGGCTATCTCTTACCAATTTCACCTTTTTAGTCAAAACAAAAACACAAAAAACACAAAATAGTTTTGTGTAATTTTGAAAAAATTTCAATTTTTTTCTATTTTTTGAAAAATTTGGAACAAAAACAAAAAACACATACAACTAAAAACAAGATATTAATCAACTAATTTCCTCCCCCAAACCTAAATGAGACATTGTCCCCAATGTCTTAAACAGTAGAAGAAGAGTTTAGAAGATAATACCTGGTTCGCTGAAATTTTACAGGAAATTAAAGGTTAAGATCTAGATTAATTCGACGCCTCTTACCACGATCGTCCTTGGACCAATTATCTTTGAAATGATAGGGTCAACTTTTGGTTCATAGGCTATGAGTTGGTCAATTAGATCTGGAGCAGTTCTGGCAGTAAATAGGAGTTCTTTTAAAGGTTTTGATATGAACCCATTTCTCCGAGCATCATCAAGAAACACACAAAGAAAATCATAAAACCCATCAACGTTGTACAGCCAATTGGTTTCTGGTGTATGTTCAGGTTCGCCCAAGATAGTACAATAAAAATTTCCTCCAATGTGCCCAAGCCACCTGGCAAAGCAATAAAAGCATCAGCCCGGTTAATCATTTCTACCAGTCGTTCAGACATACCTGACACGATTAATTCCTCTCTGTTTGATGGTTCAATAAGATTTGCCTCTGCCAAGGGTTTTGAGATGATTCCCAAAACGTGACTGCCTCCTTCCTGTACGGCCTTTGAAACGATCCCCATAAGTTCGAGATTACCTCCGCCATATATTAAGTGCATATTCCTTGCAGCTAAGACTCGACCCAATTCCTGTGCTGCTTCTATGTATTGTGGTTTAGTACCAACAGTACTACCACAAAACACACAAATGTTTTCAACTCGTCTTCTTGAAGTGGCTTCCATTTTTTACTCTGGATGTCTTTAAAAGTGCAATGATGAGTTGAATTTATAATACCTGAAAAGGGTGAATAAAAATAGCACAAGTATCTTCCAAAGGACGATTAGTAGCAAAATAGTAAAATAAATCTTGATATGGTCAAAAAAGTCTGGATCCTATCGGAGAAAATAACAAAACAAATCAATATTATCAGGAAAAGACAAAGAGATATAATATGTACAAGAATTTTCAGCTTGATTAACGTCTATGCGTCAGGGACAAGCTTCCCATCCAATTTTCTTATAAATTGGCAAACAGGGTCTTTTTTAGTCAGATTCCCAAGACTTAATTGTTGTCTTTCTTTTTGAAATTGTGTATGTAATCTGCGAAAGGCTATGTGAACATATCCACTGGGATGCGTCTCAAGAGTCGAAGATATATCATCTAAAGACTCCTTACTCAAGCCATCCCTAATGAATTTAATTTTTTATTCGCGATTATCAGACACCATTCCTAAAGAACGACAACGAGTATTGCAATTCTAGCGTGCACATTTGTAACAAACACCCATTTGCTTAGCTCTTCGTTTCTTTGCATAGGTGCTTCTTCCAAAACCAGGCAGATGTGAAATAAAATAGTCAGAAAACTCACCTGCCAATCGGACTCCTGCTTCAATTACCCAACGAATGTCATTGGGAACACCATAGATTGTCAATAACCTCATCTGTTCCAAGCGAGCTTTGTAGACTTTCATCAGAGATTTTTGAGGGAGAGAAGGAAATTGCTTGTGAAGATTTGCGAGAGCTTCTTCCATCTTAAAATGACTTAATCTGCAAAAACTAAACACACAAAATTAAATCACACCAAATCACAATATATACAAAAATTGCATGGGTTGCCTCCCTGCGAGCGCTAAGTTTAAAGTCGTCAGCTAGACGTGACTGCTCGAACGTTTATGCTGGATCTGAAAGTGTGACACTTTCTTTTTATCGCTCAAATGATTCTCCCCAGTAGTGCTTGACTCGCTGACTGTTAACTTGAATGTGTTGTTGGTATTGGGATCCAGTAACTCAACAGCTCCATATGGTAAAACCTGAGTGATCACAAATGGTCCGACCACCTAGATTTCAACTTCCAGGAAAAGTTTCAGCCTCGAGTTGTACAACAACACCTGCTGCCTTGGTTCTAATTGTCTGTGCACTATTTTTCGGTCATGCCATTTTTTCGTCTTTTCCTTGTACAATTTGGCATTCTCATAAGCCTGTGGCGAAATTCCTCCAATTCATTGAGCTGGTAGAAATTTTTCTCTTCTGTTGCTTGTAGTGCAAGAATTGGCTCCTTCAGTACAAAAGACGCTTTATCTTTAGGCTCCACAGGCAATTGACATGTTTTAAGTTTGTCAGTAGAACTTTGTCTTTCATCAGAGTTCTGAATGGTATTGTGTATCACATCGAGTTTGAAACATTCCTCCTTCTTTTCATCATCTGGGAAATTCATGGCCTTGAAAACATTGAATGTTACTTCTTGGTCATGTACCCTCATGGTTAATTCTCCTTTTTGTACATCAATAACGGTTCGACCTGTAGCCAAGAATGGTCTCCCGAGGATGATTGGCACGTCTGCGTCTTCCTCCATGTCAAGGATGATGAAATCTGCTGGGAGAATTAGTTTGTCTACTTTCACCAGCACATCTTCAACAACACCTCTTGGAAATGCAAGTGTTCGGTCAGCAAGTTGCAATAAAACTGAGGTAGGCATTGCTTCTCCAATCTGCAGTTTCCTATAAATAGAAAAAGGCATCAAGTTAACACTCGCACCTAAATCACACAAAGCCTTACCAAAGTTATGTTCTCCTATGACGCAAGGAACAGTGAAACTGCCAGGATCTTTCAACTTCGGGGGAAGTTTCCTCTGAATGATGGCACTGCATTCTTCTGTTAATACTACTGTCTCGTAATCTCCCAATCTCCGTTTTCGTGAAAGAATATCTTTCATGAATTTGGAATAGCTGGGCATTTGTTCCAACGCTTCTGCAAATGGAATGTTGATATACAGCTTTTTGAAGATCTCCAGGAACCGAGAAAACTTCTTGTCCAATTTGTTCTTCTGAAGACGTTGAGGAAAAGGTAGAGGTAGAATGATCTGTTCTTTTTCCTTTGCTTCTTTTTCCTCCATCTGTTGCTTTGTTTCTTTTGGAATTTCCTCAGCAGTTGTTTTGGCTCCAACATCTTTGTTGATTTCAGTACCGCTTTTTAACATGATGGCATGACATTGCTCATTCCCTATGTTCCTTGGATTTGGCTCTGTGTTGCTAGGAAGGGTACCTGGCGGTCTGTAACTCTGAGCATTGGCCAGTTGTCCGATTTGATTCTCCAGTGCTTTGATGGAAGCTGATTGGCTCTGAAAGATGGCATCATACTTTTTTAACTGAGCCAGCACTTCTGCTATTCCTGGTTCATTTGCCTGCTCTTGGCCTTTGTTCTGTTGCTGAAATCCAGGTGGTGGATAGTTCCGTTGTTGGCCTGAATTGTTGCTCTATGAAAAATTAGGATGATTCCTCCACCCTGGGTTGTAGGTGTTGGAATATGGATTGTTCCCCGGCCTGTTGAAATTGTTGACAAAATTCACCGTTTCTTCTTCAAGTTGTTTTTGATTCTGGTGCTCCTCCATATGGTGAACTTGTGGATCCAGTGGTAAGAGTCTCCATGAATTTGCATATTTGATCTAGCTTGGTGTTGACTGCTGTATTACCTCCACTTTCATAAATTCTTGCAATTCTTTGGATCATGCTCATTTCTGTTGGCCACAAAGAATTGTTGTTGGCCATTTCTTCGATTAGTTCCCAGGCTTGATCTTCTCATTTTGCCATTAAAGCTCCTCCAGCAGCAGCATCTATTGTGGTTCTCATTATTCCAGAAAGTCCATTATAGAATGTTTGGACTTGAAGCCATTTTGGAATCTCATGGTGTGGACATTTCCGGAGTAAATCTTTGTACCTTTCCCAAGCTTCGTAGAGAGTTTCTGAGTCTTGTTGCACAAAGGATGTGTGATGTCATTCCTCAGCTTTCCAATTCTGGCTGGTGGAAAGTATTTTGCAAGAAATTTGGTGGCTAAAGTGTTCCATGTTGTGATAGAACCTGCTGGTAATGAATGTAGCCAAGCTTTAGCTCTGTCCTTCAAGGAGTATGGGAAAACACGCAGTCTCATTGCTTCTTCAGCTTCTCGGTTGTAATTGAAAGTGCCGCAAACTTCTAGGAAGTTGCAGATGTGGGCATTAGGATCTTCAGTTGCATTTCCTCCAAACTGAACTGACTGCTGAATCATCTGAATGCAAGTTTTGATGTCACCCGCATTTGCTGGTAATGGAGGAAGTACAATGCAAGAAATGAGTCTGTCAATCACCGGAATGGTTCTGTCTCGAATAGGAATTGGTGGTGCAACCTCCAAAGGTTCAGGTTCCATGTTGACTAAAGCTTCTTGGGCTTCTCGCTTTTCCCTTCTCAACTGTCTGATAGTTCTTTCAATTTCCGGGTCAAGCGGTCGGAGTTCAAAGCTTCTGGTTCGTATCAAGAAAAATCTAATGACCTGAAACACAAGAAAACAAAAACAATAAGTAAAAAGAAATTAGATACAAGTAAAGGTATCTAACACCTAAACTAATAATAAAAGATAAATAAGTCCCCGGCAACGGCGCCAAAAACATGACCGGCGTAAACACACACGTATAACGCAAGCGTACGTATCGTTCAAGTAGTATAAAAAAGTATCGATCCCACGAGGATCTTATAGTTCAAAGTATCTTATAGTTGGGTAAAATATTGATTTATTAACCTGGAACACTAAATTATGTAAAAGCCTCTTCCGGTGGTCAATTACAAATACCTGGTATAATCCAATTGAACCATATGTCTATGTCAACCAAATTACCTAGATTCATTAAGATTAAGTTCCAATTATGGCTACCCCCGCCCGACAGGTATATTCCTATCCTGTAAGGAAATCTATTAAAAGGGTTATCTATCCTCAAGGAAGATCGTGGGCTATTGAGTCTAAGGTCTTAAACTTAAAATCCCTATGTCTAGTTCATTTTAAGTTTACCTAATCAATTTAATTAATGGCCAGTTAATTAAAGAGCATTAAGATTAAGACTCAATAAATAAATCTTTGTATTACCCAAATTATAATCTAACCCTTATAAACCGGTGATATTGGATTTCATCACAACCCTAGATAACTAACTTAGTTATGACACATAACTAGGGCTAGTAAAAACCATAAAGTAACAGTGCTGAAAAGTAATTGCAGTAAAGTAAAAGCTTAAAAGTAAAATAAAATAAAATGCTAAGGTAAAAAGAATTATTTCTACTACTACTTATTTAGATATCTCCCAGTAAAATAATATATAAACTTGTGATTATTACCAACCAGCCATATAGGCGGTAACCTGATTAAGTCAATTTAAGTCCAACCAGCCATAAAGGCGGAACCAAAGTGAACCAGCCATAAAGGCGGAACCAAAATAAACCAGCCATAAAGGCGGAAAAGGAATTTTATTACCAACCGACCAATCTGGCGGTATCCTGATTAAGTCAAATTTTAAATAGTAAATATATTATTTTTAAGGGAGATTAATCTAAATAGCAATAGTAAAAGAATTACCTTTCACCCTAGCATATGGAAGTTACCTCTTCATGATTGAATAATAAAAACTGTAAAAAGTAAAAGGTAAAAATAAATTACTATTACTATTCAAAAGTAAAATTACTATTATTACAGAACGTAATTAAAAATTACAAAACTAAATTAAAGAAATTTAGAGAGAGAAGAACTCCCTATTTACATCAAAGACATGGGAGAGGAAGGTACAATGAAATCTGAAATTTCGAGCTCTATTTATAGGCGCGGATAGGGGTCCACCGTCGCGACGCTGGAACAGTTCAGCGTCGCGACGCCAGCTACAGTGACACGTGTCAAGCGCTGATTCACCGACTCATATTCTTATCCGTTGACGTGGCACTGTTCATGACGTCATTGCTTACAATCACGCTGACGTGTGGAGGGTGATTTTCGGTAGCGTTAGATCACGACACGTGGCACCGGCGCACCTTAGCAAGTCCGTTATGATGGCGACACGTGTCACGGCGCAAGATAGCATGATCGGCGCATTTTAGCAAGCGGCGCACGTTAGCAAATTTTCTGATTGGTCCACGTGTCCACGGCGCACGTTAGCAAGTCTGGCGCATGCTGGGCGTCGGGACGCGCAAGGCTTCAGCGTCGCGATGCTGAAATGACGATTTTGCCCTTTTTGTCCAGTTTTTCCTGTTTTGCTCCAAATCACTTCCAGAATGTCCTGAAACTTTATTTATCTACAAAATAACACAAAACACATCAAAATATTCACAAAACCCAAGAAACTATACAAAATATAGGTTCAATGAGTGGGAAATTGTGATAGATTTACCACTAATCAGACTTGCACCGCTAATACATACGACAATCAATATACTTTAGTTGAGGTAGTCCAGGGCTTTAACTGATTCTGTGTACGCTAATACTGGGTATATTGGGAATCCTAGTGTGTTGGGTGTGATGTTAAGACGGAAGTATCACTCCAGTCATATGGAGATGATGGTCACGTAGGATACGGAACTTGTTCTCTTAAATGCTCGAGCTATCGGGATATTATGACAAGGTCATGTATATCCGATTATAGAGACTAGTTACCAGACATCCGATATGTGCTTCGTACGGGGCAGACACAATTCCAGCCCCAGGCCTAACACGTGAACATCCGATACTGGACAGAAATACGCAATACTTCAGTATATTACGCTTGATATAGATCGCTTATTCCTGTAAGCATGTTTCTGGAGAATTGTGTAGGCATGGCGCTTTGCTAGAAGCCAACCTTGTCTTGTAAATCGGTATAAACGTAGTACGAGGTACTTACGTGTTCGGATAGTCCGACGACCGTATTTACTGCCAACATATCCGGAGATCTCATGGGTCGCTTCCCGAAGATTCACCGATGATGTATAACTCGCACTTTAATTAATCTGGGATTAATTAGAAGAGAGAGAAAATTAATCTGGGATTAATTGCGGAGATATTTTATCTAGGATAAAATATTAATTAAATAGAGATAACGATTAATTTGGAATTAATCGATAAAATAATATATTCGATATATTATATTAAATTGGATTTCGACGCGGAATTAAAATTAGATTTTAATTCAGGCGAACGAATTAATTTAGAATTAATTTGTTAGGGACGTGAATAGTTGTTAGTGAAAGATGTTGAAAGCTTTATTGCTTTTTGCTTTTTGACTTTTGAATTAAAGTAATGTATATCTTTTATTTAATTTACTTGGTAAATAAAATAAAATATATATATACAAAAGCATTTTTTCTCTCTCATTCTTGGAATATACGGTTTTGGGAACCAATTATTTTCCCTCCACTTCTTCTTCTTTCTTCTCTCGGCTTGGAGCCATTTCTTCTCTTCTTTTTGGGTTCGATCAAAAACAAGGAAGAAGATCAAGTGCTAGCACACTTATGGGTTGTTACAAAGGTGATAGGGAAGTGTTTTCATGAGCTTGGAATCCATTTTGAAGCTTGAAGCTTGGAGCTTTCATGGAGGTTCTTCAATAGCCGAATCTTGGAGACACAAAAGAGCAAAACCGAGCCACCCACTGCCCTTGGAAGCTCATTTCCGTGACCTTAAAGAGGAGGAGAAGGCTTGTGTTCTTTGATGCATCAAATCCAATCATTGTGAGTATATGTTTCCGCCATTATCCTTTGATGTATTCATGCGTTTTTGTGCTTGATTTTGATGATTCTTGGGACCTTATAAGAACTCAACAACGGTATCTTGAGCTTTGGTCAAGCATGAAAAAAGTTAGGGTTTGAATTGGGTAAAATCAATTGAAGCATGATTTGGTTGAATTGATTAATTAAGTATGCTTATATATTGATGAATTGATGTTGTGTATGATCAATTTGAAGAAATTGTGTTTGGAACAAATTTCCCCAATTTTTTGTGTTGGCCAAAATTGACAAATTTGGGTAAACTTGATTTTGAGCATGTTTAATGAAATTGGATGATTTAGAATGCTTAAAGTATGTTTAATTGAAGATTGATTGGGTCAATTTGTTGAAAATTAGTTTGGAACAATTTTCCCCAAATTGCCTAAGTTGGCCGAATACACATAGCCCATAATGTCTTAGAATTTTTGATTTTTTGTTCATTGGATGACTTGGAAATCATTAGGGGATATTGATTTTATGTTTGATTGGGTTCAATTGGATTGAATTTGATTTGGGCATAATTTCCCTCTTTGGCCGAGACTTTAAGCATGTATATTTGGGTTTGATTTTGATCAAATTATGTTGGACATGATTCCATGATGTTAAGCATGATTAATTGGACAAATTTGGTGTTTTAGAAACTTTGATTTGGGTAATTAATAATGTTATGCACTTTGTTTAATTGAATTGTAAAATTGGGTTTTGTAATTTAATTAAAATGGGCCTTAAAATTGGATTTGGGCTTTTAAAGTTGTTATTGGGTTTATTGGACTTTGTTGTACAAAGTTGGTTTAGGCCAAAATTGGTTGGATCCAATTAGGCCCAAAACCGCTTCCAAAAGGCCCAAATGCGACTAATGAACCTTTAAATTTTAATTGGGCCTAATGGGCCTAAATTAATTTTTGGGCTTATGGGGTAACTCCCGGATTGGATTTTGGTTATTCGGTTTGACCCGAGTTGACCAAAAGTCCACGCCTTGAAGAAATTAATTAAAAGCCCATTGGACTTTAATTAAATTAATATTAGATATTAATCAAGCTTTGAGACCCGTAACGATTAAATTTGGAATTTAAGTCGTAAAGGTTTATTTAATAAAGTGTAATATTTAATTTGGAATTAAATAGAGAATTAGAATTAAATGCGTATTAAATTGGATTTAATTATGTAATTTAATTTAATTCGTAGAAATTGTACTTTGAGTACGTGTTTGCAAAACGAGTTTGACTCGAACAAAATCAAATCGTTGTTTGAACATTGGATGATCACTAATTATCAGATTAATTAATTGGATTAGATTGATTGATAACATGCTTGTATGAATACATGGTTATGATGCATGAATAATGTATATCGGATGGATATTAGTCGGGTGGGACAATTTTGGAAATTGTAATAAATTTGATTTATTAATTGGACCTGCGTGTCCAGCCTTATCACCTCTATTCTTATTGTATTTCTCTTCTCACCTATTCCCCTCAATGTAAATGAGGTTTCTTTAGAAGTGTAGTGTAACGGGTAGAAGTAAATACATGTGCTAGCTTTGGAGAGAGAAAATGAGAGATTTGATATAGGATCAATGTAAAGTATCCATCCGCATATCATTATTATTTTATTTCATATGCGTTTTATTATGTGTTTAGAATGCATGTTTAAGGGTGTATGATGATGAGACCTTAACAAATATAATAAATTGGTTGTCAATTTGCACGCGAAAAACCCTCGCTCAATATTAAGCGTCTTTCCTTCCATTGAGTGATTCTCACTCAAGATCCGAGACGGCATTGGCCAAAGTCGTGGTTTGTTGGCCAAAGTCAAGACCACTTCTTGTTGAATATGTGTTTGAATCACGAGAGTTTTGTTCCATATCAGTGTCTTGTCCAAGTTGTGGTTTGTTGGCCAAAGTCAAGACCACTTCTTGTCCATCGACATTGATTACGAAGCTTTCCATGGTCAATGGGTCGCGCTTGACTGGGATCACTAAGTTTGTTGTGCCAAAGCCAATGCTTAGTTGATTCAGAGGAAATAGGTTAGGTAATACATTGGATGTATTGGCATATATAAGATATATGTTTCGGACTTGGATGTCCCCCTACCGGATCTAGGAATTGGATTGGATCCAATTGATCTTAGAGATCTACCTAGTTAATTATCATATAATTTGTTGGCCAAAGTCAAGATTGTGTGATATTTAACGGGATCCTAGCCCACTAGGAAACACAGTTTCCCAAGTACTCGACAGAGGGTTAGAGGCTCGCCGAAAAATAGTGGGAGGTAAGAATTGAATTTGCAATACAAGTTCAATTACTCGCCATATGCGCTCATTCAAATTATTTCGTCGTTAGATTAAATGTTAGTTGGACTAATATTTAAATTGTTGTTTTAATTAACAGTTGGACTGTATTATATTTGATTATATATAATTGGATTATATTAATCAATATATTTGAATTAATTAATTTCAGTTTACAGTTGATTTTATAATTGGATTATAGTAATCAATGTAATTGAGGTTAATTAATTTAGATTATATTTGATTATATAGTTGGACTATTATAATCATTATAATAAATAGTACCACAAATCGTTGATTAAATAGTTGGACTATTAGAATCAAGATATAAATGAAAGATTAGTGTTTAAGACATAATCATGGGTGAAAATGTATTTAAACGACTTTAATTTTCAAATTGGGAATAAATTTCAAGATGGTCTTGGAAAAATAATAAGTTATTTTATTTGATAAAATAATATATTAAGCAAAGCCCGGAGTTAAGCATATAAGTGGAACATGATATTTGGAATATTCATGTAATGATAACTTTAGTGCTTAATCCATAATACTTGTCATATAGACTCCTTAATTTCTTTATCAGAACTAAGGATTAGATTCTTAAAGTATGATATTGAAATTGAAGGATATTCAAAGATTAGATCTTATAAGTACTTTTAAAATTGCAATAAATAATTCTTGGAGAATTAATGACTATTCTCAAGGAGAAAAAGTCAAAGTCAATTTGCAATTAGACAAGTAGTTTAAGGCACACCTTACTTCAATATTCTAGAAACCCGAGGCTTGGCCGAAGGCTACCGGAATATTGAAAATGGCAAAGGCAAAATCATTATAATCTTCTAGGAAGATAAAAGGACATATCCCAAGGAGGAATTGAAGACGAGCAAGGCTCTGACTTCAAAAATAATTGTCATAATTATGTTCACAGCTAGTATTAAAATTAGATTTTAGATACTTAGTGTGGTACATAAAATATATATATTGATGTTCAGAATCTGTTTTGAACAGGATACTGACTTCAATTGAGATTTATCTGCGAATTGTAAACGGGACGAAAGTTGCTGTTTTAACCGTAGATACCTAAGTTTAGGAACTACCCTCGGGTGTGTACCTAAAATTGGAAACTGTTATAATGTAACTAGTTTGACTAGAAACATTATCTCTATATCGCGTATAACCCGCTGCGGGTGTACCTTTATATTCTAGAACACTAAAGTGTTTCATTATATAAAGATGATATTGAGATAAACACATTAGATGTGAATAACAGAATTTATATTTTGAATATAAATAATATCTCAAATATATAACATGACAAATAAATAACTCAAATTGATTTGATCAGTTAAGAAACTCAAATGTGGCATAGTTGTCAAGGACACTATCAAACAAGACTCGTATATCCGCACTTTTGAAGAGCGGGTACCAGGACTAATTTGATTTCATTCAAATAAAGTCTGCGAATATAGTTTATTGGGCAAAGTGCCTAAAATACTAATTACTTGGTAAAAGTATAAGTGCTACTCATCTGTTAGCCCTACTTCATGATGAAGCAAGTGGGCTCATGTCTAGCTAGGCTAGATATGAATATGAGTATTTCGTGACCTTTACGGATGTGGCATCACGTATGGTTATATGTTTCTTTTGAAACACAAATCGGAAACTTTCAAGTTTCGACACGAAATAGACAAACAGATCGGCTAAAGTATGAAACTGTCACAGTAAGACCGTAATGGAAAATACTTAAGCAATAAGTTTCTAGTATACTTGAAAGAGTATAGTATTCTTTCAAATGAGGACTCCTCCCGGAACACGTCAGTTTGACGGTGTGTCCGAATTGGATTAACCGAATTTTGTTAGACATAATAAAGTTAATCACGAGTCGCTCTGAGCTACCATTTCCTTCAACGGATACGCTAAACAGTGCAAGAACTTATTTAGAATAAGGTTCCATAAAAGTCTGTTTGACAGATAACATATTAGATATGAACGGAAAAAGAAACCGGTTTCACATTCCTGTTAGATTTGGGATGCTAGGCATACGTTTGGATGATACCAAACAAGAACCCAAATTGAATAAGTGCCAATATAAGTTATCATAGGGATACCATAAGTATTGTACTTATACATCTCACCTGAGAACAATTAGATTGTTGCTCACCATGCGGTTTTCCTGAGAGGAATACCGATATGCAGTGGTAAGTGGGAGGATAGTATAACTCGATGAAAATCGGAGTAATACTGTTCAAGGCACTGAATCCTAATGGAACACAAATAGTTCATCAAGGATGAAACTATTACTATTAATCTTCGAATACACAAGAACCGCGTAAGTCGGAGAGAGTCAGAAAACAACCTAGGGTATGGGTTTCTGATCTAACCTCATAAAGATGTCTATCTTAATGAGGAATACCAACTGACTACGTATGTGGAAGTGATACAAGGTATCGACTCCCTAATATGGCAAAGTGCCATATAATCCGAAATGGATTCCATGTATATCAACCAGTTTGGATACTAGTTGATGTACCACAAGGTATTGTGCCTATTAGTACTTTATGAGTCTTCAAGGAAGACGTACATGGAAGGCAACATACCAACGTACAAAGCTAGGCTTGTAGCGAAAATGTATCGTTATCAACATTGTGTTGATTACGATTAAACCTTTTACTTGTTGCCATGGTAAATCCATTTGGATAATGCTTGTTATTCGATCCATGTTTGGATTGAAGCTAGCATTAAGTTCTTGGAACTATCGTTTTGATATAATCATAATGATTTATGATTTAATTCAAAAACGAAAAGATTCGTGTGTATATAATAGGGTTAGTGGGAGCGCACTGACAGTTGTTGTCCTATAAAATAATGATAATAATATAAGTCATTTCATGGAAATGATATTCCCATAAAATAACTATCGGCGAAAGCTTGGCTTTCGAAATACTCTCCGAGAAACCGTATATTGAAAAATGTACGCGACCTGGTGTCTCATACGCTTTGAGCATATGGATTCACAAACAGGCCAATCCGAGTGAAAGTCACTGGATTGATGTTAAGAACATCCGTTAGTATCTTAGAGAACTAAGGATGCTGTCTTAGTCTATGGAGAAGGAGAACTTGAAGTGACTGGGATCACTGTAGCAAGTTTCCTATAACCGATAAAGACGACTAACAGTCGCAAACGGTACTATACAGTTTGAATAACGGTACAGTGAGCTTGAAACCTTCCAAGCAAGATACTGTTACCGAATAAACAATAAATGCGGGTTAATTGCAGCAGCTGAAGCATCAATTGAAGTCATCTGGGTCAATAACAAATCTAATTATATTAGATATAGTTCTGTTAGCAGCTGAGCTAGGCGTCAGCACAGGCTAAAGAATTAATGGTCTCATCAACGATCTAGATATATACTTCGATATTCATCTGATTCGTTCGGATCATACATCGTGGCGATGTGATGATCGAATAAATCGCATCAGACAATAATCATGACAATCCGCTGACGAAAGCATTTCTCAGCAATTTGAGCCAACCGTACATAGTTCGGGTGTCAGAGACTCGAGTGACTGGCTATAGGCCAAGTGGGGGATTGTTGCACAATTATGACCCATAACGTCACTATTTGTACAGATCATGGTGTTGTACAAATTAACTATGTGACATAGGAGATTGCACTCTTATCATTTGTGATTAGATCACCTAGATATATAAATGATGAGAGGTCCCTATGATTTGTTCCTGGACAGAGAATGATATAAGACAGTATCAGTCCACGAAGGATAAATCATTAAATATCCCTAGTCAGAGTATTATCGAGATTGGACATCGATAAATACGTAAAAGACTAGTATTACACTTGTGCGCGTTTGTGAGGGCACAACGGCATAGTTGTCATATATTTGGGTATAGGATACTCATGCAAGTGTAATATGAGGTTGTGTTTTACCGATGGTACGGGAAACAGCTTCGCTCTGGATAGACCCCCCGCGGAATCTCATTGGTAGTATGACTATGTGTCTATGGGAGTCTGCAATCAGGGTAGGTGTATTTGGTCTTAACCTGAGACTTGCACCGCTAATACATACGACAATCAATATACTTTAGTTGAGGTAGTCCAGAGCTTTAACCGGTTCTGTGTACGCCGATACTGGGTATATTGGGAATCGTAGTGTGTTGGGTGTGATGTTAAGATGGAAGTATCACTCCAGTCATATGGAGATGATGGTCACGTAGGATACGGAACTTGTTCTCTTAAATGCTCGAGCTATCGGGATATTATGACAAGGTCATATATATCCGATTATAGAGACTAGTTACCAGACATCTGATATGTGCTTCGTACGGGGCAGACACAATTCCAGCCCCAGGCCTAGCACGTGAACATCCAATACTGGCCAGAAATACGCAATACTTCAGTATATTACGCTTGATATAGATCGCTTATTCCTGTAAGCATGTTTCTGGAGAATTGGGTAGGCATGGCGCTTTGCTAGAAGCCAACCTTGTCTTGTAAATCGGTATAAACGTAGTACGAGGTACTTACGTGTTCGGATAGTCCGACAACCGTATTTACTGCCAACATATCCGGAGATCTCATGGGTCGCTTCCCGAAGATTCACCGATGATGTATAACTCGCACTTTAATTAATCTGGGATTAATTAGAAGAGAGAGAAAATTAATCTGGGATTAATTGCGGAGATATTTTATCTGGGATAAAATATTAATTAAAGAGAGATAACGATTAATTTGGAATTAATCGATAAAATAATATATTTGATATATTATATTAAATTGGATTTCGACGCGGAATTAAAATTAGATTTTAATTCGGGCGAACGAATTAATTTATAATTAATTTGTTAGCGACGTGAATAGTGATTTCCCTAGGCGTAATCATTTAATTACGACGCGACGGAAAATTCGCTAGTTAGGAATCATCGAACCCGAGCCCGAGAGTGATTGCGAGCGCATTCGCATTTCGAATTCGAGCGTGGCATGCAAGTCACATCATACGTCAAATCGCTAGTCGCATCAATCGTCAAATCACTTGTCACTTTGAGTGATGTGACATGACATGTTGTCACTTTATTAAAGTGACTTGATGTGAATAGTGAAAGATGTTGAAAGCTTTATTTCTTTTTTCTTTTTGACTTTTGAATTAAAGTAATGTATATCTTTTATTTAATTTACTTGGTAAATAAAATAAAATATATATATATATACAAAAGCATTTTTTTTCTCTCTCATTCTTGGAATATACGGTTTTGGGAACCAATTATTTTCCCTCCACTTCTTCTTCTTTCTTCTCTCAGCTTGGAGCCATTTCTTCTCTTCTTTTTGGGTTCGATCAAAAACAAGGAAGAAGATCAAGTGCTAGCACACTTATGGGTTGTTACAAAGGTGATAGAGAAGTGTTTTCATGAGCTTGGAATCCATTTTGAAGCTTGAAGCTTGGAGCTTTCATGGAGGTTCTTCAATAGCCGAATCTTGGAGACACAAAAGAGCAAAAACCGAGCCACCCACTGCCCTTGGAAGCTCATTGCCGTGACCTTAAAGAGGAGGAGAAGGCTTGTGTTCTTTGATGCATCAAATCCAATTATTGTGAGTATATGTTTCCGCCATTATCCTTTGATGTATTCATGCGTTTTTGTGCTTGATTTTGATGATTCTTGGGACCTTATAAGAACTCAACAGTAACTTCTCAGCCCCCAGGACTATCCTGAGGTTCATTTCCCAATATGGAAAATTTACGCCGTTAAAGACATTGTCACCAATGATGATGTCCCTAACGCTAATCTTTCCAGCCATCTTGATTGCTATAGTCCAACTATCCAATCAACGATTTCAGGTACACTCAAATGCAATGGTTACTATAGTCCAACTATATAACCAACTACAAATGGAGTATAGTTGAGTACAGTCCAACTGTTCAAAGAAAGTAATAAATGAATTAGTCCAACTAATATTTATATAAAATGAGATATAATAATAAAAGAGCGCGTATTAGCGAGTATTAAACAAAATTGCAAAATTAATACTGGCCTCCCACTATTTTTCGGTGAGTCTCTAACCCTCTGTTGAGTACTCGGGAAACCCAGTTTCCTAATGGGCTAGAATCCCGTTAAATAATACACAACATTTACTTTGGCCAACAAGCTGTATAAAACTTAACTAGGTAGATCTCTAAGATCAATTGGATCTCATCCAATTCCTAGATCCGGTAGGTGGACCTCCAAGTCCAAAACATATATCCAATGTATTTCCTAACCTTTTCCTCTGAATCAACTAAGCCTTGACTTTGGCTCAACAAGCTTAATGATTCCAGTTAAGCGCGACCCATTGACAGTGGGAAAACTTCGTAATCCACATCGATGTACAGAAGTGACCTTGACTTTGGCCAACAAGTCACAACTGCCCAAGACATGCGATGTATAACAAAGCTTTCATGGTTCAAACACATCCGCGATGGACAATGATCTTGACTTTGGCCAACAAATCAAAGTCAATCTTTGATCTTAAGAGAGAACCACTCAATGGAAGGAAAACGCTTAATATAAAAGTGATGGTGTTTTTCGTAAATTGGCAACCAATTTATTATCTTTGATTGAGTCTCATCATACACCCTTAAACATGCATTCTAAAAGCATAATAAGGCGCGATAAAATTAATAATGATATGCAGATGGATATATAATACAATTTGTTCCTAGAACAAATCTCTCTCTCTTTCCTCTCTCCCGCTAGCACTTTATATTCTTCTACCCAATTACATAACACAATAAGAAACCTCATTTATATTGAGGGGAATTGGTGAGAAGAGAAATACAAAGAGAATATGAGGTGATAGGCTAGACACGCAGGTCCAATTTCAAATAAATACCATATTTACAATAATTTCCAAAATTACCCCAACCCATCTAATATCCATCTGATATACATTATTCATACAAATACATCCAAGTATTGACACAAAACATGTTTTCAATCAATCTAATCTAATTAATTAATCTTCAATTAATGACCATCCAATGTTCATACAACGATTTGATTTGCGCGAGTCCAACTTGTTTAAGAATAAATACTCAAAGTAAGTATTCTTGAATTATATCGAACTACAATTTTAAATCCAATTTAAATTGTATCCAATACTAATTCATGTTTAATTCCAAATTAAACAATTACACTTATAATAGTACCTTTTAGACTTGGATTCCAAATCCAATCCAAATGGGTCTCAAATGCCCAATTAGCATCCAATGATATTTCAATCAAGTCCAATGGGCTTTCAATTGATTCTTTAGGCATGGACTTTGGCCATTATGGATCAAACCCATAATGCCTTGGCCCATTTAGGAATCACCCTATGCCAAAATCAATTTTGGTCCATTAGGCCCAATAAAATTATTAAAGGCCCAAAGTCATATTTTGGACTTTATGGAAATGGTTTAGGCCCAATTGGATCCAACCCAATTGTCCAAAACCATACTTTGCCCAACCAAGCCCATTAGCCCAAATACAACAAATTAGATTAATACATTATTCTAAATATCACATTAATCCAATTAAAGTGTAATAAACACAACTAATTAATTAATCTAATATTTCCAAAACATTAATTAATCTAATTAATCATGCTTAATTATTCCAATTCATGTCCAACACAAATTGAAGCAAAATCAATTCACCAACATGTTTACATACTCACGGCAATAGCAAGAAATAACATTCAATTTTGATTTCACTCCAATTAAATCAACAATTAACATTCATTCCATGCTTGTAACACATCCAATTGTCAAATTTCCAAAAATCACCATGAATTCTTCCTATGGTAGTTTGGGCCAATGAGGAAAAATTGGGGAAATTTTGATCCAATCAATTTTTAACAATCCAATCATGCATAACTCCAAGTTATCATCATCCAACATTAACCAAACAATCAATTTAGAAATTTACATGCTCCAAGCAAAATCCTCAAATTAAAGTTCATAAATCCTAGAATTCAAATCATGCTTATAAGGCTCTGATACAATTGTTAGTGTCTCTAAGACATGCCCAAGATCCTAAACATGATTTTAGTGTGAATAATCAAGTAGAGTTTGCGGAATAACTTACATTGATTCGGTGGAAATTTCAAAAAATTTCTTTGGATGATGAAGCTCCAAGCTTGATTTGAGTTGTTCCAACTCTTGGGTGAGTTTCCCTATCACCTTGTTTGACTCCCAAAGTGCTAGCTATTGATGAATTTTGAAGCAAAAATTCAATGGAGAGAAGAAGCAACTCACGACAATGGGGGAGGAAAGAGAGAAAGATGAATAGTAACTTCAAAAGTTGGTACTTGTGTTGAGTAAATGCCACATTTATAATAGCCAACTACTCACATCACATTTTGACAATTGATGTAAGTGGAGTGGGTCCCACCACTTTAAATTCTAAATTTAAGTTGGCTTACATAACACACAACTAGACTTGGGCCGGTTTCATTTAATTCCAAATTAAATGAATTTTCCATCGCGATATAATTAAATCCAATTTAATTAAATAATTATGTCTAGCAAAATTATTACAATAGTCGCTTACGAATTAATTCCAAATTAATTCGTTTGCCCGAATTAAAATCCAATTTTAATTTCGCATTGAAATCCAATTTCAATTCATATATCCGATATATTATTTAATCGATTAATTCTAAATTAATTGCGTTCTCTCTTCTAGATGAATTTAATCCCAGATTAATTCTTGCCGTAATTAATCCCAGATTAATTTTCTCTCTCATAATTAATCTCAGATTAATTTTGTTCGAGTCAAATGTCATTGGTGAATCTTTGGGAAGTGACCTAAGAGATTCCTGGATATGTTGGCAGTAAATATGGTCATCGGACTATCCGAACACGTGCGTACCTCGTACCATATTCTTACCGATTTACAATACATGGTTGGCTTCTAGTAAAGCACCGTGCCTACCCAATTCTCCAGAAATATTCAACGATGAATATAATATGTATCAGACGTAGTAATATAATGTATTTATGTAATACGATCTAGTATCGGATGTCATATGCTAGGCCTAGGGCTGGCTCTGTGTCTGCCCCGTATGAAGCATATATCGAATCTCGAGCAACTAATCTCTGTAATCGGATAGTCATGACCTAGTCATACTATCCTGATAGCTGCAGCATTTAAGAGTACTAGTTCCATATCCTGTGTGACCATCATCTCCATATGACTGAAGTGATACTCTCATCTTGACATCACACCCAATACACTATGACTCTCAGTAAACCCAGCAGAGGCGTACACATAACCTATTAAAGCTCCAAACGACCAATACCAAAGTAAATTGATTGTCGCAAGTAATAGCGATTCAAGTCTCAGGTTAAAGATCACATACACCTACCCTAATTCGGAATCCCATAGACACATAGTCATAATACCAATAGGACTCCGAGGGGTCTATCCAGAGTGAAGTTGTTCTCGGTCCAACGGCTAACAGAACCTCTTATCACACTTGCACAAGTATCCAATACTTAAATATATGAGAACTATGTCGTTGAGCTTCCATAACGCGCACAAGTATAATACTAGTCTATTCCGCATTATCGATGTCCAGTCTCGATAATACTACGACTAGGGATGTTTAATGATTAAACCGTTCGTGGATCAATATTGTCTTATATCTTATTAATCTGATTTAACTATATGGACTTTTATCATTAATAATCCAAGTAATCTAATTACATAATGATAAAATAGAAATTTCCTTTGTCACATAGTTAATTTGTACAAAAACACCATGTTCTTTATAAATAGTGATGATATAGGTCATAATTGTCCAACATCTTAGCCATAGGCAAAGTCTCTCCTTCTGGGGTTACCAGAACAACCCTAATCCCCGCACCTTTGCAATTCATGGCTCCGTCAAAATACATCTCTCATCCCTAGATTACTATCGCCTTAATTGATTCATCTGAGAACTCAAAATCACATCGGTCCCCTTCAATTGGTTGCTGGGCCAAGAATTTTGTCACAACATGCCCATTTATTACCTTCTTGGTGATGTAGTCAATGTCAAACTCAGTCAATAAAACCAAATAGGGTATTGATTGTAAGTACCTTAATAGATTCTCCTTATTGACAACTTGTATCTTATAAGATTGGAAGTAGTGTCGCAGCTTCTGAGAGGCCCATACCACTGCCAAACAGATTTTCTCTACTTATTGGAAACATGTCTCATATGATAGTATCTTCTTGCTGAGATAGTGGACTATGGTAGAAACCCCAACATCATCTTCCTGCTCCAACATCAACCCCAGGGCTTCAAACTCTACATCCAGGTACATGACTAAAGGTTTACTAGGCCTCGGAGGCTTCAAGACTGATAGGTTAGTAAAGTATTTCTTAATTTTGTAGAAGGCCTTTGGCACCGTTCGTTCTATTTTACTGGTTGATCCCTCCTGAGTAATTTAAAAATCAATTCACATAATTTGATGATGAATCGGCTGATGTACTATATCTTCCCCATAAATGCTATTATTTCTTTCTCCGTTTTGGAAGCAGAAATATTCATTATTACTTTGACCTTCCTAGGATCCACTTCTATTCCTCTAATTCCCATCGTATGCCATAACAAGTTTCTCGATGTGACCTTAAATACATATTTCTTGGGGTTGAGTCTGAGATTATACTTATCCAACCTCTGAAAGAACTTCTTCAATGCAACAATGTTCATCTCTCTGGTTTCGGACTTGACTATCATGTCATCGATATAAACTTCAACACTTTTATTCATCAAGTCATGAAATATGATGGTCGCCATCTGTTGATAAGTAGCCCCTACATTCTTTAGTATGAAAGGCATCACCTTATAGTAGTATTTCCCTCATCTATGGTGAAAGAAGTTTTGTATTTATCTTTTTATGACATAAATATCTAATTTTACTCAAAAAATTCATCTGTAAAAGAATACACAGCTAATAAGTTTGCATTGTCCACCAAGACGTCTATATACGGTATGGGAAAGTCATCTTTTGTGCAAGCCTTGTTCAGGTCTCTGTAGGCCACACACATTCATACCTTTCTATCATTTTTTGGGACCATTACGATATTGGCCAACCATTCTGGGTACTTGAGCACTTCTAGGAACCTCACTTCTACTTGTTTCTTCACCTCTTCTCTGATTTTCTATGCCCATTCTGGCCTCATTCTGTGAAGTTTCTATTTTACGGGTCTCATGTTCTGGTATGTTAGTATCATATTCTGTGATATGCTTCTATCAACTCCATACATGTCTTCATAGGACTAGGCCACTACTTTTACATATTGTCTTAGTAATTTTTCTAATTTTTTCTCTCTTCAGGGGCAACCTCACTTGCTATTAATATGATCTTGATATTTTCATATGTACCAAGATTAAATGCCTCTATTTTAGTTAAATTAATGTCAAATATGCTTATGTGATGCATATTTTGATGCGTGCTAAAAGAAAAAGAGTCACACAAGTAAGAAAAATCATTCGTCTTATTAATTTTCAAGGCAAGGTTACAATCAAAGAGTTCTTGCATAAAAATGCTTTCATATTCCTCTTCTTCAGTTGCTGCTGAGTCTTCTAGTGTCAGCACTTCGAGTTAGAGAAGTTCTTCTTCCCAGCTTTGTTCTGCTTCTTTCTCCAGCCCTGCACCATTTACTTCCTTCAACACTGGACTCCCTTCACAGTCTACCATATCAGCAAATATTTTGAAGCCTGGCATAGTGATACCATTGACTTTGCACGGCTCCAGAGCCCCTTAGTACTTAGCTTTCACAAAAAGTCTGTCAGTTTCATCCCTTCTTATTGGGTTTTGTTTCTTCATATGAGTAGTACCCCAGCCATTTCTTGGTAGTATGCCTTTTGAAGTCAGAGAGTGAGCTCATGCCTTGGCCTCGTGCCTCCAGTCCAGTGTTAGGCTTGTAATTCATTTCTTCACGATCTTTGCCATCATAGGATCTACCTACTCTTCAAAGATTGTTGCGACTTAGATTCTTATAAAAGGTTGGACTACCAAGGTAGCCATAACATTGCTTGATTCAGCACCAATGGTGATGATTTACCCTTATTGCGGGAACTTGATTACTTGATGCAGCGTAGATGGTACCCCTCCAAGCTTATAGAACCATGGCATTCCTAAGAGTAAGGCAAAAGTGGCTGGGATGTTTAGCACCATGAATTCTACCTCATCTTCTATCGGACCTACCTTGACCATGACGGTAAAAGTTTCATCTACTACTCGTTTGTTATTGTCATAAGCTTTTATAGTCATATTGGAGGGGATCAGTTCCTCCGGTCGAATACCCAGCCTGTGCAGTATCTTCAATGGGCAAACATTAATGGAGCATCCCTTGTCTACCATTACGCAAGAGGTCATTTTACCTTTAACCTTGGACTTTATGAACGGGGGTTGGTTATGATTATGTCCTTCTATCGGAAGTTCTTCCTCGGAGAAAGTTATGACATGCTTACTTTCTTTCTTATCAGATCTGATGACTACGGTCGGATTTGTAGCTGCAGCACCATTATTTTTCCCAAGGCTTCAACCATAGCCGTCATATGCTCTTGGGTGGAATACATCAATTCCCATATACTAATTTATGCTCGGGTTTTCTTCAGTTGTTGGAGCATAGTATTTTCTCCCTCATTTTATTCTTTCCCTTATTCTTTTCCTTTTCCTCCTCTACCCATTCCTTCCGCTTAATGGCATCATTATAAAATCGGCCACTCCTGATCATCCCTTTGACTTATTCTTCATCGCTATCGGAAAATTCCTCCCAAAATTTATTGTGTTCACTAGTTTCACTGTCACTGTTATCCCATATGCCCATGAAATGGGTCTGCTAGTTGAAGGTTTGTAGGATGTGTTCTTCGGACAAGCCAAATTGTATCGTGTATAGTGGTGGTAGGACAACATGATGGTTAGGTATGAGGTTTCTACTGGTGTTGGCTGGTTTCTTTTAGGGTCATAGATTTTTTTAGTTGTCTATGAGGTATTGGTTTTGTGTTTGAGGAATGTGTAGTTATCAGTGTCATTGTCTTTTTGTTGGTAGAAGTGGCAGTGTTGGTTCAGGTTAACATAGTGGGGTACTAGGTTTGGTAATAGTTTAGACTCCAAGGGTTTCAGCATGCCTTTTCTTTTCAACTTCTCGAATACCTTGGACAACGGTGTGCCTAGGTTTGAAAATCTTATTTTTCTTATTGAAGCAATTTTAGTGGGTTCGACCTTTGTTCTAGAAGACCCTCTCTGCCTCTTCCTCTTTGATTTCCATGACAGTTTCTCATAACTTTCGGAAGTTAGTGATCATGAAAGTCATCATCCTCAACTTATTATAGATGGAGGGCTTAATGTCCTTAATAATTATTTTTATTGGTCCTTCTCCGAGGTCCGTGTTTGCATTCTCAAGAGCTGGCTTTTCCAACGGTCAATATATTCTTTGAAGCTCTCCTTTTACTTATGCTTAGTATTTTCCAAATTACGGAGCGAAAGAACTCATCAACGATACATATTGGTGGAGAAGTACTTTCAGATCCTCGTTCCCATTAAACTTCACCATTTCTAGCATTCTGAACTGAGAATACAGTTGTTCCTCAAATGCCATAACATCATAATCCATGAGGTCTTCATGTTTGACCTTCATCTTTTGGGCCACCTACTCCATTTGTTCTTTCAATTTCTGGAGTTCAGCTCGGGAGTTGGCCATCTTAACTGCAACATACTCAGCTATATCATCATCATTATCTAGGCCATGGATTTCTTTGGTTGTTCTGTTTATAGGCTCTCAATGCCTCTTTTCACTAGTTTCAGCCTCTGCCGCCCGAGGTGCTGTCAAGTTGGACATAGCGTTAGCTAAAGTTTGTAGTTGTTCAACAATATTGTCCATGTTGGCTTCCAACTGATCTACGCAGGAAACTTCATTGTTGGCCATTTATGATCTTGTCGATGGTCTTTTGATAAATTTCCTACTTTCTTAACCCAACACGTCGTTATGATGGCTACAACTAAATAAAGTGATGCGTGTATGCATGCAATACATAAAATGCATGGTATGCTCAAACATTAGCATAAATCTTTCCAACCTTATTCCTCCTACACATGTGGTAAGTCCAATACATGTCCTAAGTTTGGTTTAGCTTATGCACCAATAAGGGGTATATAAACTTATTTTCTTCTATACTAAAAAGTAAATCTTGGCTACCTCGGTTCTTTTCCATCGCTAAAAGACAAGGACTGCCCATTTATAAATGACTAAGCCTAATATGGGGATCGTGTCATTGTTTAAAAATAATGAATTGGAACCTTAGTAATCATGGTCATTGGGGTATGCTTAGAAATATTTAAGAATGTCAAAATGGGAAAAATACACTTCTGGATGAAAGCTAATACATATATCAAACTCTTATTTTTGACACATTTGGACCATAATCAAATACTCTAAGCCCAACAAGGTTTTCATAAAATTTGGCCCGTCGACATTTTAAGGTATTTAACCAAATTATCATGAAACACAAACTTGTCCCAGTTAAAGGCCCAATAAATTTATACTTCACGGTAAAATGATCAAATGACTTCAAATGGTTAGGGCTTAAAGATAAGCATTAGCGAGCCTTATTCCTATAGAGAAGCAACTATTGGCATACATATGGGATTAATCTAGGATTCGGGCATAGAATCTCATCAGCGAAGGTGTGTCCACAATTTGGTCTCCCCACCCAAGGGTTCAATCGACCGATGAACACATATTTTTTATACCTTATGTCAACAAGTGATGGTTACCATCACATAACAATCTCTTACCTTGAGTGAAAGCGATTTCACAATATATAACGCTATTAGGTTTGAAGGGTATGCAAAATAATGAAGACATGGTTAACCTCAGTCTCGTCCTAAATACTACAAGGTATTTTTTCGAGGCCGATTCTCTATAGAGTCGCCATCTGTAGGATCCAGACGAGATTTATTATTATGCCTATGATGTCAGTGACCACGACATTGTTGGGCTCGCATCCCGTCGAGAGTACAGATAGCTCACAATGGACTATCCTGAGAATGAAGGAGTCGTCACCCAGTATAAGACACTTGGAATATTTTAAGGCCGCACTACACCTCTCGCAAGGTATGACCTTAAACCCGTTTGGGTTCGAAATGATCTCTTAATGATGCTAGTATAATATTCATGTTTAAATGAGGTATGGACATGTCTTATAATGCAATATCATGCGATGATAGTTTAAAGCATACGATAACCCAATCACAATAATAAAAAAAATGGTAAAGAAATAAATTTGAAAGTCATGAGCATCTAGAAATTTTCAAACTAACGATAAAGTTATAATTGAACAGTTCATAACACATATCTCACCGATCTGGCTTCAGAGACTCCTGACCGGATATTTTTCCATGCAATTAATGTCCGGCCGGACATGTTTCAAGTTGGCCGAATATTCCACGTAAACCAAAAAAGTATTTATTGTAGAAATGCTCTTTAAACTCTTCTTATTGCATAGTTTCCTTATTATGAAACCATTTGATTGAATCCCACCAATACTCATGAGATCCTCATAACATAAAATTCGTACATATGACTTTTTCTTCATTTGAAAATCTGGAAACTTCTAGCATTCTTTCAACGGTTCGAAACCATTGATCAACTGCTATAGAATCAATGCCACCTTCAAACTACATTCAATTTATTTTCTTGCATTATCTACCTCTGCTCCTCTCTAATAACCTCCCTTTCCAAGTGTCATGCAACAATATATGTCAATCAATCGATAGCAGAGTATTCTTAATTTCGGGACTGAGAGATTTCTCTCGCCCTTCTATTTTGGTTAACTTTAGTGTTTGACATCTTTCGAGTTTTCTTTTTGCTCAATTTGCTACAATTACACATATCAAGTGTAAGAGATATAAAATCACTATGATCCTAGATACTTACTAATAAGTTGAGTTATGGTCCTTCCTATTGACTTATGCATATGGATTGTCTGTAGAAATATTTTAAATCTTGGGCTCTGATACCAAACTTGTAACACATATTTCCATGATTAATATATTTAAATACTTAGAGCATTACATTACTTAATAAAAACATGGATAATTTAAAACTTTTAGCAAAAGAAAGTTTCATTACAAGATTTAAAACTTGTGAAATATCATGCAAATAGAAACTCTAATCATTATACATATATTTCAAAATCATAATAAAAATTTTAGCAAAGAAAGTTTCATTAAATAATTTAAAATATGAAATATCGTGCATGCGAGATCTTGAATCATCGTACATATATTTCCAAAACCATAATTAACATGTTCTTTTGATTCCAAATAAATGGTAGTTAATCCCAACATATCATGTGCGTCGAAATGCTTATATGCACTTAGTCTCGGTCAGGACTCAGTGTATCTCTCTCTACTCATTTTCATCTGCAATGTAAGGACTATATGAGCTAATTCTCAATAAGAAAACATCTCATGAAAATATTTATGAAATAACCTTAATCAAATTTGTTCATTAAGAATCTTTATTAGGGCTGGACTTGTCCACTAAAGATCTTGGGTACAATTGCGGATTTTTCTACAAAGGATCCACCATCTCATAACGTTGAAGGCTTAGTCCTCCTTGTTTGCTTTGCCTTCAAGCAGTAAATGATCTCGCTTTAAAAAGAAAAGTTATCTTTCCATATTCATGATCTTTCAAAATAAGAACATTGTGGTGATCTTGACATGTCTTGCATGATATGCTCATAGATTTATAGCTATATCCTTAATTGAAGAGAACATATTCTTTAATTTCATACAATAACTTAAAATATAGGTGGTTACATAAAATCAGCCATAAAACTAATTATAACATAAGCGATTGTACAATACAAACCATATAGAAATAAAGCTCGAATAATTATAACATAGGAGATAATGTAAAACCAATTATATTCAATACATAGATGGTAATGTAACATGTTCAATGACAAAGATGATAATATAAACCAGCCATATTCAACAGCATAAGCGATAGTGTAAAACCAGCCATAATTCAACAACATAGGCGGTAATGTAAAATCAGCCATATATATAATTATAACGTAGGCGGTTTGTGTAAAACCGGCCATATAAAATAAGATAGGCAGTAACATAAAGCCATCCATATATACTAATCTCTTATAAACATTAATAATTATAATATAGCGGTAAGACTAGCCATAAAGTAATAAATATGAGAATTCAAGAGCATCACTTGAGTACAAGGTTATAAAAAGTGCTAGGCCGCCCAACGCCTAACGCTTAGGGTGCCTAGGCATCGTTTAGGAAATTCCTTGGAAATTGAAAATTTCTGAAATTAGGGTTAAGATTTGGTGGAATTTGTACAAATTCATCTTAGGAAAATATTATTTGAGTGATGAGTAAGCTTTCTAGAGGCTCAATTTGATTTTTTTTTTTTAAAAAAAAAAAAAAAAAAACATTTGAAGAAATTAGGATTTATTAAAAAAAATTAGGGTTTTTGAAAAATTGGAGGTTTTCGAAAATTTGTGTAATAAAGAAGAAATTAAGCATAGAAATGGTAAGAAAACCCTAAAAATTACATCAATTTACTGTTAATTTTGAAATATGATACGATCAACGGCCGTTGACATTATTGACCGTCAGTTAACGGTCGAATTTGGTGATGAAATTTCACCTGAATAGGCAGAAAAAGTTGTCCACTCCGACAAACATTGCGGCCTAGGGCCTTAGAGCTAAAACGTGCCGCCTAGGCGACGCGTTTTAAAGCACTGCTTGAGTAAAACATTTGTCCTTACACTGCAGTTGAAGTGTTTCTTACCTCTTATAATATATCCTTTATGCTTGGCCTGGTCTTTATACACTAAAAACTTCTTAATCCCTCTCAATCCTATAAATATCTCACTTAAATGACTATAATATTTTTTGGAGAGTTTAGGATGGGTAGATAAAGCGGAAATGAGTTTATGATTTCTTCTCCAAATGATGAAGTTATTGCATATTTATAGAGATTTCCTCTTCCCATGGACATCAAGGATTTCGCTGGCCAAAATTTCATCTAACGGTTGAGATTTATCCCATTTTTCCTTGAAATTATAACCTTACTTTTAAGAAATTGCTATTAAGAGTTTCCTTGAAAGTATAACCTTACTTTTAGGAAATTGCTACCAAGGGCTTAAACTTATAAAAATGTACTAAGGTCCTCAACTTATAGCTAATTGCCACCAAAGGCCTTAACTTATATAAAAATATTAATAAGGTCTTAAACTTATAGAATATTGCCACCAAAAGCCTTAACTTACGAATAATTTCCACCAAGGACCTTAACTTATACAAAATTACACTAAAAAATTCTAGCTTCAAAAGCCATTCAAGTCTTGGGAACTTAACTCTTTTAAGTGTTGGGCATTACATTGGATCTCAATCAAATCAGTGATAAGATGCTGTCAGTTTTGAGATTTCTCGTATTCTTGAAGATCTATATTGTGTAACTGAAACACAGTATGTCATTTGTAAATACATTGATTTAACATTAACAAGTTATAATGTTTCTTGATCTTTGCTGATTTCTTGAAAGCTGGGACAAAAAGGTTTGAGGTACATGTACAGTCAAATCTGTAAGCTTCAGATCAACAGATTGTCCTCAAAATTAAAGCTTTCAGTCCTTAAAAATATTATTCACCAGCAATTTACATAACCTTTATCTTCTCACCAATCACATTGTGCTAAAAGCCTAAAACTAGCAAAAGGGCAAAAATTTAACTATTAAATTTTGCCTCCGAGTACAAATAGCAACTCACATGAGAATTCCTTCCGCGTTATTGAGGGCTTTCCTTGCAATCTGGAATTTAGTAGCAAGCCTTTTGTTGGCTTTCACAACATACTCCTTTAGGAAAAATTCGATGCCACTTCGGAGTGTTTCAAGATCAGGGGCAACGGCTATACGTGTGAACATATTCCACATGACATTGTCAGGATAATCAAAAATGGCCTCAAATAGCATCCTGAAATGCATAATCCTCTTAGGTGTCAGCAGCTTGGGGTCACTGAAGTCTATGCTTTTCAAGACTGCAAGAGAGAGAGTAAATGAAGTCACCATCTCCGCCACAAATTTTGCCAAGTGCATTGATCTTATAAGCTGCATTGTCTCCAGCCCTTTGAAGTGGTCCCAAAGGCAAAACTGAAATCATTCCAGATAAAAGATAAATAAACAATATCGAAATAGAGCATGAAGAAATAATTTCAAATCATTTGAGAGAGTTTTACCTGTAGAGTAAACTTATGGTTTTTGTCATGCTCACACAATTGGGATGCTAGTATAGTGTAATATTGGTTAAAAACTCTCTCTTGTAAACAGCACTCCACAAGAACCCGTATAATCTCTCGGTCCTGTAGACACAGGCCAATATAAGTATTATGGGGTTAAACAAAACAACTAAAATGAATTTATAGTAATGAAATGGTGTGTGTGTGTGTGTGTGTGTGTGTGGGGGGGGGGGGGGGGGGGGAATTAAAAGAGCTGCCTACCTGTTTTGCAGGCAAATCCAGCCTTCGAAGCTTCTCGAATGTGTCAATGTAGTCCTCTCCACTCATAATTATACAAAAGATTGCTCTTCTAGCATCAGTATTCATTCTCTGTGCAGAAGCAAGCTGCAGCATTTTCTGGGCTTCAAGAACCTCTTTATCAATTGTGCTAGCAACCACTTCCACATTTGCTGTTTTGGTAGCAGTGTCACCGGACAGCCACCACTGACCCTTCTTGTTAGGGTCAAGCAGCTTATCCCACTTAAGCCCTCTTATTAAAATGTCCTCAACTCTTAACTGCAAATATCCAGACATTACAATTTACAACACAAAACTAATAGAAAAAAGAACCTCATTCAGAAAGGTTCAATGAACATTTAAAATCTTCAGTACAATGTTGTCTCTCTCTCTGATAATTGAAATCCCACAGCATATGAATCGGGTTCAAAACTAAGGACTAATGGTATATATCTAGTCTTCCTAAGTGCTTAAAGAAATATAATAAGCATCAGGCTCAGGTAGACTGAAGTTTACAGAGTCCAAGCGTAAACATGTATGCTGAAAGCAAAGGAACTGACAGAAAGTTCTGACATCTTTATAGGAAGAGTTATTTCTCCTAATAAAAGATGAGAAGTTTGATTCCCCTTAAAGGTACTTGCTAGTTCTTTTTCCCATGGAAGAAGGTAAAGAGGTCAATCCAAAAAGCTCCTTTTACTCCCCAAGGCATCCTACGTGGCGAAGGGAGATTTAATACAAGCAAAAGACAGGAAAAAAAATGATTCTTAACTAGCAATACCTTTTGTAGCCATTTCTTTATCCGAACATGTTGTACTGTGTCCTCCTTAGGCCTTTTCTTGTTGTTTTTTATGTCCAATATGGTTTCAAGCATGAACTCCATCTGCAAGAAGTACCATGCAAGATACAATAAGAAGCAAAAAGTAGTAAACAAAAGCTTTAAGATATAATCTTAATAAATATCTTACCCTTTTTCCATTTATGTTTTCCTGGCCTCCAGAGGAAGCCTTCAACTCGTTCACCCTATTCTGAACACTCAAAATAAAATCTTTCATAGCAGCAGGATCATCGGCCCTTAATTTCATCCCACAGCCTTTTCAATCAATAGAAGTTCATATTAAAAATGATATTCTGATATCTATTGAGTTTTAGATAAAACTTGCAACAAAAATACTAAAAGCTACAATGCAGTTTTCAGATAAAAGCGAAAACAGCAGTACATAAGACAGAAATATCAACTTGAAGAACAAAGCTTACATTGCAAAATTGTCAAGATAGTAGAGACGTCAATTTCTGTCAACTGCTTGCTCAACGTGATGAGGAAGTCATATATCAACTCACTGGAAAACATAACCAGAAACATTGCTGTTAGAATACGAGTGCCCAACACTTGAGAGCCATATAAGTAACACGCTAAGTGAAATAATGTACAACCCTTATCAAAGAAAGCTCAATCTAGGTACTTAGAAAAGTTATTGCAAGACACCAAGCAGTTGTCAACAGATTAAGCTTTACTTGGGGTTTCTTGGAAGGTAAAGGGAAGGTTCAAAATTTGAACCTGGTTGTGGGCTAAAACAGCCAGCCAGCCAGACCTATTGTTACAGAGATGCATACACTCAGGAATCTCCTAAAGATAATTATTCTAAAAAGGTGGACTATTATATAGGCCAAAAAAAATCATATCCTCTTTAGTGCAGATTACTCACCTTGAGCAAACTCCAAATATGCACAAATAGGAAAGCATGAGAGTAAGATTTCGCAAGGAAAGATTGTCTTCTTTGAAGTACTCATTCTGGAACAAAGTGACAAAAAACTACATTCAGCTCATTTTTTAATTTATTCTATACAAGCTACAGAAACACTGAAATTCCAGAAAAGCAGACAGCTGTATCTGGTCAATAGAACTTGCTTATGTAAAATGTTGTATTTGGAGCCCAAAGTCCTTGTCATCTTCACAAGCTATACAAGTAAAAAAGAAAATTTTCAAATATGAAATTCTTTTCAAATTTTTGCGGCAACCTCAAAGGATTTAGCAAGTGAAGCCATAAGCTTTGCACTGAAGTCAATCCCAACCATACAAGCCATGCCTGCAACAAAAGCAGCAAAAACAGCGGCATACCTACATAAACAACATGCAAAATGTAAATTATATATATAACTGAAACAAGTCAGTAAAATCAAAGAGAAAATAACCGCAGCATACTACATAATCAACATGCCAAGTGTCAACTACACATATATGACTGAAATAAGTAGAAGAGAGTAAAAATCAAAGAGGCCTAGCTTCTTCCAGCAAGGCATCAAAACAACCTACTGGTACTAATAATAATCAAGTGCAAGTGGTACATCAATACAAACTAACCCCCCAAATATGCCTGATTTCATTCAGTATACCTATGGAAAGAGCTTTGTATGATACTTCAAACAGTGTTCTAAAATGCGCTAGGCGCTAGTCGGGCAGCGACCCAGCGCCTAGGGCGCCTACTCGGGGCCTAAGAAATTAATCGGAAATAGAGAATTTCGATAATTAGGTTTAAGATTTGATGTGATTTTGACAAATTAATCACAGGGAATGTTGTTTGAGCAATGGGTAAGATTTATAGAGGGTCAATTTGAAGAGAAACTAACAGAAATTGAAGAAATTAGAGGGTTTTTAAATTATGGTAATATGCATCAAATTGGGGATTTTTAAAATTGATGAGTTAGAGAGTTAGTTATGTAAAATTAAGGTAAGGATTAGGGTGTAAAATTCAACCGGAAATCAGCTTCCATTTCGAATTATGAGTCGGTCAATGGCAGTTGACCGATGGTCAACGCCCATAGGCAGCGCGTTTTAGAACAGAAACTTCAAATAATCTAAGTTGATTCTGCAGATTTGCTAACTTATGACACCTATCCTATTTATCTTTTGGTCTATCTCAAATAAAACGTCACCGGGGGCAGTGATTAATTTGACTTCCGAAGTAAAATTTGACGGAAAAGCTAAGATACAAAAAAAATGTGCTTATAGCTTCATCATTTTTAGTTCAAACATATCCAGATTGCTTGTCATATTCGGCTTTCACAAACACAAACAACATAAATATTTTCCGATCAATGTATTAAGATAAGAAACTGCTTTATGAAACTTAAGCCATCCAGACGATTTTTCTCGTTTCCCAAATACTTTTATGGATGCGATAGGGACTTCTTTCAACAAAAAAAAAATACCATCGAAGCGTGCATCAAGCAAGAATAAAAACAATAAAATGACCAGAAGAACTTTCAGGAAATCTGTAAAATGGACACACTACAAGCCGACTTTTTGTTCCAGCATTTACCATCAAAATTGACTACATGGTCTTAGAGATTCCCTTTCTCATCCAGATAGAAATATTATTATAAAAATCCTAATTTCCTACACCATAAAAAGTTTTCCTGAAATGTACTAAAATGCATTTGACAAATCTAAAGATCAACTTTGATTCCATTCAAGCCAGACATGTCATTAATCAGGTGAATCATCATCTCTCCTTTTCTTAATGGAAGGTCAGAACCATGTCATAAGAACCGATCCAAATAGAATCAAGATTTTCAATTAGAGGCATGGTGGAGCCAAGAAACACATTCACATAAGATAATAAATAGACGGCCATTATAATGTTGTTCATCAGATTTTATCTTATTTAATATTTATATTTTTTTAATGAAATGTTTAAAACAATAGTTACACACAAAGGATGTGCTCTTCAGTAGATTATTAACTGCAAAAATAAACAAATTAGTAAAATTCATCAAACAGTACGATTAAACCAAACCAAACCAAACAAAAGTCGTTTCCTACATGGATCCTTTGACATCATTGTGTTCTATGCAGAATCATTTAATCATAAAGCTCAGTAATAATCTTTGGAAGCAATTTGCACTCAACGTTACTTTTATGGCATCCAATTAGACAGGTGTGACTTTGAACCAAATCATAGGAAAGGAGATAAAAATAAATATTATAAATAAACAAAATCTTAACTGTTCATTCCCACGAGGACCGTTAGAACAAGATGCCAACACTTCATCAATGACTATCCGAGAACCGACACTGCGGCCAACAGACTGCAATAGGTAACTTTTAAGAGTTAGGTAATAATTCTATATCAGCAAAGGTATATCAATTTCTCAGTCAAAACATGAAAAGAAAAGAAAAACAAAATTTTATCCATAGCCTAAATGCATCACAAACTAATTATTTTACTCCAATGTAACAGTTGTAACTAAAAAAAGCCATCAAATAGTCGTTACCTACACAGATGTAAGAGATCAAAATTTGGACCAAATGATCATAACAATTTCAAAACTTCAATTCTTTTAAGCTGTGATGGCATGTGTAGGGTTAATATACTACAAAAATGGTAACAACCATCTTGCTGTCAAGATTTCAAGATTATATCAGGGGAAAAAATGTTTGAGAATGAAAAGCTATGAATAGAATATCAACGTACAAGACAAATTGAGGACATTCCTCCAGTAATTGATTCTATATTAGATTCAGAAAGCCGATTCAAAAGACCTGAAACATTCAAACATAAAGACAAGTTTAAATTTGAAGACAACATTGGAAATTTCAAGAGAGAACTAAGTTGTACATACCACGAACCCTTCTACGAATTTGAGTATGCTCTTCTGACTCCTTAGATGCATGAGATCTCAAGTGGGGAGCAACATACTTTACACTGCTCCTTGATGCAGGTGCTCTGGCAGAACTTTCCAATTGCACTTCCATATCATGGGTTTCCACTGGATTGAATACACCACCAACCATCTCCTTGACCACCTTGTCTTCTTGTCCATGCTCTGCTGACTTTCTCTTCCTATGTTTTTTATGTGAAGGGTTCTCAGTACCAGTTTCTGCCATAGCCACATCTACACCATTGGTTTCCTCTAACTCAGACCCTCCAACTTCCAAATCACCTTTGAGCTCTTGATCCAATAACTTTTGCTTCTTGCGTTTTTTCTTGATAGGAAGTTCTTCAGCATTGGGTACTTCTTCCTTTGATAGATCATAAATAGATGGAACTCCTTTAAGAAACTCAAGGATACCGTCATCCTCTTCCTTTAATTTACCATTTTTCACTTTAAGTTTCTTTGCAAGTTTTCTCTCCAATTCCAAATCTTCCTCCGCACTTATGCCCGCAGATGACCTATCCATTTCAAGAAATTCTTCAAACTTTGTTTTTCGAGCTCTCTTATTAAGATCCTTCTTTCCTTGGATCACTTTAGAAGAAGCATATTTATCTTTTCCTGAAGAATTCAACTTCACTTCATCTTTCTCCGATAAAATTAACTTCTCTGAGCTCTGATCTTCCTCAGATTCCATTCGAGGTAATGAACCTTTTAATTTATTCACATGCTTTGACTTGACATCCCCGGTTGTTTTCTTCAATTTCTGGGATTTCCGTTGATATCAGATTAAAGACATATTTCAAAAAGTCAATTAGCCACATAAAAAATCAAATTGAATAAACAACAAATATTTCTTCTACCTGGTGCTCAATCCAAGCTTGATGTTTTCTTTGATTTTTTGCTAGCCGTGCTTCTTTTCTTTTATCTCGGCGTCCCATACTTTTTTCCAGTGTTGTCAGGAGCGCAAGGCACACCGAGGTGCAAAGACTAGCTGGAGCTTCTCTGAGCCTAGGCGCGCACCCGAAGTATCCAAACTGCAAGAAACATGTTTTTTCCAATTAAATTCAGATAGTTTTTGTATTGTCTATATGTTTCAATGACTCTGTAGTGTAAATATTTGAATAAAGTCATTTATATTCATATTTCATCGCATTATCCAGTATCACTTGAACAATTCAATCAAAATCCCAACAAGCAAACAAAATATATAACAATTAATAAAAGCAAACTAAAGCATAATAATCTTCATTGTTCGAAATCCAAACTAAAAATAAAACACAGCTGAACACCACCATGTGTTCTAAATCCAAACTAAAAAAAAAAACACAATCAAACACTACCATTTGTGTTCCAAATCCAAACTAAAATAAAAGCACAACCAACCATCATCTGCCTAACATCGAGTAGCCAGGTAAAAAAATTTATTAAAAAATATAAAAAAAAAAAAAAAATCCCAACTCCAAATGCTTGACGAAGTCCATCAACCCAACAATTTCATAAACATTCGCTTTCCATATTTTGAATCCAAATTCGAAAATCAGAAAAAACAAATCCCAAAATAATATCGAAAAAAATAAGAACTCACTTGAAATTCACTTTCTGTTACAGCTCAGGCAAAGGAAGTGGCGGCAGAGGCTGCAGCGACGACAGAGACAGCTGCGGCGGCGGCGCCGTGTTTAGGTTGATCGATGGGAGAAGAAAATTAAAGCTTCTGTGGTTTATATTAGGGTTTTTAAATGGGTTAAAATTGATTTAAGGATTTCAAATTAGGCTAGGCTTTTTAAAAATTGAATTCGAATTTCAGAATTGGGCTGCAATTTTAATTATGAATGGGCCAAGTTTTTATCTAATTAGACCCCATTTTTTTAGAATATAATATAAATAAAAATAATAATTAATCTAATTACCCCATTTAATTCCAGAAAGTATCTTACTGTTAGAGTCCTCTTCGTCTTATCTCTCTCACTTAGAATGAAATCCCTCTCTTCTTCTTCTCATGTTTTTAATTTATCATAAAATTTGATCATAAATCCACCACAACTTAATTAATTTCTTATTTTATTTTGGAATTGTAATTTCACTTTGCAAAATCATGATGGTCCGATAAAAACAACTTCTGAGCTCCATGAAACTCCAATTCATAAAACATATATTGAAATACAATTTTCTAAAGCTAGAGCTAGAACATCAAAAAAATTGAGATTTTGGGTTTGTTTAATTGGAGATAAATATGAAAACTTTTAGAATTTTTTTCAACTGGAAAATGAAAAATTAAATCTGAGTATTTGAGAAAAAGTGAAAATACGTAAAGTTTAGATATTTATACTTACATATTTTTTTAAACGGGTATTTTGGCTGGAAACACATCAGGCGCACTGTTTCGAGATTTGGAGCTTCTGGGCTTGTGAGCTTTATTTTTGGGCGCAGTGTTTTAACAACACTGCTTTTTCCTACGATATAACTATTCCCAAACAAATACAAAGAAACCAACAAAATATATTAATCCATTACTATTTTTTAACCATACCTCATCCGATCAAGGGGAGAAAAAAAAGAATAGCTTTAATGTCAAACAACTGCAAGAGACCAAAATACAAATTCATAAACCAAGTAAAATCAGAATACACTTTACAATTGTAAGAAGTTTGTATAGCAAATAGATGAAGTAGTCCCACATTGGAAAATGATATGAAAAAAGAAAGGTTTATAAGTGTTCTCTAGATATTTATATTAAATTGGTAAAAATAAGACTTGGGTTTGAGTTTGGATGTGTGTGGTGGTTGGCTTCGCATTGGGGGTGGCAATTTGGGTCTGGATTCGTTTATTCGTTCGATTCGATTCGCTTTAAAGCGAATAAGAGTTTGATTCATTTATTAAACGAATCGAATATGAATTTAAGTTAATGAATTCGTTTATTCGTTTAGGATTCGTTTTATTATTTTCTTTTACTAGTTATTGTTATTTTTCAATTAAGATTCGAGAAATTATAGCTAAATACCATAGAAAAAATAATATTTTCGATATTTGGTGAGATATTTTTAATAAATATATTAATTACATATTTTATATGTATATATTTATGAAGTATTAATGTAAATTAACTATGGTAAATTATGATATTAAATAATATCATGACTAAACGAATATTTGTATTCGATTCATTTAATAAACGAATCGAATACGAATTCTGATATTAGGATTCGTTTAATAAATGAATCAAATACGAATCCATCACATTTCAATTCGATTCGTTTAGGATTCGATACAAATTCGATTCGTTGATTCGTTTTTCCACCCCTACTTGGCATTAGATGCAACTAATATATTTAATATATATTTAATTAATCAAAAGTGTGGTTCCTTTTGAGAGTGGGAATCATATCTCTATACGGTACAACCTCAATATCCACTATATATAGGTCTCGCCTCCACCTTATTTTCACCACAAATAGCATTTATTTCATTTCTTCTTGTTCCTGAATATCTCATGAGGCTTCTTCCTTCCTCATTTTCTTGTTCTAGCCCCATTTTTCTGAAAAAGTTCTGGCCACCATAAAAAGTCTGGCCGGACATTTTATATATTTGGTCACCTCTTACTATATTCAGCCACCCTCTTGAATATCCAGCCGTTTCCATGGCTCGTACTTTGCAAGATCCCATCGTGTCTCTCATATGCGGGGTTTCTAATTGATCACCTGCAGACTTAGCTCAATATTCTGCTATTTGTTACCTCCATTTCGTCAAGGCAGACTATATATTACTAAAGCTACCTCAACGTTCTGGGATGTCGAAAATCTTGTCTTCTGCTTCTATGGCCATGAGTTATGTTCATTGCTTGAAGAGTTTGCCGTTATTCTAGGTCTTCGGTTTCCTCCTTCCACTCATCTAGCCATGCCCCTCTTCAAGAGTCAATACCATCAGGAAGTTTCTGAAGCCTTTCTTTTCAATCCCGACGAGACAGAGAAAATAATATCATGTCTACTATCTATTAAGTTGAAGGCACTGTTAGATGTTTCTTCTAGCATGGAGGTTAGATCCTACCATTGGAGGAGTGTAGTCATATTATATATTCTAGCCCAATATCTTTTGGCGGGTTATGATAGTATGAGAGGCGATTATCGACTGCTCCATATTATTCGATGTATCAGATGTGGCTATGACCAATCTCATGTTATCTTGGCTGAGATGTTACATGGCTTGGACGAGATCAAATTGAAACCTACCAGCCGATTCTTGAGGAGCCTCTTACTTTTGTAGGTATGCCTTAGATTTTGCCTAGGTTGTCCTCTCTAATTTTCAACCTAGCGGGCCGTTCTAATTTTACATAGGCTGCTTTTTCAGGTTTTCAACCCAGCGATCTAACACTCTTCTTCTTTTTTATTTTGAAAGTTTTGGCTGCAAGAGAAGTTGAAGCTCATTGATCCTCCGTCGGTCTTCATCTTTACCTCATATGGTCCTCATGGATCATTTTCGTGAAAAGTGGGCCCAACGGCATATCTGCATTGTCACCCCGCCTGCCTCAGAGTTTTCTAGTGCATTGAGCAGACATGAGTCCAAAACTAATCTTTATGATTTATGCCCTAAATTAAAGAGGCAAAGAAGATGATTTATGTATACTTAGCCTGAATTTTCTCTTTTAGCCAAAGCATGGCATTTCATTAAAATTTTGAGCTTTTATTTCAATAAAACATTAGTATTCTTTCTTAGTACATGTATGAATATATTAATTGTTTTGTTGTAAGGGTACCATTGTTGCTAACTAGCCTTTTCGGGTTTTTCAATTAACTATTTTACTTACTCACCTATTGTACGAGTCAAATTTGGGCCCAAGGGCATAACCGTCATTCCACCTTTGGGCCAATCACGAAACCAAAGCCCCAAGACCCACCATCAGATCTAATTTAAGAAACCAACTTTGGGCCGAGAGACCAGACCAATCCAGGGCCCATCGTCACAGATTTAACAGCTCAGGAAGGCTAACGGATTCATGGGTAATTGGATTGGGAAAATGCCTACAATAATGAACTCCATTAATCAACAGTTACGGTCATTAACCCTCCATTAACACATCCAACAGGCAGGATAACGGTAAATGATGTCATATCAGAGGACTTATAAAAGAAAAGGGTCATGGCATGAAGAGGCATCCAACCTGACACAATTCCACAGCACATCACTCGAGAAATATCAAACACTCTGCCCTCATGACAAATAAACTGAGATAGAGGTAACTTCAGGCTTTATTCTCCCTACTTCCGTCTTATCCACACAACTGACTTGGGCGTCGGAGTGCCTACGGCACCGACCACACCGGTGGGTAGTACTCCCCGCTCATTATAACTTTATTTTGCAGGATCGCTAGTGCCCTCATACTACAAATTCTCGATTGTGGATCTCGGGTGAAAATCAGCATCCATAATTTGGCGCCCACCGTGGGGCCGTAGCGATTCATAGCAGGCAAAGATCTCTCAGTCTATGGTTCCCAAAACACAGCCAACCATGGCTTCTAGCAGTGAGCAAACTCCAGATCCTGTGACAACGCAGCTGGCCATACTCCAAGAACGATTACGCGCCTTAGAAGAAGAGAATCAAGTCATGTGAAGCTCCAATATAACCCTCCAGAAGCAATTGGAGCAAATTTCTTCAACCTCCCAACATCAGGACACTCAAGGCCATCCCAACAATCCTATAATCCCAACCAATCTACTAGGGGTATTCAATAATGTGACGAGTGACAATCCGCCATCAGAAAACCATCCACCAATTCAAGAAAGAAATCAACATATCTTCCCAACCGACCAAGCACAGCAAGTTGCCTCCATCATGCGCAAGGAAATGCAGAAGTTCAAATATGCAATTCTCTCTAGCCTACATGGTGTCAGACTACCAGTAAGAAAAATCCGAGTCGGCACTATCTCAGATACTCCTTTTTTGGGATCCATTACTTCCATTGAACTCCCACGAAAGTTCAGCCCACCAGATATAAAGTTGTTGTTGGGGCAGTTATGGAACCCCTAGGGTCGGATCGGTGCCTCGGGCAGCGAAAATGGGTCTAACCCATGGATATCAAGTAAAGGTGTAATTTTAAAAAATTTAATGAAATACTACATTCCATTACGAGTGTATAGGAAAACATCGGGACTGAAACGGAGGCCGGAAGCTCCCGAACAAAGGAAAACAAAATCAGCGCGCGCGAAGGGTGCCACGCGGGTGCACTGCATGTGCTACAATACGCGCGCACTGCGTGCGTGTACAGTGCGCACTATAGTACGCACAGCACTGTAGCGCGCAACAACCCCTTTTTTTTTAATTATTTTCAATTGTTTTCTTTTAAGCTTCAGCTCTCTAGATTCCAGAGAGCTGATGCAATTAGGGTCTTTGACCCTAATTACTTCCAGTCTTCCTTAAACACTTCAAAAACACCCAAAATTAATTTTTAATTTCAAAACCATCATAAACACATGTTATAGAATAAAAATCTAGTTTTTAAAAATATAAAATATTTTTCCAAAAACATAAATTTATTCTAAATACGTGTTTGCGTAAATTTTGAATCCAATGCACAAACCATTTTAGAATCCCAATACGAAATGTCTCGTGAACAATTCTAGTCCACCTAAAGGTGGTCAAGTGAATCTAGAATGGTAGCCATAGCTCTAAGTTTTAATTTAGAGTTACAAACTCTTATTAATTGTTCCATGTCTAACATGAACATTTTGACCTAATTACAAGCATGTTGTGTTTATACTTCTAAAGTATCCTAACACAATTGATTAGCCTTATTCAACATTAAGCTATGTGATCATGCATCTAATACACAAATTAACATAGCTTTGGAGAAGATCAAACATTACCTAGTAAGCTTGATGCAAGATCCAATCTACTTCTCATTGTTGAAATTGTTGGAGAACCTCCAAGGTGTGCAAGCTTGACTTCAAGATCCAATCTTGTTTCCAATGCTTCCAAGCTTCACTTCAAGATCCAATCTTGATTTCTCCTAGATGAAATGTTGTAGAGACCTCACAAGCTTCTCTAAACACTTCTCTAACTTAGGCTAATCTCTCAAGAATTTTTTTATACTTGTATTTGAACTTGTAATTAAAACCTTCATAAAGCTTGCTATTTATAGCAAAACTTAGGCATTTTTAATTAATAAAAGTTGTAATCAAATTTTAAGTGGGCTTAATCTAATTTGTCCAAATATGTATAATTAGGTGTGACTAATCTTCATTGTCTGCCACTTTAATTTAATATAATTAAATCAAGCCAAAGATTAGGAAATGGATTAGTTAAATGTTTGCCACCTTGATTTAATCCAATTAAATCAAACCAAAACCACATATTATTACATACTTACAATTACCATAATATCCTCAAATGGTAGAGATAATTATGATTTTACAATTAAGCCCTTGTGTAATTATTGAATTAATCCAATTAATCCAATTAGGTCAAAGTAAATAATCAATGTTATCCAATAACACTTGATTATCTTAGTTGGTAATATAATATCGAATATTATATTTTATCAAAATAATCGGCTACCCAAGTGCTCAACGAGTACACTTCATATTGGGACTCTCTAAGTTCAGACACGTTCGTCATATAAGTCTGGCTAATATGTACGCAATTCGGCCACCTCCAAATTCGCGAAGAACACGAACGACCTTTCTGAACTATACAAGTCGACGTCATCACATATGTTTAAAAATAACTTTGTCGTAGGCTATCCGAGATGTGCTTAGGAAACATAGAATATACCGTCAAGTTTCCAAGACGCACATCTCATGTCGACATGTCCACGATTCTTCATAACTGATGCGATCTACCCTAGGTGATCGACTTTGGCAAAGATTTAAGAATCGTGACTTTACTAATATGGATACCTAAACCTCTTATGGTACACATACAGGCCGACAGATCCTATCTTGCTTCGCACTTGATTACTGAGTGCATCGGTCCACACCCAACGAACATCTAGAGGCCAGACCCTGAAAGGTTTCTGACATATATGGCATCTAAGTGTGGAGGATCTCACACAAAATCAATGTTATCCTATAGTCAAAGGATTACATATGCTACTCGACTCGAGGAGATTCCTATTGACGGTGGTGTGTAATTCCAACTATTAGGAATCATTTGTGAGTCATTCAATATTCGCTCCAACGAATACCCACATGTCTATACGAGTTTCCAAAACTCATGGTACATCGCGTTAAACCATTGGAACTCCAATTCCAATATACTACATGTGCTAGTCTTTTAGGTTATAGGAATTTGATCGTATTCCAAAACAAAAGACTAGAAATATTTACTTTAAGAATAGTTTACACCTAGTGTCAAAACTATTCTAAGGTCGATGTCATTCTTAGCATATAGATACATCAATTTAATACGCATAATGACAATACCATGAATAGGGTATGAAATGAAAAATATAGTTTTTTATTAATAATAATAAAATGTACAATTCAGATTGGCACTCCAAACACCAACTCCATCAGTTGTATGATGGATCCATAGACCCAGACGACCATATTGTCCACTATAAATATAAAATGATGTCAACAGGCTTGGCTCCCCACCAATGGGACGTTGGAATGTGCAGAGGATTTGGAGAAACATTGGTTGGTCATGCCCTCACCTGGTTCATCAATCTCCCATTCAGATCCATCGAGTCTTACCAACAGCTAGCAGACAAATTCGTGGAGCATTTTGCAAGTTCTTGCAAGCTTGAGAAGACCACCAACGACCTCAATGACATTCAGCAACGGAGAGGGGAGCCTTTGCGAAGCTACATGGATCGGTTCAATAAAGAGATGATAACAATACCAGATCTCCATCAACATACTACAGTGGAAGCATTCATAAATGGATTACTTTCAGAAAGTGGACTCTACAAAAAGCTCACTAAAATTCGATGTTATATAATGGATCAAGCCATGGCTCAGGCCCACATTGAGATTAGGTGGGAGGAAGATAAAAGGAACAATAAGAGAGGAAGCTCCACCCACCATGACAATGAAAGAAGTTTGAATCCTCCCAATCGACATAATAAATGATGTGCTAGTAATACTTCTCAATAAGATATCACCTGATGTAATTAGACAAAAAAAGGCCAGAAGCCACCCATTGTCGCATTGGGGACATCATAGCTTCCCAAACAAGTATTCATTAGTTACTTTAAAAGAAAATGACCTTCATAAAACTACAACTTAGGGAGAAACCCATTTGTTCCAATCGACCACATAAAAAATCATCAGACCCAATCGATATACTTCTTCCATTCGATATGAGAATAACCTCATATTCCTCCAACATACCCAATCGACCAAAAAGTATTCTCTAGGAATGTCATCCACTCCGGACTACACGAAAACATTGTCATATTCTTTATGCGACAATATGGATGGCCATCTAATCCATGCTACATATAAGGATAGTCATTTCTTCCAGCCAACGTCGAAGGATTGTCATTTCCTCCAAAAGACATAGATTACATGGAAAGATTATCATATTCTCCCTTCGATAAGGTGGATGGCCATCTGGCTACATAGAAGAATTGTTATCATTTCCATACGACATTGAAAGACTGTCATCACATTCAGACGACTGAAAGGATTTTCATCTCCTCCATATGACATGCATGGATTGCCTTCAACTTCATACTACGTGGTTGGATAGTCATCTCTTTCAGGCGATATGAGAAGATAATTATATTCTTCACATTACAGGAATGGATTGCCTTCGACTCTAGACTTCATTCGACCATAGTCTCATGGACCCTCATCAGGAACAAGGTGCGTTCCTTTAGTGGAACCATTTTTCCTACCATTCACCACATACGATGAAGAGATATACTTGGCATGAGGAAGATGTCCCAGTCGACATTACCAGGTATGGCTTGCACTTTTTAGAATATCCCAGTCGACATCAATGTGAGTCTTGGGACTTGTAATAGATGTCCTAATTGACATTACAATTTATAGTTTGGGACTTGTTATGGGTGTCCCAATCGACATTACAATTTATAGTTTGGGACTTATTATGGGTGTCTCAGTCGACATTATAATTTATAGTTTGGGACTTGTTATGGGTGTCCCAGTCGACATTACAACATATAGCTTGGTAATTGTTATGGGTGTCCCAGTCGACATCACAACATATAGCTTGGTAATTGTTATTGGAGTCTCAATCGACAATACAATATGTGGCTTGGCACTTGTTGAGTATCCCACTCGACACTACATGTATTGAGAATTGGTATTAGGATATCCCACTCGACACTACATATATGGAGTGATGATATTCCAGTCGACATGCTTGTATGAAGACTTTGCAGACATTTCAGTCGACACTACATGTATGGAGTGATGATATTCCAGTCGTCATGCATGTAAGAAGACTTGGCAAAGATATCCCACTCGACACTACATGTATGGATACTCAGCATGATGAAGATGTCTCATTCGACACTACACGTGTGAAGCTTGGCACTTGTTAAGGATCTCATTCGACACTACACGTGTGAAGCTTGGCAATTGTTAAGGATCTCATTCGACACTACACGTGTGAAGCTTGGCACTTGTTAAGGATCTCAGTCGACACTACCATGTGAAGTTTGGCACTCGTTAAAGATCTCATTCGACACTACATATATTGTCTTGTAGAATGAGGAATGAAAACCCTCACTAACCTTTGTCAGGTCTTGTAGAGTGAGGATTGTAGAATGAGGAATGAAGACCCTCACTGACCATTGTCAGGTCTTGTAGAATGAGGAATGAAGACCCTCATTGGCCTTTGTCATGTCTTGTAGAGTGAGGATTGTAGAATGAGGAATGAAGACCCTCACTGACCATTGTCAGGTCTTGTAGAGTGAGGATTGTAGAATGAAGAATGAAGACCCTCGCTAACCTTTGTCAAGTCTCGTAGAGTAAGGATTGTAAAGTGAGAAGTGAAAACATTCCTAGGCATTCATCAGGTCCAGTCGACCATAGTCTCTCTTGGACCTTCATCAGGACTAGTGGAGTGGAGACCTTCATAGACTTTCATCAAGTCCAGACGACATTGAAGACTCCTCTTGTCCTTTGACCCGTAGTATGGGGATTAACATGACCTTCATCTGGTTCAGTCAACTGGGAACATTCCCCATGGCTCATGTAGAGTCAACTCGAAGACCTGGCCCTCATCTGGTCCAAATGACATTGAAGACTCCCCTAGTCCTTTGACCCGTAGTATGGGGATTATCCTGAACCTTCATTTGGTTCAGTCGACCGGGGACATCCCCCGTGGACTCATATCGAGTCAATTGAAGACATGGATTTCCCACAGTCCATACGATAATGTCGTGTGAATTAACTCATGAACCTCCATCTGGTTCAGTCGATTGGGGACATCCCCCGTGGACTCACGTCGAGTCAATTGAAGACATGGACTTTCCACAGTCCATACGATAATGTCGTATGAATTAGCTCCTGAACCTTCATCTGGTTCAGTCGATCGGGGACATCCCCCGTGGACTCACGTCGAGTCAATTGAAGACATGGACTTCCTACAGTCCATACGACAATGTCGTGTGAATTAGCTCCTGAACCTTCATCTGGTTCAGTCGACCGGGGACATCCCCCGTGGACTCATATCGAGTCAATTGAAGACTCGGACTTCCCTCAGTCCATACGACATGTCCAATAAAATAACTCTTGAACCTTCATCTGGTTCAGTCGACTGGGGACATCCCCCATAGACTCTCATTGAGTCAATTGAAGATATAGACTTCCCTCAATCCATACGACATGTCGAGTGAAATAACTTCTGAACCCGCATCTGGTTCAGTCGACCGGGGACATCCCTCATGGACTCATGTCGAGTCAAATGAAGATATGTACTTCCCTCAGTCCATACAACATGTCGAATAAAATAACTCATGAACCTTCATCTGGTTCAGTCGACCGGGACATCCCCCATAGACTCTCGTCGAGTCAATTGAAGATATGGACTTCCCTCAGTCTATACGATATGTCGAATGAAATAACTCATGAACCTTCATCTGGTCCAGTCGACCGGGGACATCCCCCATAGACTCATGCTGAGTCAAATAAAGATATGAATGGCCATCAGTATATACGACATGTCAAATGATACAATTCTTGAACCTTCATCTGGTTCAAAGTCGACTGGGGACATCCCCCATAGATTCATGACGAATCAAGGAAAAGCATGGATTTTCCCCAGTCCATACGACGAAACACCGTGTGGATTAGCTTTGAGCCTATGCCAGGATCAGTAAAATAACTACCCGTGTCCCGTTTCATTCGACATGTGCAAAGGTACTCTCCAAGTCAGAGGCTCATAGACTTGGAGAGTAAGGGACAAACTGTATGGGCCAAATTTGGACCCAAGGGTCAAATCGACATTTCACCCCTGGGCCAACCACGAAACCAGAGACTCAAGGCCTACTATCAAATCCAGTTTAAAAACCTATACCGGGCGAGAGACCATACCAGCCCAAAGCCCATCGCTCATCAATAACCAGGTTGGGAAAATGCCTAAACTCATAAACCCCACTAATTAAATCTGCAGTTACAGAGATATTCATAAACATCGCCATTAAGTCTACAGTTACAGAAATCCCAACGGACAGGAGAACGGTAAATGATGCCATATCAGAGGACTTAAAAAAGATTAGGGTCATAGCATGAAGAGGCATCCAATATGACACAATTCCACAGCATATCACTCGAGAAATATCAAACACTATGCCCTCATAGCAAACAAACTGAGATAGAGGTAACTTCAGGCCTTATTCCCCATACTTCTATCTTATCCACACTACTGACTTAGGCGTCGGAGTGGCTACGGCACCCACCACACCGGTGGACAGTACTCCCCGCTCATTCTACCTTTGTTTTGCAGGATCACTAGTGCCCTCATACTACAAATTCTCAATTGTGGATCGAAGCTGAATCATTCGCCAGAGTACGTGACAAAGAGGCACAAACATTCTTCTGGAAGAATATCATATATCGGTCCGGCATACTGAAAGAAATCGTGACTGACAACGGTTCGCAATTCATCAGCCATCACTTTCAAGACTTCTGCAAGAATTGGGGCATAAAGTTGAGCTTCTCAACCCCACGCTTCCCACAAGCGAACGGCCAGGCTGAGTCGTCCACCAAAACGATTCTAAATACTTTGAAGAAGAGATTAGGGAAGGCTAAATACATTTGGGCGGATGAACTTCCAGGGGTATTGTGGTCATACAGGACGACAGCCCGATCTTCAACAGGAGAAACTCCATTCACACTGGCATTTGGAATGGAAGCAGTAATACTGACTGAAGAAGCCATCCCATCCCCACGCTACCAATGGCTCAACGAAGAACTGAATCGATAGCTCATGAATTTCAATCTCAACACGATTGATGAATTAAGGGACCGAGCTTCCATTCGACTGGCTGCTCATCAACAGAGGATGGCCAGATTCTTCGACAAAAACGTCAGAAGCAGAACATTCAAGGAAGGAGATTGGGTCCTACGTAGAGTATTCCAAAACACAAAGAAGATTGGAGATAGTAAGCTGGGACCAAACTGGGAAGGTCTGTACCTCGTCACAAAAGTTGTCGGAAGAGGAGCCTACAAGCTACAAACCGTGGAAGGGACTCCCGTCCGTAACAGTTGGAACACCGTTCATCTTAAGCGGTTCATCTGGTAACATTTACAATGTTTTGTTATTTTTCAAAGTAGTTGCCTTTCACAGTATTTAGTTGTCTTTCGAACATATGAAATAAAGAAATTTGTAAAAGTCATTCGACTGATTGGAATAAAAAATTCATTCATTATAATCATTCATTAGGGACTCTTCTTCATACGAAAAAATATAGTGCATTGTTCAAAACATCGGCGTACTTCCCTTCCATTCGACAAAGTAGTTTTGCTTTATACAAAATGTTAACAAAAACCTTAAGTACATAAGAATATAGAGTCCTTAAACTTCAAGAGCACTGGTTGGATCTTCTTCAGCAGCCGCAGGAACACTGGCAGGAACATCTTCTTGAACTTCAGGCTCCATCCTCACTTCAGTATCGACCACAGCCGGTCCAATCGTTCCTCGACCACTCCCATTTCAGCTTCAGTAATTGCCACTGACTCTACCTCACCTTTCCTTGACTCGACTTCATCTTTTTCTTCTTCACCACCATCAGTCGACGAGGAAAGCCCAGCTACACGTCTTTCGTACTCCCGAATCCACTTCTCAGGTTTCCAGTCGACATGCTTCTTAGCGAGATATTCCTTCATCAAATCATATATGTCTTTCATCAGGGAGTCAATGGCAATTTCCTCCATTTGCTCTAACATTTGTTCATTTTCCTTCTTCACGCTCTCAAAACTTTGCTTATAGCTGTCAATCGTTAATTCAGACGTTTCATTCTCCATTTTCAAAGTAGCCTTAACTTCCTTCAACTCCTTCTCGAGCCCTCTTTCCTTTCTTTGAGAAGCGGCCAACCCAGACTTCAACTCTGAAGCCTCCTTCTTCAGCACTGACAACGTTTTTTCTAGCTCCCTGATCCTTCGTTGACTCGATTCTGCATTCTTTCGCATGTATAGACTACATTCCAATGCCTGAAAAATCCCAAGTTAGAGATCATTCGACAAAAAAAAAGGTATTTGTTATACACACTTGATAGTTCAGTGTGGGACACAGAAACTGGGTGACGCATGCTGTCCCGGGCTCGCGGCCCGGTCGGGAGTACAGAGTAGCCACGGGGGACTAAACCAGAGAATAATGGAGTCGCCACCCGGTGTGAACCGGGAAAATGAGATTTAAGGCCGCACTCACCCCTCGCAAGGGAAGACCTCAAACCGTTGGGTTCGGAATGGTCTCTTACTCATGCCACTTGTAATGAAAGGATTTATGTAATAATTTAATCAGGCTTAAGTAGCACATATTTCCAAGAGTATCATGCTTCTAAATTCACATGTACAAAATAAAACTTACACATATATTTCACATCTAAGATTGCATGCTTGGAAGTGCATCAAAAGAGCGACAAACATACAACTTTATTGGCATATTGTATTCAAGAAAACACAAGCACACATACTAACCACACAAGCACACATGTGAGCACCTTCTCAAGTGGTACGTGGAATTGTATCCCAAGTACAGACCGTACTACCGTCCATTCGGAATCGGCTACGGAATTTATGTTTGGGTTTCCATCTGATATACCACAAGAAATAATACTCAAATGTTATCATGACATAGGTATATGAATTGTAATACATTAAACACATTGTATTCATACATGTGGGGATAGCTACTAGGAAAACCATGTATGAAATCTGATGAAAAGGACTCAGTTCAGTGGGTGCGCGTTCGCATAGCGTTTGAAAACGCGTTCGAACGATAAACAGAAGGTTCGCGTTCGTGTAGCGTTCGAGAACGCGTTCGAACGGAACCAGACCTGATGCATGATAAGACTAAGAAAGTGCATGTGCGTCCGCGTAGCGTTCGAGAATGCGTTCGAACGGTAAACAAAAGGTTCGCGTTCGTATAGCGTTCGATAACGCGTTCGAACGGAACCAGACCTGATGCATGATGAGACTAAGAAAGTACGTGTGCGTTCACGTAGCGTTCGAGAACGCGTTCGAACGGTAAACAGAAGGTTCACGTTCGTGTAACGTTCGAGAACGCGTTCGAACGGAACCAGACCTGATGCATGCAACACAAAGAATAAAGACAACAATTTCAAGCTCAGTATGTCCGATTAAACGTATCTTGCATTCAACCGAACACACATCAACCGGCGCGACAAAGCATCGTGGTAAAGGGCTTTAACCCCTCCCCATATGGGATCTTTCATTGCACTTACTAAGCCCATGCGCTCGATTGAATCACGCAGACAAAGAATTAAAAAAAAAAAAACAATAATATCAGACTTATTATGCCCGATTGAACGTATCTTGCATTCAACCGAACACACATCAACCGGCGTGGCAAAGCATCGTGGTAAAGGGCTTTAACCCCTCCCCATAGGGGATCTTTCATTGCACTTACTAAACCCATGCGCTCGATTGAATCATGCATACAAAGAATTAAAAGCAATAATATCAAATTTAGTATGCCCGATTGAACGTATCTTGCATTCAACCGAACACACATCAACCGGCGCGGCAAAGCATCGTGGTAAAGGGCTTTAACCCCTCCCCGTAAGGGATCTTTCATTCCACTACTAAGCCCATGCCCTCGATTGAATCATGCATAAATAAGCAACATGCAGAATTCAAGTGACGAAAAAATAAATAAACCAAAGCAACACAAAACAAAAGAGGGTGTCGTTTACTCAAGCGGTACGTGGAGTTGTATCCCGAGTACAGATCATACTACCGTCCATTCGGAATCGGCTATGAAATTTATGTCCGGGTTTCCATCCGATATACCGCGAGAGCTGGCACATCTCTCATTTTATTCCAAAGCCACAACATACAACATCTCATAATTCATGCATATTTATCTACTCAAGGGCCACAACATGCATTTCAACATGACAATCATGCAGCAAGAAACTCAATAGATAATACAAATAAAAAAAATGAGTGTGAAAAATACCCTCAGGTCTAACTTTTTGCCAACTTTCGGGCTTGCATTTCACGGACGTCGGAAAGGGTAAAGCTCTTCAACTTCTCGGTTCACTGGTTTAGCGTCCTAGCTCACTGTTTTGCTGTTTTGCTTGCCGTTCGGTCTCCGTTCTACTGTTGTTCGGTCTTCGTTCTGCTGCTGTTCGGTCTCTGCTTTGCTACTCACTGTTCAGGTCACTTGTTTTGACGTTTCAACGAACTGTTTCGAGTGTTTTTCGTGGTTTTTTTTAGTGTAGTTTTGTGTGGTTATTTCAAGGATTATAAGTGCAGTTTATGTTACTGTTTTAAGGGATTTTATGGACTGTTTTGGGAGTGGTTTGGGCTGCTGTCCAGGCGTGTTTCAAGGGCTTTTTGGGGTGTGTTTGGGCTGCTGTTTGGAGGTATATTTTCGGTGATGGAGGGCTGTTGTATGGGGGAGATTTTCGGTGATGGGTAGAGGTTTAGGGGGGCTGTTTTCGGTTATGGAGTGGAGGAGATGAGGGGAATGGTTTGTGTTCTTCTTGTTGCTATTGCCGTGAGTGGCTAAGGCTCTTTGTGTTGTGATTTTGTGTGAGCTATCTGTATGAGCTAGAGCATGCATGTCTTGGTTAGGGGTTGTTTATATAGAGAATGGCTAGGGCTCTACCTTGTCTCACAAGGAAGGGATTTTGGCATTAAAGAGAGATATGATTTGGTGTTAGACAAGGAAAACAAGGGATTTGATGGGGGACAAAATTTGTTTAGATTAGGAAGTCAATATCTTTAATTTGTTATGATTGATTTTAATTAGGCATGACATCTTTTTAATTTAGTATGTGATTTTGTTTGGTTAGGAAGTTAATATATTTGATTTATCTTTATTAGGTATGATTATATTTTATGTTTTATTTAATTGGTAAATGGTTTAAATATTTTATTTAATTAAATTGGGATGTGTTTTATGGGCTTTGGGGGGCTAATTGGGCTGGGGTGCGAGGCTAGCAGCAAAACCAGAAATACCTACTCCGTTCGAACGCCCATTCGAACGCTAGACGAATGTCCGCAATCTGCCTGAAGTTCGAACGAAGTAACGAACGCAGCACTAACGAAGACAGTGAACTTGTGAAATGAACTTGATGACGTACTTATTCTGAATTTCCCCTTCCGACCTCCGTTTCCCGCAATATCCTTAGCTAAAAAGGTAGTGCCTCCATCTGAGACTCATCATCGGGTTGCACATGCGAAAATGCGATGCCTACAGTCGCCCCCACTTTGATGGGACTTGTGCAGTGTGTGACTTTGAACAATCCTATCAAATTTATGCAATGCATTTTCACTTACCTGGCTCGGCTGCAGCCTCGAGCTGAGTTGGTGCTGCAGCGGACCTCGATCCTGGGACGCGTCCCAATAATTGCAACCGACAACGGGGGCACCTCGACCCTGGGCACCTCGACCCAATACCGCTGACAATAGGGACCTCGCCCTCGAACTGATGATGTAGTGGGTACCTCGACCCTGGGCACCTCGACCCAACACCGCTGACAACGGGGGCACCTCGACCCTAGGCACCTCGACCCAACACCGCTGACGATAGGGACCTCGCCCTCAAACTGATGATGTAGTGGGTACCTCGACCTTGGGGCACCTCGACCCGGAACTACAACTGACAACGGGGGCACCTCGACCCAGAACTACAACCGACAACAGGGGCCTCGCCCTCAAGCTGATATGGGCCTCGCCCCCAAGCCGACATGATATGGGCCTCGCCTCCAAGCTGATATGGGGCCTCGCCCCTTGGGACTCATCCCAAAAATTGAAATTGCGTTGACGCTGCTTGGCTCATTTCTGCCGCTTTCTCATTTCTTCGAACCTGCGAACACAAAACAGAAACAAACACGAAGAGAATGCAATGTTACGTGTATGCATGAATGATTTTCTTATTCCATTGGGTTAGGTCTTCTGCTAATTCCTGTGGTGACTGCTCGGTCTTCTCCCCCTCAGGCAAAGTATTGCTTTAATCTGTCTACGTTGATCGGCTCGGTGAACTCGTTTCCTTCCAAGTCTGATAACCTCACTGCCCCATTTCCCATTACCTTCTGCACTATGTAAGGTCCTTCCCAGTTTGGTCTGAATTTTCCTCTCGGATCTGTCGTCGACGGCTTCGAATTCTTAAGTACCAAATCACCCTTTCTGATCTTGGTAGGACGCATTTTCTTGTTGAATGCCCGGGCTAGTCTCTTCTGATATAACTGCATGTGATACAAAGACTTCGTTCTCTTCTCATCCAATAGTGCTAACTGATCAAACCTCTGTGCGGCCCAATCCTGTTCCGGTAATTCTGCCTCTGTTAATACCCTCATAGACTGTATTTCCACTTCTACTGGCAATACTGCTTCCATTCCATAGACCAAAGAGTAAGGTGTGGCCCATGTTGCTGTTCTTACTGATGTTCTGTACCCCCACAAAGCATACGGTAATTTCTCGGCCCAATCTCTGTAATTTTCTGTCATCTTGGCTAAAATTGTCTTTATAATCTTGTTGGCTGCCTCAACTGCCCCATTTGCCTGCGGCCTGTACGGTGACGACTTGTGGTGGCCTATCCCATACCTCTGTAACATTGCCTTCGTCTCTCCTTGAAACTGGACCCCGTTGTTTGTCACTACATGATGCGGCATACCATACCGACAAATGAGGTTCCGAGCTATAAACTTTGCCATCTGCTTTTCTGTAACATTACAGAATGATTCGGCTTCCACCCACTTCGAGAAGTTACTGCCACTACTATGAAGCGATGCCCATTTGATGCATTCGGTCGAATTTCCCCAATCATATCAATCCCCCATGCTGAGAAAGGCCATTGCTCTGACAACCCGTGCAATTCTGTGTGCGGTAAGTGATTCAAATTACCATGTGCTTGACAGTCACGACAGTGCTTCACCATCTTCGCGCAATCTGTTTCCATGGTTGACCAATAAAAACCTTGTCTCACTATCTTGCGGGACAGATTCAACCTGTTCATATGCGGACCACATACCCCGGCGTGTATTTCTTCCATTACATGCTGAGCTTCTTCTTTTCTCAAACACTTCAACTGAATACCGTTTGCTTGCCTCTTGTACAGTTCCCCTTTCAAAGTCACATACTGGGAAGCTAACTTCTGGATGGCTATTCTGTCTTTTCTGCATGCCCCTTCCGGGAGTTCACCATGTTCCAGATACCTCTGAATGTCATAATACCAAGGTTTACCGTCGTCGACCTCAACTTCCAGAATTCTTTCTATCTCATAAACAGGTTTGCTTGCTGTTGTCAGTATCAACGGTCTCATCACTAACTTTTCTGGATTTTCCCAAGTCACTGCAAGTGTAGCCAATGCATCTGCCATCTGATTCTCTTCTCTCGGTAAGTGCTGAACTTACACTCGGGGATAACCTGTGCCAACTTTCTGAGGTGAAAAAGGTAAGGCTTCAACCGTTCTTCTTTCAATTCCCATTCTCCTCGCATCTGCTGGACTACCAACATAGAATCTCCGTAGACTTCCACACTCCCGCCTTCAAGGCTATCAATGCCGTCAAACCAAAAGCACATGCTTCATACTCGGCCATGTTATTAGTCACTCTGAATGTCAACCTCTTGGCTAAAGGCAAAGTCTCTCCCTCGGGGGTCACTATCACGATCCCAATTCCGGCTCCCTTGTAATTCACTGCTCCGTCAAAATACATCTTCCATCTCTGGACTGTTATTGCTTGGATCTCTTCATCTGGAAATTCAAACTTATACTGATCCCCCTCAACAGGTTGCATTGCCAGAAACTCTGCTACTGCTCGCCCTTTGATCACTTTGGAGGTGAGATACTCAATGTCAAACTCTGTCAGCAATACCAACCATCTGCCCAATTTTCCCACTGTGAAGGCACCGAATGAAGATACTTCAGAGGATTCTCCTTTGCCACTACCTGGATCTTGTATGACTGGAAGTAATGTCGCAACTTTTTGGAAGCCCATACCACGGCAAGACAGATCTTCTCAACTTCTGATACCGAGCCTCATACGGGAGCATCTTCTTACTCAGATAATAGACTACATGTTCTACCCCTGTCTCATCTGCCTGTACCATCATTGCCCCCAGTGCTTCTGATTCTATAGCCAAATACAATATCAAAGGTCTGCCCGGTCTCGGAGGTTTCAATACAGGTTGCTTTACCAAGTACTCTCTGATTCTGTCGAAGGCTGTCTGACACTGTTCATTCCATCTCACTGGCTGATCTTTTCTCAACAGTTTG